>CM053769.1:41338996-41355601 GCA_028658325.1 Potorous gilbertii | reverse complement strand
ATATGTATGTATGTGTATATGTGTGTATGTGTATATATCTATATCTATACATATTTATAATATATTTATGTCTCTCTTGCTAGAATGTAAGCTCCCGGGCATAGAGAGATGATTTCATTCTTTTGTATTTGTAATTCTGTTACCTATTACAGCATGTGGGACAGAGAAGGCACTTAATGAATACATGTCGGTAGACTGAGAGAGTAGATTGTCCTGAAAGAACAAGCTTCAGTGATTCCACAGGACACTGAAGGAGTCAGGAAGTACCTGGGCAGAGAGGGAGCTGGTGAGCCCCAGCTGTACTTAGACCCATGGTCTGGAAGAGACCTTGAGGGATATGACTTGTGATTTGGGTCCTACTGCCTGTTTCTCTGAGCAGTGTGAATACCAAGGAAGAGAGAACAGTGATAGAAGGCTGGATATAGATTGGGGTTCTCACCCTGTATTATATCCAGACCAATCTTTTTCTGGAGAAGAGGTTGCCTGGGAAAGGACATAGGGCAAGGGTGGGGAACCTGTGGCCTTGAGGACACATGTGGCCTTCTAGGTCCTCAAGTGCAGCCTTTGATTGAGTCCAGGTTTAACAGAACAACTCCTTTTATGATGCGGATTTGTTCTGTGAAGTTTGGATTCAGTCAAAGCGCCACACTTGAGGATCTAGAGGGCCACATGTGTCCTTGAGGCCACAGGCTCCCTCACCCCTGGATAGGTGACTGGGGCAGGGACATCTGTAGGTTTCTCTACAGATGTAACTTCCAACACACAAAAGAACCAGAAGGGTCTAGTCACCCATTCCCACTGTCATCATCCCAAGGAACCCTCCCGACTTCACGATCCCTCCGTCAAAACAAAGGTTGAAACTCCTCTTAGTGTTCACAAGTCATTCCTTCAGGATAAACAGATTTCTCTAGTAAACTTCACGTCACAGAATTATTGTATCTCAGGACTGAAAGGGAGCTCGGAAAACATCTGATCTAATCTGTCCCCAATTAGGAATGCCCCTCTATGACAACCCCTGAGAAATGGTTGTCTAGGTAGTACAATAGATGGAGCAACAGTCCTGGAATCAGGAGGAGGACCTGAGTTCAAAACCAACTTTAGACACTTGCTAGCTATGTGACCCTGGACAAGTCACTCAAACCTGATTGCCTCAAAGAAAAAGAAATGGTTATCTATCTTCTACTTGAAGACTCCTCTGTGACTTGCTAGTTTTTGGCAGCCTGTATCATATTTGCACAATTTTAATTCTTGGGAAATCTTCTGATTTCTAACTGAACATTTTCTTGGCAGCTTCCACCTACCACTCCCAGTTCTGCCCTCAAGGGGTACATAGAACATGTTTAGTGTCCCTTCTGCATGACAGCCTTTCATATACTCAAAAACGGATCATGCGTCCATCAGTCTGGAGCTCAAAGAGACCATAGAGACTTCCCCTCATTTATGACTTGGATCTTAATGCCCACTCTGCCTGTATACTGACCCTATGCCCATGTGGAGGGGGAGGGCAGGCAGGACGGGGAATATCGTCTGATTGAAACTATTAAAAGACCATTTCTTACTCTGCCCTGCCAGCCTGGCCCAACTGAAGCATTCAGTGCCCCAACCCACAATCCACAACCTACATCATAAAAGCCACTTCAGTCTCACGTTCATCACCCCTTTCATCTCACATCCAGGAAGGGAAGAGAAAAGGTCTGCAGACTCCCAACCCAGGGTTCTCTCTGCTACACCATGCTGTCTCTCACTTTGTACTCCAGGTATCCTGGCAAGGCAATCCTCCTGGGATTTAAAGCCCTCTGCTCACAAGGACCAGATAGCAGATGACTGAGGTCTAAGAGGCAGGTGTCTAAGATCTAAGAGCCTGATTAAGTGTATAAAAGTGGGGAATCATTGAGAACATGATTACCTCCCTTCTAAAAGGACCTGGAGATATGAGAGTATCATAGAGTGTCAGAGCTGGAGGGGACCTTAAAGATTATTTAGTCTAACTTCTTCTTTTTAAACATGGGGAAACCAAGGCCCAGAGAGGTGAAATACCCTTTCCAAGACCACACATGGCTTATAAGTGATATTGCCCTGACTAAATACAAAGCAAGATGATAGATTTTCATACAGACATGTCTCATGTGTAAATGTGCGTGTTGGATGTTTTTCCCTAGAGAAGAAAAAATTAGGGCGAGGTGGGGTGTGGTATATACCACTGTCTTCAATTATTTGAAGGGTTCCTAGAATTATAGATTTAGAGCTGGAGGGGACCTTTGCATCTAACTCTCTTGTTTTACAGATGAGGAAACAGCAGCAAACAAAGGTTAAGTGAGTTAACACGGGGGTGGTGAGTTCCCCATCACAGAATGTATTCAAGCAGAAGTTGGATAACTTCTTAATCAAGGATACTATCAAGATAATTCCTTCTCCAAGGTGGGGGGAATCTACAAGTGTGGGACATTACATTCACTGTCATATTTTTTCCAGTGTATTAATTGGTCTGGCTAATTTTATTTCCTCTTCTTCATCTTTATCTTTAAATTTTATTCTTGTTGTTATGTGGAATGATTCCCTGGGAGAGGCAAAAGGAGGGATAAAGGGGAGAAATGTAGGTGATGTAAGAACAAACATACCAAAACAAAATTTTTTTAAAAGAAAATTTATAGGGGCACCTTGGTGAAGCAGTAAATAGAGCACCAGGAGGACCTGAGTTCAAATCCAACCTGAGATGCTTATCAAGTGACCCTGGGCAAGTCCCTTAACCCCAATTGCCTCCCCACCACTTGAAAAAAGAAGAAGATTCCTGGTGTGATATAGGTTGGCCTAATTGTGTTCCAAGTTCCCTTTCATCTTTGATATCCTATGACATGTGACTTGAACCCAGATCTCTGGATTCTCAACGATAGTACTCTTCTCACATACCATTTAGAATGAGATTTTGCAATCTGGGTAAAATCTAGTTGGAGACTCTTTGAGGCAGGTGGGCAAAATGGAAAGGCTACTGATTCAGAGTTGAACCAGAAGACCCAGGTTCGAATTGCTGATCTACTGCCTAATATTCAGTTTCCTCTTCTATGAAAGGCGTTCTCCTAAGGCCCCTCCATCTAAATCTATGATCCTATTGAGGTAAGAAGGTGATTCCCCATTCCATTACCCATTTTCCCTCCCCTATTTTTCTGAGACTGAGAGTGAGCTTACACCATCTTATTCATCATGGGAAGCTGGTTGTGATCCTGCCATAAGCAGAGGAATATACAGAATGAGTCTAATTCTTTACGTACTTAGGCTCACCGTGAGGTTAAGTTCATCTGGGAGTCAGATCTAGATGCTCAGCTAGACAGAAGGCCTGGATCAGACATCCCAGTAGTCTGATGGAGATCTGGCAGACCTCCTTACCAATATCTCCCAGGGGATGCCTGAGGGACCCAGTCTCTGGGGTCATTTAGCTCACATTAGGGTTTTCCCAGACCCCTAACTACAGTCTCATTAGGTCAGCCCAAGTCCTTAATAATCTGTCTGGGTTGGCCCAAGCTGGAGATGGTTGGGGCTGGGGGTTGAGGATTGAAGGGTAGAAGAACTTCATTGCAGGGCTTGAGACAACTGAGGAAAAGAGAAGCTAAGAAGAGAGGTTATTTTTTCTAGAGATCATGATGAATAAACATCACCTTATGCTTTCCCCTCTGTTAATTTCATTAGAGCCTCACCCTAGGGCTCAGGAAGCCCTCAGCATAGCCACCATCACCACCTCACCACCTCAGAGAAGGGAAGACTCTTGCGCAGGGTCACGCAGTGAGTCAGTGGCTGAGCCAGGCATTAGAACCCGGGCTGCCTGAGAGGAAAACTGTCCAGGAAAACTGGTGACTAGTAAATAGAACCAGAAGGAAATAGGTAACTATTAGACTTGGAACAACAGAGATCTGGACTTAAGTCTCCATGAATTTGCTAGCTGAATTTAGGCAAGTCACTGCCCTTGTCTAGGCCTTAGTTTGTTCATAAGTGACAATGACTATGGTGATTTTGCCCCCAAGACTATACATATACTGAGGCCAAACCTTCCAAGGACCAGTCAAAGGAAATCCCAGGGGGACCCTGGGGTGGGGACAAGAAAACACCTGTCCCCAGGTGAGGAAGAAAAAGAATCAGTTAGTACACCATCAGCCCTCTGTCCATCTACACATCGGTACTCACCCAGTGCCAGAAAGAGGAGAAAGACGTGCAGGTCATTTGCTTGCTGGGAGGTCATCTCAGGGAGAGAACTGTGTCCACCTGGTCTATAGTGAGGGAATAGGGAGACTTGGTGAGATCTGATCTCTGGGAACTGAAGGGATCTGACCTACAGGGAGTAAGGGAATTTGGTGGGACAGAGACCAGATTCCAGCTGTGATCTGGAAAGAATGATGAGGGAATTCTATGGAGCTGAGGCTAGATCCCACCTTCATCCTGGGAAAAAATAGGGAGGATCCTGTGAGGCATGGACAGAATCCCACCCTTGCACTGGGAGACAATGACTCAGTACTGAGGAAAAGGCAGCCAACAAGGAGGCATCTAGACCAGTAATAGCCACCAGCTAACCTCCTTCTCATTCTCCCCCTTCCTACCCACAAGAAACCAGGGAGAGACAGCACAGGCTCCTCATCCCACACAATCCTGGCTCCTTATCTTACAAAGTTTTCTCTACATCTTTCCCAAAACACTATAGTTGCACCCAATAACAGTCACATGTGATAGCTAATCTATTAACCAAGTCTTCTTTCCTGAGCCTCTCTGAACGTGCTCAGCTACCCTGGGAAAGGGGCCGACAGAAGAAAGGTTGGGACTCACTTCAGGGGACCTTCCAATAGGGCTATGGGAGACTTTTCTATCTATGTATATCTTTCTCTCTCTTTCTTCTCTCTCTCTCTCTCTCTCTCTCTCTCTCTCTCTCTCTCTCTCTCTCTGTCTCCTTTGTCTATTTCTTTCTGTGTCACACACACGCGCACACACATTCATACACACCACAGGACACCACAGACCAGCATAGTTATTTATCACCCTCTTAAGAAGGAAGGCTCCCTATGTCTACCCCCAACCAATACTGTTTTCTCCCCCTTTCTCCATCAGTGAGTGGTGGCTGACCACCTACCTCTCTCCCTGATAGTTTACTCACAATGAGGAGACTCCCAAGCTAAGTGCTGGGAATGTCTGTGATATTGGCATGAGGGAAAACAATAAGGGATGGGAGGAGGTGGGAGAGACAGAAAAGACAGGATTCTTGGATCAAGGAAAATTCAGGGCACTGCAGGAGGAGAAAGAAAGGGTGTGCGGTTGAGGACAGTGTTAGAGAAAGGAGCAAGACCAGGGCAGAAGAGAAGAGAGGGATGGGAAGGACAAGAGGTCAGTCTACCCAAGTACCTGAGCTGTTCCCTCCTGGAGCTATGGTGGCCTTACACCTGCTTTTTCAGTTCTTAGCCAGAGGGTGTGGCTGCCTCTCCTCTGCCAGAGGCAGGAAGCTTAAGTCCTGCCTCATACCCTGACTAGGAAGGGGGAGTATGGGCTAGAGGGTGGAGAATGGGGCAGGGTGGGGCTGGATTGACTGAAGAAGAACTTGGAGAGAACATCCAATAGAGAGAGACTTACCTTCCTGGGCTCTTCTCAGATGTAATCTTTCCATCCTTCAGGCATTGGAGCATGCAATGAAAGAGTCACTAAGATAGGACTTCCTCTCTGATTTTATTCTGTCCTGTTACTCTGTGATGTCATTTTTCCTCTACAAAAATGAAGGACTGAGGGGCAGTGAGTGGATAGAGTATTGGTTGGAGTCAGGAGGACCTGAGTTCACATTTGACCTCAGACACTTACTAGCAATGCGACCCTGGGAAAGTCATTTAACCCCAATTGCCTCAAAAAAAACAGAAGAAGAAGAAGTAAAGACCAACAGCAAGATTCAATTCAGATTCTCCTTAGTTCTGGAAGGACCAACTGCTCCTCTGAAGTCCTACAGTTCTACCTGACTCTCTCTTTTGACAACCTCACTGTAAAATGGCCATAATATTAGCAGCACCTGCCTCACAAAAGCTATTCTAAGGGTCAAGTCAAATAAGCATTTATTAAGCACCTACTATGTGCCAGGTACCATCCTAAGCCCTGGATCACATGAGATGATACCCGTAAAACATTATGCCTACTTAAAAGTCTGTATAAACATCTGCTTATCATTATGATGAAGACATCCTAAGCCAGAGGTTCTTTAATGTCTTTGTGTCCTGGGTCCCTTGGACAGTCTGATAAAGCCTCTTTACCCCTTCTTAGAATCATGTTTTTAAATGCATAAAATAAAATACATGGGATTACAGAGGATACCAATGACATTGAAACACAATTATCCCTTACGAAAAAAGAAAAGTTCACAGTGAGGTTTAGAACATTGGTTCTAAAGACTCTCCAGCTCTATCATTCTCTCCTATCACTTCACATCCCCTGGGATTTTCTATATATAATGTATTTACCTAGTTATGTAAAGGTCATCTCCCCTAGTAGAATGTACACTGCTTGAAGGGCAGCTTTGTGCCTTTATTTATCATTGCTTAACATAGTGCCTGGCATATAGTAAGTGCTTAATAAATGCTTGTTGGCTCATTAACTTTTCCATCATGCTGCCTCTTCCTCCTCCTCCTCCTCCTCTTCATCATCATCATCATCACTGAAGCTTGTAAAGTTCTGTCCCATCCATGATCTTCTTTGACAAACCCCTGCCCTTTCTTCCTCTCAGAATTGTCCTGAAGAACTAATGAAATCATGGATGCAAAAGTCCTTTGTAAACTAAAATGTTATCTACCCCAAAAGGCCAGTTTTTACTCTGGAGAAGGTGCAGCAGGGCATGAGCTGAGGCTTTCATTGCCTTATTCTGTTGGTTAATGATCAAAGGGTTACACGGGAAATTGTCCACCCTCCAGCTTAGGAAGTGCCTCACTATCCTGGGAGAGCTAGCCTATGGGAAGATCTATACTCACTACATTCTCTACTCTGCATTTGATTAAGAGGTTTTTATGTCCTAATAAATACTTGGTCAATTTTTATGTAGGTTCCATGTACCACTAAGAGAAAGGTGTGTTCCTTTTTATCTCCACTCAGTTTTCTCCAGAAGTCTATCATATCTAACATTTCTAAAATTCTATTCGCCTCCTTAACATTTTGTGTTTAGATTTATCTAGTTCTGAGAGGGGAAAGTTGAGTTTCCCCATTAGTATAGTTTTACTATTTCCTCCTGTAATTCATTTAGCTTCTCCTCTAAGAATGTGATGCATATAGGTTTAGTTTTGACATTTCTTCATTGTCTGTTTATTTAGCAAATTTTTCTTTTAGTAAAATAAAATTTCCATGCTTATCCCTTTTAATTAGATATACTTTTGATTTTGCTTTGTCTAAGATCATGATTACTACCCCTACTTTTTTTTTTTTTACTTTAGCTGAAGCATAATAGATTCTGCTCCAGTCCCTAAGTTTTACTCTATGTGTCTCTATCTGCTTCAGGTGTGTTTCTTGTAAATAGCATTCTGCAGGATTCTGATTTTTAGTCCACTTCCATTTTATGAGTGAATTCATGCCATTCACATTCGCAATTACGATTCCTAATTGTGTGTTTTTCTCCATTCTATTTTCCTCCTGTTTATCCTCGCTTTCCTTTGACCCTGTCCCTCCTTAGTAGTGTTTTGCTACTGACCACCACCTCTCCCCATATACCATCCTTTCTATCAGCACCCCCTCCTTTTATCTGCCTCCCCTCCTACTTTTCTGTAGGGTAAGATGAATTTCTATAACCAACTGAGTGTATATATTATTCCCTCTTTGAGTCATTTCTGATGAGGCTAAAGTAAAGAGATCTGCCATCTTCCCCTTCACTGTAAAAGCTCTTTTCCACCACTTTTATGGGAGCTAATTTACTACATTCTACCTCTTCCTTCCCCCTTCTCCCAATGTATTCCTCTTTCTCACTCCTCAATTTTATTTTTTTGGATATAATCCCATCATACACCTGTACCCTCTATGTATACTCCTTCTAACAGACCTAATAATGATAAAGTATCATCTTCTCCTGTAGGAATGTAAACAGAGAGTGAGGCAGAACATAAGAGAGCTCTTTTGCTAAAATGAGTTCTAATCACATCTTCTGCCTTTGTATGCTTTGTACTTAGCCAAGTGCCTTGCTTAATAAATGTGTGTCTAACTCTTTAAAAATTTTTAATTTTTTTCTTTCTTTTTGTTTCTTTTAAGTTCTGAATTGTCTCTGTCCCTCTCTCCCTGCATTAGAGAAGGCCACCATGTGATACAGATTTATAAATATATGTAAAACTATACTATGCATCCTTCTATTTACCAGTTCTTTGTCTGTAGGTGGATAATATCTTCCTTTATAATGGATCTGAGTATGTATAGTACTCAGAATAGCTTGGTTGTTCATACTTATTCTTTGGACAATACCGCTGTTACTGTATACAACATTCGCTTGGTTCTTCTTCTCTTTTGATTATTTCATGCAAACCTTTTCATGCTTTTCTAAAATCAATCAGTTCATCACTTCTTACAGCACAGTAGTATTCTGCTACAATCATATCACACAGTGAATTCAGCTACTCCCTAATGGACAGTCATCCCCTCGATTTCTAGTTCTTTGCCACCACAAAGAGAGAGGCTATAAATATTTTAGAACATAGAAGTTCTTTTCCTTTTTCCCCACTCACCCTGGGAAACAGACCTAATAGCAGTATTACTGGGTCAAAGAATAGACTGACTGACTCCTAATTAATGACCATCTGTGAATAATCCAAAGTGACATAATTTGCTCCTAGTCCAAATATTTTTTGAAGATCATCCCATATAACAGATGATTTTTAAAAAAATAGTAAATGAATGGTTTCCCCTGGTCACAGCAGGGTGATAGTGAGGGAAAGAAAGAGGACAGAGATGAAGTGGAGAGAAGCCAGCCTGGGCTTAGTCTGGGTCATGGATGGATGCTCCACTGAGTAGATCACCTCCAGGAGGCTAAGCGGAAGGTGGAAATGCTGCTGGCATGACCCTGGGCAAGTTACTTTACTTCTCAGTGCCCTACACTACTCTCAAAACTATAAGTTGTAGAATGGCTATACTTCTACATGGGGAGAGGGAATTTCTTCACTGGGAGAGTTCTCTTAAAGTTCTCCCTAACAATGAAATGGACCAGAACTGATAATGATGATTGATGACCATGATTAAAAACAGCAACAGTAACAATGACAAAAAATGGAGAGACATGGTCCCACTTTCTCATTTCCAGAGCAGGCGTGCCTTCCCTGCTCCTCCTCCCCACTAATCCTCTACCTGTGGGTAAGCAATGTTTCCTTGGGCACGAGTCCAGCCTGCTTGATTCCAGGGAATTCTCCTTTCTACACTACTCTGTCTAAGTAGAGGGCTGGACACAGTGGGTGGGGGAAGGGGAAGGGTGTAAAAGCAAGCACCCCAACATACAAAGGAGGACCTGCTATTACAGGTTCTTTGATATGCTTCTCTAAAAGGAAAGGCAACTTTTGTGAGGTCAACAATCACTTTAATCAAGCACATGTATCATTCACTTAGCTGGGGTGGGGGAGGAAGTCAGCACCTTGAACTTCAGAGAAATCAAAATCAACAGACATGGCTTTCATCTGTCTGACATAAGCAATACATCATAGATCAATAGACAGATGCAACTGTCTGACCATACATACCTAGCTACCAGGGAGAGAAGCATCAACATCTGGGTTTTCAAAGCTGGGGTGCTGCTTAGTGGCTACCTAGAGTCTCATCTGGCACACAAGCCTTCTTCCAAAAATAAGCCCTAAAGTAAAACCTCACCTTAGAGTATTTATACATTTTTTTAGAGCCAGAGGGCATCACAACCCTTGAGAACCAGTGCTTCATTAACAAAAGGTGTGGGTCTTCCTACAAATCTTTCCTAATCAAACTCCCTTTAATAAGCAGGCCCATTAATGGGTGGGGAAAATCTTTAATCACATTAAAATAATTAACAATACATATACTGTTTCTTGATTAATTCAAAGACAAGATTCAATTGGGGCACTAAACTATTTTATTACTAAAACAAAAACAGTAAAAGATCCTACTTTGCTTGCTGTTACAAAGGAGCATTCTGGCATCATGGGTTTGCTTGGAGGGAGGTAAAAAAAGGCAAAATCCATTTAACAGGAACCCCCATCATGCCCCTAAACAAAGGTCCTCTTCTGTCTCACTCCTCAGTATCAGGTTTCTTTTACTGAAAGACTGGCTGTTTAGGAGAAACCTAGGCTCCCTTAGGGATCACCCAACACTACTCCAGGCCCCATCCAGAAACAGGTGTGCTGACCCCACCCACCAAGTGGCATCCCTGAATCCTCTTTGGGTCTCTCCCCATGAGAATCAAAAGTTAGGTCTGTGACTCACACCTATGACTCAGAAGAAGAGGGGAGAAGTTCAGTAGGCCTTAGTCATCCAAGAAGGCTAACCTTGAGCCCCATGGCCAGAGCTGGTCCTTGATACTGGTAGAATTTTTAGCTATTTATTTGGCTCACACGTGTTGTAAGAGGGCACTTCTACCTCCAAATGTCTTTCTTGAGTGCCTAAAATCCCAGCTTTAGAACTTATGCTGTATTCTGTACTCTCCACTTTGTTTTGTACTCTGTGTCCTCCATTCTGTGTATATCCCTACCATTTCATCCTCCTCCTTCTTCACGGAAGAAGAAAGCCCGCCAAAGAAAGCCCGCCAAAAAGGAAGGCCATCCCTACCCTGTTCTGAACCATATACAGCCTTAAGTTAAGGATTAACCAATTGCGGACTTGGCTTCTATAACTTCCCACCTGCAAAAACCCTGACCTTTATAAACCCTGGCCCTACCCCTGATCCGGGCTGCTTGACTTGGGTTTTCACCCCAGGCAGTTGCACTAATAAAATCTACTTCCAAATTATATACCGGTTCTTGCTGGCTAATTCTTGGCACATCACTTAAGTCGTTCAGTTTAGAGCATTGAAGGCCCTTGTTAACATTTACTGAGCCCTAATGTCTCAGTCTCTGTAGTAGAGACAGAAACGAACAAGATTCAGTCCTTGTCCTTGAGAGACTTATAAAGGAGGTGACCTGAAAAGGAGATGCATTAGAGAACAGAATAGACCTCTCCATGGACACTCAACGAGTAAGTGTTGGAGCATGGAGTGCCCCAAGCAGCTCACTAAGATTGTAAGTTGCAAATGAGGTGCCAACTTGCAAACTTGTAAGGGAATTTCCTCAAGTGGGAGTTCCCTATATTAATGAAATGATAACTCTTAGCCCATGTCTCTTATCCCACAGCTGCCCCTCTGGAATCTCTCTAACCCTCATCCCACTCATCTTAGAGGATCCAACAATGCTTAGAAAGCTTAGCCTCCCAGCTCTGACTGTCATTCCCTTGCCCCTCATCTGCCAGATGGATTTGTAGGGGTTCCAGACACTAAGCAAAAATGAAGGAAGGACAATCCTTGAGCGGCAGAGAGGTCTCAGGTTTGGCCAAGGAGCCCTGCCTACCTTCAGGATGCCATCTGAGGGTGATGCTGAGAGACAACAACAATAACTGATTTTTACAAATCTTACTAAGTCTCAAAACCCTTTGTTCATGTTATCATGTAACCTTCACAATGATCCTATAAGGTTAATGTTCTAATTAATGTTATTCTCCTTTTTACAGAGAAGGAAAAGATGAGTAATTTTCCCAGGATCACACAGCTAATTAGTATCCAGGAAGTCCTGGAATATATTTCTGAGAAGTTGGGAAGCAGGGATTTGCCCTGGAGCAAGGCTTCCGGAGAACCCAAGAGAGATCAGGGCTAGAAAGGCAACCTTTGAACTGTGCTTGGAGTAGGGAATGGAGAAGGGGTCATGATGGCCTCTTGATGCATGACTCTGGAGTCAAGCTGAGAGGCTTTAGAAGATTTTGCTCTGTTCAGAGAGCCTGCGCATCCATCAAAAATGCAACAAAAGGAGATAGAGTAGCAACTAACGATTTTCTTAACTCATTTTTCTGTGTCCAAAGGAATAGTCTCTCCACTGCTTTCTAAGTTTTCCCCAGGACATTTCTATTGTATCTGCCACCTGAGGAGGTGTAGAAGATGGCACTCATTTGTGTATGGAACAGAGAATGACTCAACTATTTTATTTCCTTTTGTTATTCATGCTATTTTGTCTTAATTAAATGCTTTTCCTCTTGAGTCTATGACTTTTGTATTGTCTGCTAATAGCAAGTTGTATAGAAGTGGGGCTCTGGTCATGATTTACATAATGGATTGTTCAGAACAGCCATACTAAATCTGAGAAAAGCAGCATGGAGATCCAGAACCAAGGTTCTTGGAGGTGAGAGGAACTCTGTGTCATGTAGATTAGCAAACCCTCTCATAATGCCCAGGATGAGAAGTGGGTATATATAGGGGGATAGCCACTTGTTAGACTGAGGAAGTAGAGTAGGGTCCAAGATCCCCAGAGTACATCAAATTCAGAGCAATCTTGGGGCACTATGAAGAATGTAGTCACTGCTTCCTTCCTGGCTATCTCCAAACCCTACTTTGGCAATCTAGCCTTCTCCTCCTCTTGTTCCTTCCATTCTTTCTCTTCCTCCCTCCAGAATTCAGACTCCTAATCCTGAGAACTTGGACTCTGATTAGTGAGCTTTCATCTTTTTGTCTCAAGTTCATGACCCCTGTTCTTCAAATCTAGCTTCATCATCCCTTAATAGAATGTAAGATCCCTGAGGACAGGAATTGTCTTGCTTTTTTATTTTTGTATCCTAAGACTTACCACAGGATTAAGCTCTTAATAACTGTTCTTTTCATTCATTAATTCATTATTTCATTCATTCATTTGCTCCTTCATTCATAAGGATCTCATTATGTCCTATGGGCCTTTTCCTGTAAGGACACTATGGAGTTAGAATCAAAAGACCTGGATTTTTAGACCTAGAATCATAGATTTAGTTATTGATATGGTCAATTATGCTGTTTTCCTAATATTGAACTAACACTGTATTTTTTATATAAATCCCACTTGGTTGTAATGTATGATTTTTGTGATATATTACTGTAATCTCTTTGTTAGTACTTTATTTAAATTTATTTAAAATTTTTGCCTCAATATTCATTAGGGAAAGTAGTCTCTAGTTTTCTTTCTCTCTTTCACTCTTCCTGGTTTAGGTATCAGTACCAGATTTGCATTGTAAAAGGAATTTGGCAAGACTCCTTCTTTGCCTATTTTTCCAAATATTTTATAGAGTATTGGGATTAATTATTCTTTAAATATTTGATGGAATTCGCTTATAAATCCACCTGGCCCTGGGGATTTTGTCTTTCTTCTTTTTAATTAATTTGCTTGTTTTCAGTTTTCTACAATCACTTCCATATATCTTAGATTTTTTTCCCCCTTCCTCCCCAACTTCCCCCCTCCCTCCACCTCCCCAAGATGGCATTCAATCTTATATAGGTTCTACACATACATTCTTTTTAAATACATTTTCACCTTAGTCATGTTGCATAAAAGAATTAAAATGAATGGGAGAAACCATGAAAACAAAACAAAACAAAACACAAGAGAAAATGGTCTGCTTCAGTCTGTGATCCAATTCCATAGTTCTTTCTCTGGATGTGGAAAGTATTTTGCCTCAAGAATCCATTGGGAATTTTTTAGGTCCTTGCATTGCGGTGAAGGGCTAAGTCTACCAGAAAAAATTTCTCACACACTGTGGTTGTTGCTACATACAGTGTTCTGGTTCTGCTCCTTTCATTTAACGTCAGTTCTGGGGATTTTTTCTTAGAGAGTTCAATGATGGCTTGTTCAATTTCTTTGTCTAATATTGAGTTTTTTTAAGTATTCTATTTTCTCATCTGTTAATATAGACAATTTAAATTTTTTTTAAATATTCATCCAGTTTGTTTAGATTGTCAGATTTACTGGCATACAATTGGACAAAATAACTCCTAATAATTATTTTAATAGGATTTGATTTAGAATTATAAGAGTCTTTGGAGGACATCAAGCCAATTCCTTCACACTACAAATGAGGAAAGCTACCCCCAGATTCCCCATTGCAGCTCTCTGGAATTCTGAATGGACACTATAAAGAGACTGGTTTGCCAAGTGAATGTCCTCCTTGGCTAAGTACACCAAGGACTCAGACAAAAGATGGAATGTCTGGGAAACCCTTGGGGATATTATTTTCTGAGCCCAGAGCTTGCCTCTTGTAAGTCAGCCCCCCCCCAAACAGGGGCACTTGTTCCTCATATCATCCTTATTTCCTACCTCTTCCTGCTGTGTCTATCTGTCCCCACCATGGACAGACCAACAAAGCAGAAAGACCACAAAGCAGAATTGGACAAACTGCCAGAATAGTATTTCCTCCTACCCAGAGCCTTTCGGCCCATCCTCAACGCCAGGTCGTAGAGCAGAGTCCAGCATTTCAGGCCCTAGATGTTTTGTTCTCTCAGGAAATAGTAATACTTGGTTAGAGAGCCTTCATGGTTTACAAAGCACTTTTGTGCATCTACTCATGTTGCAACAATCCTTTGAGAGAAATGGTACAGGTGTTATTGTGATTTTATAGATGAGAAAAGCCTAGATGATTTGTCCAAGGTCACCCCCAGCTAATAAGTAGCAGAGCTAGGAAAGCCAAGCTCAACATGGTCATTGCTTGGGCCCTAACTGGCTCAGAGTGAATTTAAGTAGCAATTGTTTCTGTTTGGACCAAGAACCCTGAAGGTCTTTCTCTCCTAAATGATTTCTCTTTTGGACTAGGCAAAGAGGCCATTCTCTGCCTCATTTCTTACCTATCCTTAATCACTGAATGGGAGTTACCTCTGACAAACTGAGACCTGGGAAAGATCTTAGCTTAAAAAGGTCAAGGTCTCCATTGCATCTGGTGGCATCCCCAGTCATCCTGATCTAAATCTCACCACTGGCCCCACCTGATTCTGGAGGAGATAGTGAGAGTGGTGACTTTATGCAGCCCTTTCTCACTTAAACCCAATTCACTTGCATGTTATGGCATCACCTCCCTGATGTCATGGTCCTCTTAGAGAAGGAAAGACAAACAACAATAATATATATCATTTAACTTCTGTGAGTCTCCACTTAACCTGTCTGCTTCAGTTCTCTCAACTGCAAAATGGAGAGGATAATAGGACCTGTCTTCCAGTGTTGTCAAGAGGATCAGATGCGATAGTATTTGTAAAGTGCTTCTCACAGTTCCTGGCACATAGTAGGCACTTAATAAGGGCTTCCTTCTTTTCTTCTGATTTCCTTCCTTACCTCTTTCCTTCCTTTCTTCCTTACTTTGTTTCCTCATCCATTAAAGTGGCACAAAAACGGCTACACTTCTCTTGGACTCATGGACAATGTCACTGTAGTCTCCTTTATCTACTTCCCTCTTCTTTATCTAGTTCAGAAGTCTCCATTTCACTCTTGACTTAATTAATGACTTAATTAACAACCCCTTGTTACTGTTTTCTCCTTGAGATGTACTCCCCCAGTACCACAGGCACCCAGACTCCTGGGAAAGGGAGTCCTGACCACACAGCTGTTGGAAAGTCTGAACTTGATCCCTTGTCACATTACAGATTACAACGAGGCCCAGAAAAGTGGTAACTTGCCCAAAGTGGCACTTATAGTAAAAAGGAGAGCAGGGATATGAATCTAGGTTTTCTGATTCCAAATCGTGTGCTTTGGACTACGCCATGCTTGGGAAAGGACCCACTTGAAAATACTTTGCAGGCCTGTAGTCCCAGAGTTCCTACCTGGGCTTGGCTTTGGAAAGGGGAGAGCAGAGGCATGCCTTCAGTTCTAGGAGTCCCCAATTTCTCCTGTTTCCCCACTGCCTTCAGGAAGACCTAGTCTTGTCAGAAGGACACTGAGTTTCTGCTGACTCCAACCCTGCCACCCCACCCCATCCTACCAGCCAGGGTTGGTAAGAAGAACTGATGCTGAGAACCTGAGAACCTCATGAACCTTATTGTTCTGACTCAGGCTTGCCTGGAAAGTTCCCTAATATATTGGAAAGAGTATTAAGTTTGGAATTAGAAAATGTGGACCCAAAACTTAGTTCTGCTACCTGGGAGGACCTCAAGCAAATCTCCAGTTTCCGCATTCACAAACATTAGGGTTTGAATGAACTGATCTCTAAGGTTCTTTCCAGTCCCAAACCTATGACCCTATGATCCTCACAGTAGGCATAGTGTTAAATGCATTTGGAGGGAATATAAACTCAAAATTCCTTTTACTTATACTTATATCCTCATTGATACAAACATGGGGAGGAAGGGGAGCAGGTATAGTTTGGTAAATTCTAGAGTACATACACATACGCAGATTCATAGGTAAAGGGAAGCAGTCAGGGGTATGCTAGTAAATGTTTAACAACCAGATCTCTAAAAAAAAAAATGATTGCAGAATACAATTATAAGTTTAATCTGTATTATTAACATTTTCTCCATCTCTTTCTTAAATCTTGACAAGCAACCAAATAATAAATCAAGCCCTGATTTATGTTTGCAGATTTCTAAGGTAAAAATGCTTACACTGAAAATTTAATAATTGGTTCTTAGAGCTGGCCCCAACACTCCGC
>CM053769.1:41242669-41338496 GCA_028658325.1 Potorous gilbertii | reverse complement strand
AGTTATTGAGAAGACTAGGGTCCATGATATTTAAGTATTAGTTGAAAGAAATGGGGGTGTTTATCTTCTACCATATTAAGAGCTGTGGGAGCAGGCTTATTTTATGGGATTTGAAGCTGAAATGGGGGACTGAGGGGCACTAGGACCAGTGGAATTATGAAGAAGCATATTTGGGCTGAATATTATACTGTAACATTATAGTGTAAGCTACTTGAGGACAAGGACTGTCTTTTGCCTCTTTTTGTATCCTCAGTACTTAGTACAGTGCCTAGCACATAGTAGGCTCTTAATAAATTGTTTATTGATTGATCAGTAATCAACAATTAGAGCTGCCTAAAAATGAAATGAAATCCTGAACTTCCCATCCATGGAAGGTTTGAGAAGAAATTGGAGAACCAACTTAGCTATCATGAACATTACAGAGAGGGGTCACGCACATGGGAGATTAGCTTAGATATCCTGGGAGGTTCCTTCCATCCTTGAGCACCTATGATTCTGTGATATGTTCTTGGGGATTTGACGTGAGAATGTGCTATTGCTCCCTTCCAGCTCTTCTGCCTATGCAAGGACTGGGGACTGCAAACATTTCTTCATTCGGGTGGGAGAGTCCAACCAGGATGTTCTCCAGAAGGATTCGCCCCTAAGATCAAGACTGCTATTGGAGGCCTTGACTTGTCTGGTAGGGAACTTAGAGCTTGGGATGGGAAGGAGGAAGAGTTTGGCAGAGATATAAAGAAAGTCACATATTGGCCGGGGCCAGCTCTACACCTTATTGCCATCTGCCAAACTATGTCCCTGAGGTTGCTTTAGGCTTTGAGTTCCACGGGGTACTGAGGTGGGGCTGGTATTGAAGGCGGGCTAGAAATGAAAAGGAAATGTTCAATCTAAAACACTTACCAGCACCTGTATGGGGATGATGGGGAAAGAACACTGGACTTGGAATTTCCACTCTAGTAATAGCTTACCGTATGACCCTAGGCAACTTACCTTGGCTTTCTGTACCTCAGTTTCCCCTTCTGTAAGGACAATATCATAATATTCATTTTATCTCCTTCTAAGAATGGTTATGAAAAGAGTACTAGAAACGTAAACTAAGCTTCTCTCTTCTCTTTTTCAGAAAGGGGGGGGAAGGGAAGATTCAGGCTCAAGAGGAATTTTTAAAAAGAGGGCTGAAGGAGGGATCCCATGAATTGGAAGTAGTGATTTTCAGTAATGTGTCCTGCCTAGCAATTCTGCTATTTCCCATCCATGTAACTTAGGCAAGTCACTAAACATTCTTGTGCCTTAATCTGCAAAATGAGGATGTTGGATTGGATCAGAAGTGGGGAACTTGTGGCCTCAAGGCCATGTGTGGCCTTCAAGGTCCTAAAGGCCCAGGTTTGGATTCAGTCAAAGGGTCACACTTTGTCAGTCTATGAACAACACCAACAAAACGTTCAATGGAAGAATTACAAGAGAAATCAGATTTGGCTCCAAAGCCATGTCTTTGAAAACTGGGTTAATTTTAAGGTGTAACTCTATAACTTCACTCATGTGTAATTCTAATAGCACCTCACTCTCCTTCCCTCCATCATCCAACCAACACATGTCTGCTCTGTATAGTCAGAAACTGCTGGACTCCTTAGCAAACAAACCCACTGCCCATTTCTGTCCCATTTCAATGTTCTCAAAGCTATTCATTGCATTGGAGGCCCATTTTACCGAGGAGAACATTGAGTTTCGGTGATAGGAAATGGATCACACCAGTAGTGAGAGACAGAGGTAAACTTAGGTTTTTAGAGTCCTGTCTTCTTTGCTCTACATCATATTACTTCTCCAGTAGTTGTTGGTGAACCCACAAAGACTCAGAAATTTAAGATTGGGCATGCCCTCCTTAGAGCAGCATTGCATCTAGTGGTGGACAAGGTGGGCAACCCCCTACGATGCCCATAGAGGAGTGTGGCCAGAGACATTTCTATTTTTAATGTGAAAAACTCTTTCCTAAATGACTTATTGTAGTTACTTGGTGATGAGCCAAGTTGAATGTGATATACAAAAAGCCCAAAGCATAAGCTGGATATTAATAGTGGGTTAATTTTTAAGATCTTCAGGGCCTTTTCTGGACTCTCTTCCAAGAGGGGTGGCTGTTTATCCAGGGACAGGAGAAAGAATGGTCAGGAGACTGTCAACAACTGTCAAGAACTTGGGTGGGAGAACACTGATAGAAGGTAGAAGGGATCCTGGGTGGATGTGCTTTGGCAGGGGTCCTAGCCTGCAAGTATTAGACCAGGTTCAGAGGGCTGGATTGCTCTCACAGGGCATTTCGGGTACACGTGTCAGCGAGGAGAACATTCGCATCCTGGGTTGGTTGGCCTGTGACCTAGCTGGACACTACATAAACAGATCTGCAGAGGTGCTCCTACCTCGGCTGGCACAATGCGGTGGCCCCTTTAGCCCTGACCAGAAGGAGGCTGTCAACCTGGCTTTACGCTCTAAAAATTCTCCATATGGGTAAGACACTTCCCTCAGAGTCTATGGAATAGTGAATGAGAGGGTCTGTGTGTGTACATATGGGGCACATACAGGAACATGTATGAGAACATGTAAGCGAACGTGTATGTGTATTTATACATGTAATCCTGCTTCCATCTCCTTGAGAGTGTTTTTGTCTGTTTCCAGCCTGAGGGGGAGGTAGCTGGGCCTGGGCTAGGGTAGGTCAGGCCCCACCTCAGACTTTTCCAGCTGACCATCTTCTGACTTCCGCCTGCCAGGCCCCCTTCCAGATGGTCTCTATCCACCCTGGATGCTCTCCAGGGGCTGCTGCCGGTTTTCGATGTACACATCTTCCAGAACATCCCCCAGGTAAGGACATTACCGAAATGAGACAATGAAGGGATAACTTGGACTACAGAGTAAGGGATGATGGAGGGAGAACGGGCGGATAAGGGAACCAAGATCCAGAAATGCAAAAGGCAAAGTCTGTCTCTGAGGAATGAAGCTGGAGCCACAGCACAAATGGATGCATTAGACAGCATGAAAGTGATGTCTAAAATTCCACCACTAGAGCTTTGTCCCTTTGGTTAAAGGCCCTGAGGCCTATGAGAATAGCCTCTTGCCATTCTTTCAGTCTTAGATTGGAAATAAAAGAGCAGCTCCTAAATAAGATGGGGGAAAAGGGTCCAGAAGAAGCCCCTTTGAGGAGACAAACATCAAACTTCACCGAATCCCCCACCTTCTTTTCTCCCCCCTTTACACTACTGCTGCCCTTCCAACTCTCCCTTCCCTTTACTCTTACCCTCCAAAAGAAATACCTGACCTCTAAACAGAGGGTCTGAAGGGGACTGTCTCCTCCTAACCAAAAGTTGTTGCATTTTATGAGGACTTCCAGGGCAGGGCAATGCTTACTCCAAAGGGACAAAGCTCTAGGTGATGGGGGAGGAGTTTGGGGGGTGGGAGATCTGTGAATCTCTCACATCACACCTGATAGATAAATGGGTAGGGCATGCCTTGGGCTTGGTGACTTGCCCAAAATTCTACAGTGAGTCAGGGCAGACTTACACCACTCCAGAGCTGTATATGAGCCTTTGCTACCATTCAGAAATGGTCCTTTCCTCTCAGAATGTTGTGACCTCCTGGCTGAGACATACCTTCCCGGACTCCTCCCAGGCCCGGCAGAATCTGAGAGCCTTCATCCAAAATTTCCGGTCTTCCAGATCTAAGCGGGCTGCTAGTAAGTGCCTGGGGACTCCTGGGGGTAGGGGTAGGGTCGGTCCTCAGTGACTACATCTTGGTACAATGGGCCCAACTATCAGAAACTTCCCAACATGGGATCCTGGTCTGCCAACCTGGGGTGGAACAAAGCTTGGAAGTTACCAGCAAAGATGGGAAGGGGGAACATATCTAGAAATGGTCAAGACCAGTAAGAAGGTGAGCAGGGACAGGGAGGAGGAGGGTCAAGCAGGAATAAGGGGAGAAGTTTTCTTGACTAGGAGCTTCTGACTCTCCTCTGAGTCAAGGAAGAGAGAAAGTTGGAGGGGGAGGAGTAGTAAAGAGAATTGGGGGAGGAATAAAACAAGAGAGATTGAGGGAAAGGAAAATCCTGTCTTCTCCAGGCCTCTACCAATAACCAGCACATTTGACCTTTGCTCCATGAAGGGAACAGGAAAGAGAGAGCAAAAAGGAAAGAAGGGGAGAGAAATGGGCAGATAAGGGAAAAGAGAATGCTGGGGAGAGAGAAGGTAATGGCAGGGCAAGGATGTAGCAGGAGAAACTTTCAGGGTCTGATTTGTGTGGAAGGAGGGGGAGGAGGATGAGAAGGATGCACTCAGGTTCAGACTGATGCCTGTGATGCTTACAGCTCAGTGCTCCAAAGGGGAGATCACGGAGATCAATGAAGACATGGTGTTCTTTTACTCAGAGAAGGATCTGCAGGACTGCCTGAATGCATCAGTGCTGGCAGCCAACATACACAAAATAAAGGACCTTCCTTTCACCTATGAGCAGGAAAGGATCTTCAAGGTCAAATTGGATGAGGTAACATGGGCCTCAACCTCCCCCGCACCCAAATGGACATAGCCATCATCCTTCCTTCTCCATACTCTCATGTTGTGGAAAGAACTCAGTGCTCAAAGTCGGGTTTGAATTCTGCCTGTGACCGCCACTTAATTTCTCTAAACCTTAGGTTTCTCATCTGTAAAATGAGAAAACTTACAACTTGTCCTACTTACCTCCCAGGCCTTGGTGGGAAAATGAATGAAATAATGGGTGTTAAGCAATCTCTAACCTGCTGTCAATGTCAACTACTGTCATCTTCCCAATAGTCCTGAGAGACACTACTGTTCTCATTTAACAGTTGGGGAATTGAAGGCTATCCCAGCCCTATCCCTAAGTCACACAGTAAGTTAATGGGGGTGCTGCAACGGGAACCCAAGTCTCCCTATTCTTTCCACTGAACTACACACTTACCTATTGTTTGTTTTTATACTCGGTTTGTTTTTATAAGCCTCTATTGAGGAGGCCAGGCTACAGGCCAGAGTTCCCTGGGGATTCAGGCTACAGTTGATCCCTCTTCTGGAGCAGTCCCACAGGCAAGGGCCCTCTCTTATCTGCCAGTTTCCTCCTGCTGGAGTCTCTAACTGCTAGCACTAAACCCATCTGACTCCCTACTTGGAGAAAATCTGCTCAAAACATTGCAGTACAGTACAAAGAACCCTGAACTGGTCATTAGTCCTGGCTCTGTTTCCTATTGTCTGTGTGATCTTGGATAAGTCCTTCCACTTTTCTGGGTTGCAGTTTCTTCCTTTATAAAAGTGGAGGTTGGACTTTCTGAAGTCCCTTCCAGCTCTGACGTCTTGCCACTCCATTTTGATTGAGTTAGCAGAGGGTGGTGTTTCTCAGGGAGAATTGGAAGTTGTGATGCCAGTGTTTTTGTTTCCAGATTAGTCACCTAAGAGTGGCCTACTCAGTGAACCATCTGTAGCCCAGGCTTGCTTCCCCTGGTTATCCACAGTCACCCTACTGTGGCCCAGGGAATACAACTCATTTCATATTTTCATAATCTTCTATCTTGGGGAAGATCATCCATCTTAAAGTGGAGGGGGGTTATCTATACTCTTCTCTGTTGGTGCAGTAAGTGGAGAGTTGATTGGAATTCATTTCAACAAAATAAATACTCTGGGTTCTCTTACACGTTTCCTCTTTTTCCAGCTCTACCCAGATGGGTACCCTGAGTTTGTGATCCGAAACCTGGGCAATCTCTTCAAACTGGTTACCCCTAAGGAAGTCAGGAAGTGGAAGGTGACCTCCTCAGAGACTCTGGGCATCCTGCTCAAAGCCAGCTATCAAAATGACGATTTGGTGATCTCTTGACTTCCTAACGCTTCATATATTTCAAGACTTGGTGGGAGTTCTGGGAGGTTACTATAGAGAGGATACTGAGTATAGGTCTTTCTACAGGCTAGTTGCCCCAGGGTGGGGAGGTATCTCTCTTTAATTATGAGTCAGCAGAATGAGGTAATGAAGACCCCATTCCATACATTGTTGCTTTTCCCCAAAAGAAAAAAAAAGAAATGAAAAAAAGTCTTGCATGCTTGTGGCTGGGGCTTTTGTATCCATGATCTCAGTGATCTTCATGACAGCCTTGGGAAGGAGGGAGGTCCCAAGGTTATGAAGTAAGAATATGGGTGGGGAAGAGATTTATAAGCTGCTATAATCAATTGATTGGTTAGGATGTTCTGAGGTCTCCCCTTTTTAGATCAGACACTCCTGTAAGGGGTTTCTATAGGTGTTCTCTAAGCTGAGCTCTTCCCAGTTCCCAAACCTGGAACCCCTAGTCAGGAGTCCTGAAGACTGGATAGGAGGCCAAACTAGATGGGCTCTAAGTTCCCTTGCAAGTCCTAGAATCCTAGGCTCTTCATTTCATAGATTCTGTGAGTCTGCTCTTCTGTTATTATAGGCTATGGCCATGATTGATAGCTACATCCAGCGGGGAGGCCCTCTCAATGTCACCTTCCTGAACGCCATTGGTTCCAAATACCTCTGCCATCTGACCAATGAGCAGCTCAGTTCCATAGAGCCATCTGCACTCAGGTGAGCAAAGGGCTAGGAGCCCAGCACCCCTCCCCAGGCTCTCTGGTTGGGTTTCCAGGGAGCTCAGAGCATGCTGTAAGGAACACAGATTCAATGACTCTTTTTTGTATCCCTAGCACTTAACACAATGCCTGGCACATGGTTGTTGTTCAGTCATTTCAGTTGTGTCCAACTCCCTGTGATCTCATTTGGTGTTTTCTTGGCAGAGATACTGGCGTGGTTTGTCATTTTCTTCTCCAGTTCATTTTACAGATGACGAAACTGAGTCAAAGAGGGTTAAGTGACTTACCAGGGTCTCACAACTAGTAAGTGTCTAAAGCCAGATTTGAACTTCCACTGAGAGAAGTTAAAACCATTTTACCCAAACCTAGATTTAGGGCAGCCAGGTGACGTAGTAGATAAAACACCAAGCCTTGAGTCAGGAAGATGAATCTTCCTGAGTTCAAATCTGATCTAAGACTTTTATTAGCTATGTGACTCTGGGCAAGTCACCTAATGCTGTTTGCCTTAGTTTCCTCACCTATAAAATAAGCTGGAGAAGGAAATGGTAAAGCACTCCAGTATCGTTGCCAAGAAGACCCCAAGTGGGGTCATAATGCCTCAGATGCAACTGAAACAATTGAACAATACATTCCAAAACCTATCCAAGATGATTTTGAGGTAATCTGCCAGTCTGTAGATCAGATGACCAGTGTCATTGTGAGTTGGTAAATTAATTTAGATAATTGAAAGGCTTGTAAAGAAAAGATCCTTCCTTTGGTACTAGTGGAGAGGGAATTCAATTTAATTCAATTAGCATTTACTGAGTACCTACTATGTGAAAGGCACTGTGCTAACTGCTGAGGAATCTAGGAATACAAACAAAATATTTCCTACCATGAAAAAAGCTGAACTTTTCCTGAGGGGCATAGGGTTGAAGGAAAGCTATGCTTATTTTCCTGATATAGAAGCTGGACCCCAGTGCTCACAATGGGCAGTGAGAAGGGCCCTGCCAATTACTAATGAGGTATTTTCATGGTCACTCAAAGGTATGACCCTAGAATTTGGAAGGAGCAGCAGTAGGAACTCTGATGAAGTCATCAACAGATATTTATTACATATATAATATACATATATGTATTATGTGTGTATACCTATATATGAATTTGTATGTATATCAGTATCTTAAGACAGTACCTTTCTGCCTGATTGTGTGGCAGCCCTGTCCTTGGTGCTGAGTTGAGGTGGGAGGAGTCAGTAACTACTGATCTTTTAGCCCTTCTCTTCCCCTCCTCTCTGCTGCTCCTAGAATGGCCAACGCCTTGAGCCCTTCTGCCTGCTCCCAGTCACAGAAGAATATCCTCTATCTAAAGGCCAAGAATGCCTTCCAAGGGACACCATTCCCAGAGTACTACATGCTAATCAAGCCTTATCTAGGTAAGGCAAGAATGAGATGTATGGTAGGGCTGGTATGAGAAAATAGAAGAAAGAGAACAGGGTGAGAGGGAAAGAATTTGTTGGGGGGGAGAGGTGAAGAGGAAACACATATTCCATTAAAAAAAACACTAGACTTTCCATCAAAGGATTCTGGTTCAAATCCCAGCTTCATCACATTCTACCTCTGTGACTTTTGGCAGGTCACAGAGCTCCCTGAGCTTCTCTGAGTTTTTTCATCTGTAAAATGAAGGGATTGGACTAAATGACCGCTCCAGTTCTAAATCCATGGTTCTATAATCCTCTCATCATTATCTTTGATATTGAAAGGCAATAGGACTTTAATTTATTCTGCTTGGCCTCAGAGGATAGAACAAAGGCCAATGGAGAAAGGCCATAGGGAGGCAAATATCCACTCTATGTGTAGAACTTCCCAACAGTTCATTTGAGAGGCAGTGTGGTACAATGCAAAGAAAATTGGCTATGAAATCAAAGGACCTGGGTGTGAATCCCAGCTGATACTTGCTACCTATGTGATCTTGGGTAACCTCTCTCACCTCTGAAACATATCTATATACCCTTGGGTCACTTCTCTAAAGGGTTGAATTAGCTGACCTATAAGGCCCTTTTCAGGTATACATACACACATATAATGTATGTGTATATATATATATATATGGTGTATATGTATACATAAAGATGTATATGTGTGTATGGTATATATATATATATATATATGGTGTATGTATATATACATATAATATATGCATATTTATACACACACACACACACACACACACTTTTTATCACATGAAAAGTAAAATGGATTGCCTTAAGACACAGTGAGTTTCCCATCATTGTAGGACTTCAAACAAAGACTGGTTGATACCTGGTCAGAATTGCTGTAAGGTGGGAGCTGGACTAGGTGATCCAGCACTAGATCACTTCCAACTCTGAGATTCTGTTTCAGAGAAACTGGGGAAAGGAATAAAGAAAAGGGGAGCAGTGGATTGGGCTTGGCTTTGGTTTTCCCATGGAATACTGCCTCCACTTGATTCTTCTTTCAAATCTAGGCAGGTCCTAGATGAGCCAGGAGTGACAGTCAGCATTTCTTAGCCCTATAACCAACTCTTAAATCTTGACCTCTCTGTCCCACCTCAGAATAGAGTGAGTTGGAGGTAAAAAAAATCATGAAACATCAAATCTGCAAAGGACCTTGGAAATCTAGTCCAACCCCTTCATTTTCCAAAAATGAAACAGACTGAGAAAAAGAAAGCAAGTCATCATTAATCACACAGTGGGTGAATGGCAGAGCTGAGACTAGACCTTAGTTCTCCTGAAACAGCATCTAATGTGATGCTACCACATCAGACTGCCCTGGCTTCTAATCCCAGCTCTGCTGCTAATTTGCAGAGTGATCTTGAGGAAATCACTGCCCTCTTTGGGCTTTGGTTTCCTCCTCCATACTATTTTCTTTAAGGTCCCTTCTAGTCCTGACATTTTGCATTTGATTTGATATTTTCAGTAGGACTAATATCCTGCTCACTGCTGGTAGGGGGCGGGCAGAGGCCAGGGTCTTGCCCAGGACTCAAATTCTTAGGCTGGGTCTCATCCCTCCCCTCCTTTCTGTCCTCTTCTTTCTCTCCTCCTAGCTGGAGTACCAGTACAAGATCTTAAAGACCTCAGCCAAAAGAATGTTAACATGGATATAGAAACATTTAAGAAACTACAAGAAAAAGTCATCATGGTACAGTTAGAACTTTCAACCTATTGGGGATGGCCAATGGGGGATGGAGGGTCCACTGAGGGCAGGAGATCCCTAACACAGGAAGTCAGAGGGAAGTATCAGGACATGGGCTCACTTTGAGGGTGAGGATGGTGTGGCAATGACCCATAGGCTCCAGTTGCTTGTTTGGAGACAGCTTAAATTCTCACTCAGTTTTGATCTTGGTTTAAATCCCAGGCCCTCCAGCCCTGGTTAATTGTGGTTGGGAGTGGGGGAAGGATCTGTGCATATGTGAACCTCTCTCCACCCCAATTAGATCTAAATAATTCTAGGAGAGGGTGGTGGGGGGAGAAGTGGGGGATTTTTCTCCTTAGAAATCCCAAAGCTGGACTCTGGGACTTTCAACAAGATATTGGGTTTGTCCTTCAGCCACTGACGGTAGAGGAGGTGCGTGGACTCCTGGGACAAAACCTAATGGGGTTGAAGGCCGAGGAGAGAAACCCTCCAGTCTGGGGATGGATCCTCAAGCAGCGACAGGAGAGCCTGGACACGTTGGGCATTGGTCTCACTGGGGGGATCCCCAATGGTTACATTGTCATCAGCCTCAAGAACAAAAATTAGATGACAGTCTTCCTGCCTGGAGGTTGGGGGTGGGGAACTGCATAGGGCTTTGGGCATCTCTCATTCCAGGAAGTTGTAAAAATAAAAGAAATAATTTTAACTCTGAGCCTTGTCATCAGCCTGAAGCCTGGCCCCAAACAAGAGCTAAAAATGTGAGCTTTTAAGCAAGACAGATGGTATTAATAGAATTAGAGCAGGAAGAGATATTTAAAGTCATCTTTTCCACCTCATAGGAGTGATCTGAGCAAACTCATTGGACAAGTCAATCAGAGTTAGGACTTGAGCAGAAGTGGGAGGGAACTATGAGTATCTGCCAGGGAGTAGACAGGTGAGAGCTCCTGAATCTAGAGCTCATTTGCTCTCCCTTGTCTTTAGTCCTTTTTCTCTGCAAACCCCAAGTCCTGAGATAGCAGAATCCTGTACATTAGTCTACAAGTGGACTCTGTTGTGATGGAAAGTAGGGGCTAAAGGGAGCCCTGGGATCTGTAAAAATCCTTGGGAACAGAAGCTGGGAGGTCCTGTTCCCACCCCCAGATTCACTTTTCAGGCTGGCTCTGTCTCCAAAGGTCCTTTAACCCCAGAGGCCTCTGAACCTTTAGGGGAATTCCTGGTAGGATGGCTCAGTGATAGCTGGTGCTGATTCAGAAAGGGGCTGAGGTATCCCTGGGCATGCCAAGCCCTCACATAGGTTGATGAAGAAGGGTCAGGTAGTGCTGCTTCAGTGTGTGTGTGTTAGGACTCTAGGTGAGGAAGCGGGGAACTTGGACAAACCCAAGCAATAGCCTGGTCCTTCCTCTCTATCCTCTTCCCCAGTCCTGGACTTTCCTGGTGCTTGGGTTCCTGACTTGAGAGCCTATGAAGTGTGCATGGATAGGGTATCAGACTCCTGTGCTGGTGACCTGATTCATTGCTTGCCTAGGTCACTCACACATCACAGGGGGCCTGAGGCTTTAGCTCCCTGCTCCTACCCTCAGTGCTGTTGGACTCAGCAACTTGCAGGGGGTGGGAGGAAGAAGGGGGAAGAGGAGAGAAGGACAGGCTGACTCACCAAACAAAGCTTTGTGGGAAATGTCTGATGACCACCAGGCCATGACTTCTACTGGGATCCCAGAAGGACTTTTATCTGGTCCCAGATGGATAAATTCCCCTGGGAGTCCAAAAACAGACCCACTCTCCTCTCTTCTAAGGGACTGGGTATGGGAAAAGGAAGGAGTGTTGGACAAGCTTGAGGAGAACCTCACATTTATTAAAATCAGACCATAAAGAGAGCAAAACTTCTCTCCCACTCAGAGAACCACAGTTCTTGGGCAGGGATACAGTGAGGCTTCTGCTAGGGGAAGCCTGAGCATCTGTGGCCTTCAAGCTGTTTCTGAGCATGCTCAGCCTGGATTTATGCTCTTCTGGACCCTAGAAGACATGAGAAAGAGACTGCCCCAGTTGGTTTGCCCTGTGTCTCCAGACTGTGGACAGTGGGGAGCTGGGGAGCTGCCCTCCTGAGGGTAGCCCAGCCAGCTCTGGTGAAGAGCCCAGCCATTCCCCAAAGAACTGTCTCAGAAACAGCCTTCAGTCTTAAATCCTGTCTGGCTGGAGTTTAAGGGTGGTAAGAGCATTTGTGAGGATGGTTCATGGAGGAAAGGAAAGGCAGAGGTCTCTGAGCAGGTCCCTCTGCAGTCCTGCCATCTTTCTCCATCATTCTTCCAATAGGTACTCCCTGGTTTCTGAGCATAGCAGGGCCTCCCAAACGCCAGGGCCCATCAATAGGTCAGGGCCAAGGTCAACCACAAGTCTCCTTGGCACCCTTGTCCATCTGAGTGAGGAGAGAAGTATATAAGGGTCCCAGTTGTAGATCACATTCCATGTTTTGGGGAAGGGAAATTTTTGATCCAAAGAGGATAGTGGAGTCCAGGGTGAGGTTGGTAAAAGAAGGGAATCTTGTCCAGGAGTATCAAAGGAACTTCATGAGTAAGATAAGGCCTAGGGGGAGGCCAAGAGCATTGAAGAGGTGGAGAGGTGCCAGGACACAGCAGCCTAGAAAGGAGGAAAGGGAGAAGTTGGTACCAGTTTGAGTCTTGGAAACAGATCACACCAGTGTTGGAAGGGGAGGAAATATTCTTTTTAAAAAGAATTTAATAAATTAAATAAATTAATATATCAATAGACTAATTAATTAAAAGGCATTTAAAAGCTTTTACATTTAAATTTAAAATTTTTAAATTTAAAAAAATGTTGTTTATTGAGTTTGGAATGTGACTTATTTCTTATATTTGGTTGTGGGTGTGTCCGATGTTCTCAAAATTCATAACATTCTCAGGAACATGATAAAGACATGTAATACAGCTGATAGCTGTCTGCATTCTTGATTCATCCCCATCCCAGCCCCTTAACTCCATGCCAGTAGTGGATGGCATCACCTCAGAATCACACAAAGTACCAGCCTGAGCACAGCAGCACCCTTCTTTCCCTAAGCTTGGTCTCTCCCTGCCTCATACCTTCCCTGGTTATAGAAGAGGAAAGTGCACTATAGCTTAGATAATTTTTTCGTGGAAGCTGAGGGTGACTGGAGAGCCTTTTACCTCCTTCCCATATAATCTCCTACTGAATGGAAGTCTCTGTACAAAATAATAGTTGATATGGGATAGTGCAGTATGGCACAGGGTGCCATGAGGGGACAGAGGTGCTGGCAAAAGAGAGGAGATGTGAGAAGCAGTGTTAATACTGTTACATGTTACACCATTGTGGTTGTCTCGAAGACAACCATGACATCAGGGAGGTGATGCTGTGACTTGCAAGTGGATTGGATTTGAGTGCGGGAGGGCTGTGCAAAGTCACCACCCTCAGTTTCTCCTCTAGAGCCATCTAGTTGAGCGATGGGTTATAGATCAGGACAACTGGTGGTGTCCCAGGATGCAGTGGGAGACCTTGGTCTTTTTAAGCTAAGGTCTTTCCGAGTCCTCACTTTGACTGAGGCAACAACCATACAGTGATTAGGGCTGTTTAAGTGAATCAAGGAACGGTCCCTTTAATAATAATAAAAAAAACCCCAGCAAACTACAAAAAATGAAGTATTGAGGAGGCCGCACCAAGGAAATGGTAAACCAAGAGACTCCACGGATAGTGGAGTGTAGGGGTTTAACTTCAGACCTGCAGTTTATACCTACAAGTTGCTGGGGCTTTGGATACCTACCAGAGGTAGTTGCAATAGGCATAGGCCCGCTGGGTGAAGGAGAGGACTTGTGCCCTTTGTCAGTGATCCAGGCAGAGAGAGGATTCTTTGTGGTGGTAGGGCTGTGCTGCTGCTGCTCTGGCATCTGCTCCAACCCCAGGGCCTCCAAGGCTGACTGGTTTTGGCTTTGGAGCCAAGATCTCACAAATGGGTTGCTCCGGGCTTTCCGAAGGTCTGCCACGTTTTGTCCAAGTAATTGTGCCACGTTACTGAGACTCAGATTCTGCATGGGCAAAAGGCATTTGAGACCCCCTCCTGCCTTCATCAGACATTCTCCTGCCCACCACCTCCCACTCCCACAAGTAAGAATTCCATTTGCAGTCCGTAAGCCAATAAATACCAAGGAGGTATCACCTCAAACCAAAATATACTAATTTTTAAAAACTTCATATTGCTTTAGTTGAGGGAATGATGAAATGCAAAGAACCCTGGGCTGGCACTTAGGACGCCTGCATTCTATTTCCATCTCTGTCACTATCTAATCCCTGGATGACCTTGGGCAAGCTATTTCCCTTCCCCTAAGTCCCAGTTTCCTAACCTGTCAGAGAGGAGTCATGACACCCTTTCTAAAAGCCCTGTGAAGGAGGCAGGGTAAATATTGCATGTAATCTTATGTTTATATAATCTTTTACAACTTTACAAAGAACATTTCTATCTACTCCTGGGGTGGAAGCACATTATAAATAGTTCAGTGCCACACAAACATGAAGGGCTAGTATTACTATGAATTAATCTGGCAAAGGGGCCACCCCCATTGACCTTCCTCGTTCCATCCGGCTCGGCCCAATATTAAAGTGGACTTGCTTCCCACTGGGCACAGAAGGAGAGGAGCCTATCTTGTCTTTAAAAAAAAAATAAACTTGGTGGATAATCTGCTTGAAAGTAAGGAAGAAACTGTGAAAGGGTCATCCAGTCTATACTCCTGCATTTTCCCCCAATTCTAGCTTCTATAACTCTTGTCTGGATAGCCAACGTGGGGGCCAGGATCAGTTCCATTCAACATATATCTTTGGAGCATCTTCCTTATGTATAGCCTTGGTCCCCACCCTCTGTTAACATCTCTCAAATCTGCTCTCCTTTTTACTACCACCACAACCACCCTAGTTCTGGCCTCTTGTCATTTGGAGTATTTTAATAGCCACTTCACTGCCTCCAGTCTATCCTTTTTTAATTCATCCTTCACCCTGCTATTAAAGTAATCTTTGCAGGACTACAACACACAAGTCCACTCCTCTGCTCCAAAACCTTCTGTGGCTCCCCAGTGCCCATTGGATGAAGTACAAGTTTCTTAGCCTGGCTTCTCAGGTCTTCTGCATTCTAACTATAGTTAGTCGTTACCCTTTCCCATTCTCATCCTGTATTTCCCAGGTATGGGACATTTGTTCACACTGTCCTCTCTGCCTGAAACATTCTCCTTCCACATCTCTGCCTTTGGAAGTCTCTCCCTTCAAGGCCTGGCTCAGCTGTTACCCCTTCCACTAAGTCTTCCCTGATCCTTCCCCATTGGAAGTGATTCCTCTTCTAATCTCATCCACTTCTCTATTTCAGCCTTTCCTAGACATTCATCACAACGACTTATGTTACAGTGATTTGTCTATTTGTCTTATTTCTTCCATTACATTATAAGCTCTTTAATGGCAGGTTGTGTGACTAGTTTCATCTCTTATCTCCAGAGCATAGGACAGTCCATTGTACATAGGAGGCATTTAATAAAAAGTTTTTGAATTGTTTGTACTTTGCTGTGTGGTATTAAGCAACAGTATCCAAGTTGTAGGAACAGGGCCCCAGGGAACTGAGGCATGACCATATGATTAACCAGTTAGAGCTGGAAAGATAGGTCACATCTGACCCTCCCTGCAACAGCCAATTGTGGGACAGCTTCAACACAATGCACACCTACCCTTCCTCCATTACCTCCTAATGCTCCCCAACTCTGCCCCTTCCTACTGCCCTGCAAGCTCTCATTTTCTCCATTTTTGCTCCAGTCACTGACTCCTTCTGGCAACCATAACCTAGGAGCTAGCAGCAGGTGTTCAGGTGCTTCTGAGAAAATTCACACTTCTGCCGACATTCCTGCCCTGCCCTCTGCTCTACATATCATTTATGGTTCAAGCAGGTGATCTTTGGAGAGTGAGTTCTGTGCTCTGGGGCAGTGGCTAGTAAGAGTCCTCCCTCACTCTCCCCTCTCTCCCACTGCTGAGTAGTTAAGGCTCTTGGGGAGACCATGTCCTCAGACCCTCTCTGAACCTAAGGAGTCATGCTAAAGAGAAGCAATGAGCAAAGAAAGAAAAAAAGGCTCTCTGGGCTAATACAAAGAAGGGAGAGATCAAGGTAGACCAACAGGTCCCTGTAGGAATCTTGGAAACAAAGAATTCAGACTTAAGATGCTGGTTGTAATTGTTTTTTCAATAACTGTGAGAAGTTCTAAAATGTTTACTCATTTCACATCTTTCCTTCCCTAGGTCTGTCCAATTACAGGTACTAATTATATACTCTTCTCACTTTTTTATTTAACAATTCTTTTATTTCAATTTTGCTTTATGTATAAAGAAACCTGAGATCCCCCATGAAGGTTAATCTGTGATGAGTAAAAGAGAATGGAGGAAGCCAGGAGTTGTCTGAAAATACACAGCATTTAAATTAGGACAGAGAGTCCAACTTCAATCTAAATGTTAGTAATTTTCTTAATTAGGAACTCTGAGCTGTTTGAACTGATATAAACTCCAGTGTGTTTGTCCTTCGTTGCCGAAGACATGCCATCAGAGAAATAATGACGACTTGCACTTGACTTTGTTTTGAGTGAGGGAAGGCTGTGCAGGTCATGACACTCACTTCTCCTCCAGAGTCATCTGAATCCAGTGACTGGATATTCATCAGGATGACTGGAGATGATCCAGGATGAGGCAATTGGGGTTAAGTGACTTGGCCAAGGTCACCCAGTTAGTGAGGGTCAAGTGTCTGAGGTGAGATTTGAACTCAGGTCCTCCTGACTCCTGCACTGGTGCTCTATCCACTGCACCACCTAACTGCTCCTATAAACGCCAGAAAATAAAAGGGAAAGAGACCACATAGACCTGAGCGCCCCTAGGATAAAATTAAACTAATTCTTTTTTAACAGCATATGACTAATTAAATCTCCAGAGAGGGGGCAGAGAGGAAAGGTAAGCGACCAAAGAGGTCACAGACTGAATCACCCTCTGAGAAAGACATAAGCAAGGCCTAGCAGGACATATTTCCCTCCCCCTTTGAAAGGTGTAGAATACTTGCCAACCAACTTTACCCTCCATAGTATTATCAACTAGTGTTATTTACAAATGAAACTAACCCAGCTAGAATAAGAAGAAAAGGTACAGACTAGAGAAAAAAACAACAACTGTGCATTAAAATTTTCTGTTCCAAGTCCAACAGCCAAAATACATGGGGAATGTATGTAAATATATAACATTAAGAGCCGTCTATAATAGGTAAGTAATTAAAGGATATGAAGAGGCAGTTTTCTAAAGAAGAAACAATATCTATCAACCACCTCAAAAAGGGTTAAAAACCACGAATAGTCAGAGAAGGACATGTTAAACCCAATCTGAGGCATCACTTGGAGCCAGTTTGAACTGGCTCTCAGTCAACTATTAAATTCTCAGTGCGAGCATTTACACCTTAGGCAAACACTACAAATCAGAATGTGATTTATTGTTGTGTTAACTTGGAAAAGTAATGGAAAAATGTGAATACTGCAGATTTAACTTTAAAATAGTTCATGCATACATTTATTTATTCTGACAGTAGTAATTTAAACATCTACCAGCATGCCCCTGCTTTACATCCACCAAACTAACAAAGAAAAATTTAGTATTGGTGGGACTATGGAAAAACAAGGACAGATGGGAGGGGGCACCGTGGATAAAGTGTTGGGCTTGGAATCAGGAAGACTCATCTTCTTGAGTTCGTGTCTGGTCTCAGACACTTATAGCCGTGTGACCCTGGGCAAGTTACTTGACCCTATTTGTTTCAGTTTTCTCATCTGTGAAATGAGCTGGAGAAGGAAATAGCAAACCACTCCAGTATCTTTGCCAAGAAAATCTCAAATGGGGTCATGAAGAGTTGGATACAAACAAACAACTGGGAAAATAGGCATTTTAATTCACTGTTGGCATGGCTATGAATTAGTTCAACCATTCTGGAAAGTCATATGGAATTATATAATAAAAGTTACAACATTCATCACCTTTGGCCAATGATCTCACTATTAAGTTTATACCCCAAGGGGTTACTGACAGAAAGAAAAGATCTATCATTCTAATAACATTCATAGCAGCTTTATTTGTACTGGCAAAAAGCTAGAAACAAACAACATACACAATGACTGTGGCATGACTGAGTAAATTGTGGTGTGTGCTGGGAATAGAATGTTATTAATATTAATAATAACATTTAGTTAGTACTTTATGTATTTTAGGCAAAGCACTTTCCTCACAACAATTCTATGGGCTGTAATACAAATATTATTTTCATTTGACATGTGAAGGAACAGGGACTCTGAAAGATTATCAGATGTGCCTGTGATGACACACACAGAGCTTAGCAAGAGTCTGAGGTAAGATATGAACCCAGATCTATAGACCGTCATATGCAATGTTTTATCCCCTGAGACATGTTGGCTCTTACACACTGTCCAGAACAATACTGTGCCAGGATGAGGGATGAATATGAAGAATTCAGAGAAATAGGGGAAAGACTTGGAGGGTGTAGTATGAAGAAAAAGCAGATACAAAAGGGTCTACACATTGTCCGTAACTATTAGATGGCCACAAAAAATTCTGGTCAAATTCAATCAGTGATTGGAGCTAACCACATTTGTTAAAATTTGTTAAAACACATAAATTCACAATCTCTTTTTGTGTGTGTTGTTTTTCCTTAACTCTTTTCAGGGATTATACATTTTTGTTTGTTACAACAAAATTTATCAAGAAAAAAAGCAAACTGTTATTGTTACTTTGTACTATAGGAAGGAAGGAAAAACAAATATTTATTAAGCACCTACTATGTGTTAGGTGCTGTGCTTTACAAATATCTCATTTGATCCTCCCACCAACCATGGCAGAGAGGTGCCATTTTTTCCATTTGGGGGTGTTATCCGAATTTAACAGATAAGGAAACTGAGGCACAGAGATGTTAAGTGACTTACACAGTGTCACACAGCTAGTAAGAGTCTGAGGATAGATTTGAACTCACATCCTTCTGAATCCAGCCACAGCCAACTTTCGATTTGTTGTTCAGTCATTCCGTTGTGTCTGACTCTTGGTGACCCAACAGACCACAGCACACCAGACCCTTTATTCTCCACTATCCCCTGAGGTCTGTCCAAGGTCTGGTTCATTGCTTCCATGACACTATTGATCCATTTCTAGATAACTACTGTCTAAATAGCCTGTAAGAATAAGCTCCCTGAAGTCAGGCTCTCATCTAATTCATTTTCCTCTCTCTTTCAGAACCCTGGGCTTTCAGAACCCTGGACTAGTAGTTACTGAATGGCATCTCTTTCCCAATCTACTGAGTAATGACTTAGGAGAGTCCCTGAAGGATACTTACCTGCATCACCTCCGGATTGAGTCTTGTGAATGTATCAATGTCCATAGAAATATTGGCCCGAGACAGGTGCTTCAGGTCTTCTACAGGTGCACCACCTAAATTAGTAAGAACAGAGATACCCTCATCATCACCTTCCTATTGGGGTTCATGGAGAGAGAGAAAAGAGGATGAAGAAACAGCCCTGAGGTTAACAGGGCAGGAGGGAGCTCCAAACTCCCCATTCCCCACCAGCTCAGAATTCTTAGCTCCAGGCCAGAGAGCACACATTTTAGGAGAAACAGAAGAGTCACAAGTACAGGTCCTGACTTCAGGGAGTTCAAAGTCTTGGGGAGACAGGAGGAATAGACCTAGGGGGTGATTTAGCTTCAAATTGTCCCTGGAGTCAAAGCAGAATGGTCCTGGTTGGAAAGGAAAGCTGGTCTTAAGGATGGGAGCTTAAGCTTGTGTGGACAAGACACCGCCCCGCCCCAGCCTCTAGAAATAATTAGAGAATCCCTCTTCCAAATGTCATGATGCATCGTCAAAGGTAACACTACTCTTCTAGCCAATATGGTGTCCTCAACTCCTCTCTCTCCCTTACTCCACATAGCAGCCAGAAGCTAAATCTTGCCATTTCTACTTCTGCAACACGTCTTACATTGATCCTTTCCTTATTGACACAACTACCACTTTTATTCAGGTCCTCATCATGTGTCTGATCATGTAATTTAGGGATTAGAGAGCTGAAAGCATTCCCAACAAGTGCAATGATTGTGGCTAAGTCATAGAAGTCTTCAGGGGTCTTCAGGGAGAAAGCTGGCCTGGCTAGATTGGAGTATGGATCTAAAATCTAACGAGCTATATATAAGGTAGAGCAGGGCTGTAGAAAAGTCTCAGTATCTTAGACCTGCTTCTGAGGATACTAGGAAGAAAATGAAGATCTGGTTCTAGGCAACTCTCACCAAGGTAGGGCCGGATGTAGTGGTAGTAGGTGATGGTGCCATTGGACCCAGAAAAGGCCTCCTTGGCTTTCTCATATAGGTCATCCTTCCTCTCTTGAGCACAGGAGGAGATGTCCAGAGCCCCTGCCCACCTAGAGGGGGCAAGATGAGTCAGGGAGGAGTTAACAGGTTCATGCTCTGCCACCTTTTCCATGCCCTCATCCCACCTCCTAGGCATTCATCCTGAGACTCATCCTACAGGACTAACTAGCTCTATGACTTCATTTCTTTTTCTAAAGCATTTCATTTGCCCCCACTTTGTGCCATGCAGAGGAAAGATGTCTCTGTAGGTAGAAGGGAGGCCACCTTGAATAGTAGAAAGCAATAGTGTCAAAGGCCCAACAGCTGGGCTCAAATCCCAGTTCTGTCATTTCCTGACTGCAAACCTAGGTAAGTCACTCCAACTTTCTTAACTTCAGTTTCCTTATCTGTAAAATGAAAACAATAATATTTGAAACACCCATATCGCAGATTTCATAAGGCTTCACGAATTGTAACTTGTTGTATAAATTCAGGCCCTTATTATATGATTATGGGATCATAGATTCAGAGCTAGAAGAGATTTTAGAAGCCATTGAGTCTGACCTAATTTTTTCAATGAGGAAACTGAGGCTCATGATTAGTTCCAAGGTCACACAGCTAGGATCGGAGGCAGAATTTTAACTCCCATCATCCTGATTCTAATTCTAGCACCATTCACCACGTTACCCAGCTACCTTATTAATCTGTTACATGAGCTCCTGGGAGATCTATAGTCATGGTCACATGGGCATGAGAGTGGGCCCAATGGTAGAGCCCCCTTTGTGGATCTACAGGAGGAGAAGCAGAGCTGTCCAAAGGTCAGGAGGTACATCTTCTCTGAATATTCACCAAAAAACGCCTAGAGGACCAGGAATACCCTCCCTCCACCCCTTCACCTGTAGAAACCCCAAACTTCAAAACTCAACACTGAAGACCCAGACCTGGTTTGGAATCCCAGCTTTAGCCCTTCACTAAGATGCATGACATTGGGCAAGAAAAGTCACCTTCTGGGCCTTAGTTTCTTCTGTCATGAGGAATTTAGATTAGATGACCCCTGAGGTTTCTCCCAAGCTCTGATATTCCAGAAGCCTACAGACTCAATTGTGGGAAGCCCCATCTACCTCAGGAAGTTCTGCTCAGTGGTCCAGAATATAGGGCCTCTACCTATTTAGGTTGGGACCCAACCCTCAGCTAACCCAATCCAGGCTTTCCTTAGGTTGGGGTTCTCTCCCCAGGCACACTCACCTCAGTTCCACAGGTCGTATAGCTTCGATCTGCCGTGGGCTCATCCAGCAGAGACGGAAGCCACCAATGGCCACCAGCAAGGCCCCTGTCACAGTGCCATTCAGCTCCAGGTACTTCTTGATGACAGCCTGTGAAAGCGTCATGAACTCTTACTCCCCTAACAAACCCCTTCATTTCCCCAAATGCTCTCTTACGGACTCTACAGAGGCAATATTCTGAAGTGGAAAAGGCCTGGGGACTTGTAGTCAGAAGGCCTGCCTGCAGTCAGATCTGATGTCTGCCACTCACTGGCTTTGTATTTCTACCACTTTAACCTCTCCCAGCCTCAGTTTCCTCACCTGTAAAATGGGGATGCTAGTGTTGAATCCTACCAACCTCCCACTATGGGAACAACTATTATCTCCTTGGAACCGCAGAGCAATTCTTCCAGGGATTTTATCTCCATTGTGTGAAAGGGCTAATTAAGATTTAGAGAAGGAAAGTCAATTGCTCAATATCACACAGTGAGTGGCAGAGCCATAAGGAATAGAAAACCTGGTCTCCTGTTACATGGCTTGAATGAGATCATAGATATAAGGCAATTTGTGGACCTTAAAGTGTTATATAAATGCCAGTTATTGTTTTATCACCACCACCGCCACCACCATCCTCATCATTAGTAGCAGTAGCAGCAGCCTCTAGTCACTAGGCCTCCACTCTGGTGATGACTTCCTTGCTTAAGCCTCCTTTTGCCCTCTTGCTGAGCTCAGGCAATATTTGTAAAGCAGCAAAGAGGGTGCTGCAGGGAAGCTATGTGGCACAGTAGATATAGTACCCAGCCTAGAGTCAAGAAAATTTATCTTCCTGAGTTCAAATCTGGACTCAGACTCTCACTAGCTGTGTGACACTGGGCAAGTCACTTAACCATGTTTGCCTCCTTTTCCTTATCTGTAAAATAAGCCAGAGAGGTAAATGGCTAATCAATCTGGTATCTTTGCTCAGAAAATCCCAAATGGGGTCAGGAAGAGTCAGAGATGACTCAACAACAACTCAGTATATGCTGGGAAATATTTAACAGCTGGACTCTCCAGGGTGAAAAATGCATGAACATACACTTTTATGTTTAATCTGAATTATTAACACTTTACCAATCACAAAATAACCAGACAAGCCCCAATTTGCAGTGATTGCTGACTCGTTCCTAAGGTGTAAATGCTCACGCTGTAAGCCAGTCCAGTCCTCCCCTGTCAGGAACCCCTCTCTAAGAGAGGAAAGGTACTGTCTCTCAGAGTGACTTCTCTCAGTTATCCAGAGGCACAGGGCGAGATAGGTCTGGAACAGGTAGGGATGTTAGAGGTCGGCTACTACAACCTCCTCATTTTACAGATAACAAGACTGGAACCATGAGAGGTTAGGGCTTGCTCAAGATCGTATAGAGACTAAACTGAAAAGCCAGTAACTGAACTCAGGTCCAAAGACCATCCTAAGTTTAGTGCTCTTTCCACAACACAATCAGGTAGGGAGCAGGATTCTCCTATGTCCTGGGAAACTCCCACCCTCACCTGTCCTGCCTGAGCCATAAACCCATTTTCGATTTGTTGAAGCAGAAAAAACCCTCAAGTTCTTCGAAAGAAACTTTTAATTGGTCCCAGGAAGAGAAAAGTTTCTATAAAAATGTAGAAAACAATCCATTCCTCTAAGGCACAGTTTTCTGATGCTAACGTTCCAATGTCTGGTCCTAGCTGGACTTGGCTAACACAGCTTTTAGGCCCATCCCCAAGTCACCTTTTCAAACCTTGGGCAGTTCCCCCTTCTAGATACTGGGAGTCTTGCTGTGTTCCCCCATCCCCTTCCCACCTAGGTGAGCTGCTTGGTCATTCCCAAGTAGAGGAAGGAATGATGAGTAACTGTAGAACTGACTGTTCTCCAGTCTGTCAAGGATAAAACACTCATGCATTGTCTGCCCATCAGTCAATCAATCAACTGGTGTTTAGTGAGATCCCCACTCCCCGTTCACTACTTCTTGGTTCCTAGTTCTGAATTCAATACCATAGGGAAAGAAGAAAAAGGAATGAGTTATTCATTCATTGATTCATTCATTCATTCAATAAGCATTTATTCTTATGGCTGGTTGTGGGTAGAGGACTGGACTAGGAGTCATGAAAGCTTGGGTTCAAATCCTTTGGATCCTTTCAAGCTGTGTGACCCTGAGCAAACCACATAATTATTGTCGGCCTCATTTTCCTCATTTATTATATGGAAATAATATATTTCTCAGGGTTGTACAAATCAAATGAGATAATATATATGAAATATCAAATGAGATAATATAAGAATATATATGAAGCCCTTTGCTACATAAATGAGCTATTATTAAGCACCCATTACGTCCCTGTATTAGGCACTGAGAATACAAAAACAAGCAAAAAACCATCCTCAAGGATCTTACACTCTATTGAGAGGAAGCAATACGCACATAGAAAATTAAATACAAAATATATGCAGAGTCCTTACAACTGGAAGGAATCAGCAAGACTTATTCTAGAAGGTGACCCTGAGCTGAACTATGAAGGAAGCCAGGGATTCTGGAAGTACAGAGGAGGAGGGGGCACATCTAGACATGAGGCAGTCCCTGTTCTCAGGAAGCTCACAGGCTGACTAGGGGGATGAGACTTGAGGTGCAAAACAATATCTAACCATGCTCGTCCTGTTCTCAAAAACCTTCCAAGGCTCCCTCTTCCTAAACTTGTGCTGTTGTTCAGTCATTTAAGTTGTGTCTGACTCTGTGCTCCCATTTGGAATTTTCTTGGCAAAGATACTGGAGTTGTTTGCCATTCCCTTCTCCAGCTTATTTTACAGATGAGGTAAGTACAGCAAACAGGGGTAAGTGACTTGCCCACGGTCACACAGCTAGAATGTGTCTGAGGCCAAATTTGAATTTGGAAAGATGAGTCTTCCTGATTCCAGGCTCGGTGCTCTATCTACTGACTTTCAGATTATCTTCATAAGCTAAACCTCTCACTCTACCCCATGACATGTACTTCCCATTCCAATCCAAATGGATTCCCCAGGGTTCCCCTATATCATCCTCCCCTCCCCTACCTTCCACACATTTGTACGTGCTGTCCTGGGGCAGCGAGGTGGTGCAGTGGATAGAGCACCAGTGCAGGAGTCAGGAGGACCCAAGTTCAAATATCACCTCAGACACTTGACACCCACTAGCTGTGTGACCTTGGGCAAGTCACTTAACCCCAACTGCCTTATCCTGGGTCATCTCCAGTCATCCTGATGAATATCTGGTCACTGGATTCAGATGGCTCTGGAGGAGAAGTGAGGCTGGTGACCTGCACAGCCCTCCCTCACTCAAAACAAAGTCAAGTGCAAGTAATGTCATTATTTCTCTGATGGCATGGTCTTCTTCAGCAATGAAGGACAAACACACACACATGTTATACCTCCCTTTGGCGGCACAGTGGGCTCAGAGTCTAGAAGACCTGAGTACCAATCCAATCTGAGACTAGCTAACTATGTGACCCTAGACAACTCATTTAACTTCTATCTGCCTCAGTTTCCTCAACTCTAAAATGAGGATACTAACAGAATCTACTTGTCAGGGTTGTTGTGAGCCTCAAATGGATAATATTTGTAAATCACTTATCACAGTCCTTAGCACAGAGTAAGCACTTAATCAATACTGTTTCCCTCCTTCCCTCTCCATTTCTGGAACAGACTTCCCAATGCCCATCTATTGACATCATCTCTGATTCCCATACACTCCTTTAAACCATAGAATTTAGAACTAAAAGAAAACTTCCTCATTTGGCACGAGGGAGGCGAAGGTCACGATGGCACTCGGTAACATGGTTGAAATTCAGAACCAAAGTCCTCTGACTCCCAAAGACAAGAAGGAGTCTTTCCAAGCTGTCTTCTCACACTTTCCCCAAGAAATCTGGACTGACAATCTTACCGACAAAGCACACCCCAACCTCCCCTCTGCTGTAATCCTCCCGGGACTATGTGACCAAAGATTTAGGGTTTGAAAGGGATTTTGGAGTTCCTCTAGATCAAAGGTACTGCCGAATCATATTAAAATGTAATTGGGAAAGGTTTAACAAAATAAATAACAATAGAATGCAATAATATTAATTTGAGGTTTTCTAAGTTATCTGCAGCCTGCAGATATCTGTTTCTGAGTTTGACATTCTGATCTAGACCAACCCTCTAATTCTACAGATGACAAAACTGAGGGCTGAAGAGATTAAATATGTTTACAAAGGTAGCAAATTACAAAGCTGAGAATTGAACATAGATTCTCTGACTCTCTCAAATCATTTTGTTTAACTTCATCTAAGTCACAATTAACATTCTGATTGGTTATTTTTAATTATTAACTATTTTACATGTAACTCATTCTTCTTTTGCTGCTGTACAGTCCTTTTTCAGTCATATCTGACTCCTCATGAACCCATTTGGGGTTCTCTTGGCAAAGATACTGGAGTGATTTACCATTTCCTTCTTCAGATCATTTTATAGATGAGGAAACTGAGGCAAACAGGGTTAAGTGACTTGCCCAGGGTCACATAATTAAGAAGTATCTGAAGATGGATATGAACTCAGGAAGATGAGTCTTAGTGACTCCAGACCTCCTACTTTCTGCATATGGTGCCACCTACTAGGTGCATCCTTCCACTAGACTACCATATCCATACTAGAAGAGACTTTCATTTCTAGTTTTTGTATCTCTAGCACTTTGTACAAAACCTATCCCATAATAGGCACTTAATAAATGCTGATTTGAATTCACTTGATTTGAATTGAAGACACACTCTACAGACAAAGGATGATGACATAGAGGAAAAAGCCCAGAACTAGACTAGGGGTCAGGAAAGCAATCCAGCTCTGGCTTTGCCACTGACTCATGGTAGGACCTTGGTCAAGTCTCACCAGAATCTCTTTCATCTACAAAATAACAAGGCAAGGGGCGGAGGAATCTACCTTGGTCCCTAAGGAAATTCCAAGGTCTTTCACTGTCTAAGGCAGGACAGTGGAGTCAAATGTTAAGTGCCACACCTGAGTCTGGTTCTCCATAGCTACATCAGAGCCCAGCAAAGCCACCACGGTATCCCCAGATGTGATGTTCCAGCGAGCAATTTCATCACTGGTATACAAGTAGACCAAGGAGGTAATCAGCTTCAGTTGGTCCTCAGGGACACCCCCTGGATAGATCTGGGAAGGAGAGAGAGTGGCCCAATCAGTCCAGAAAGTTGTGGGCTCCTGCCACCCAAACTCTGGGCAACAAACTTCTAGGACAAGACCTCTTGCAGACATATAGGTAAATAAAGGGAACCCATTTATTCTACTAAGTATAATTACACCTGCATCATGATACTCCTCTAATCCAGAGTAGTTCCCTAAGGATGAATTAAATCAAGGTCCGGCTTTTCTGCCTGATATTCATGGATTTTCACAATCTGATCTCAGCTTCTCTCTAGTCTTAAATCTCATTGTTCTCCAATATGCATCCTCTGTTCCTGTCAGGCTAGTCTCCACACCAAGGCTGTAACCACATGGGCACATGTAGAAGCACTGATACATTTGTGGACATGTCAGTCTCTGCCTTAAATATCAAAAAGCCTTCTATTCTGACCCCTCAATGACTTAGGAAGGAGACTTTGAGCTACAGTCTCTAGTCAAAAAAAAAGCTGGAATTTCTGGGGTTATAGGGCACTTTCTGTGCCCTCATACCCTGCCAAAGACAATCTTCTTACGTGGTATCAGCATAGGGGAATAAAAGGAGAAGAATATGTCCTGCATTCTCTGCCACTTAATGTTTAAGCTGTCTACCAGCATCGGCAATGGTGTAACACTCAATTAAAAAACTATCATTGGATGTCCTTCTACCAATTGACAGCTTAGCTAGCCAGGGATGGGGGGAGGGAGACAGAAAGAGAGAGACAGAGACAGAGAAAGACGGAGAGAGACAGTGACAGAGATGAAGAGACACAGAGAATAAAGAGAGACAGAGAGGAGAGGAAAGGAGAAGAAAGGAGAGGAGAGGAGAGGAGAGGGGAGGGGAAGGAAGGGGAGGGGAGGGGAGGGGAGGGGAGGAGAGGGGAGAGAATGGTTTTATTCCATTATTACTTGCCTGTAACTATTTCTGAGATCTTGTCAATATACAGTTCTTGTGTTCATACCTTCATTGTCCCCCAGAGAGATTACATTCACCCTACCTCTGCTCTACTAAGATGGTTCTTCCTCATTCCAGTCATTGAGGGGAGACATAAGGGTCACTGGAAAATTTCTACACATCCTCAAACATCTTCATGCCCTCCAGTCTTGGTATCACCATTAGAGCTTCATCCCTTGATGGTAGCCATTGCCTTCTCTTGGTTCTTTAATTATTTTTTAAAAGTAATTAATTTTTAAATATTAAATTAGTTAATGTTTAAAAATTAATGTTTATGACCTCCAAAGATGAATAACTCACGGTTACAGTTATCCTCATAGATAAAAGGGAGAGTGATAGCAGAACAGCCTAGGGCCCTAGGAACACCAGACTACCAAAAAAAAATGGCCCAAAAGAAGAGGGCAGGACAACAGGATTCCAGAGACAATTTTGGTCAGGGTCATCTTCCCATCGTCCAAGGGAGGCCAGTACCTCACTGAGTTTTCCCTTGATGACACGTTGGCACTCTCTTGGCAGAGGGTGCTGGAGTAGTGGGTTGAGGTTAGCTTTCAGGACCTTGCTTCCCAAGCAAGATTTGAGCTGTTTGCAGTCATAGCGGACCATGAACAATTCATCCTGGATCACCTGAGCTGTGATATTTCCACGACTGCATCTTCTTCCTGAGGTCCAAGAGGCAGATGATGAGAAGAGATGAGAAATGATCCTCAGAGACAACCCTAATCCATCCCAAAACCTAAACTATGATTCTAAACTGAAACCTAACTTCAGCCCAACCCTCACCAACTGGATTCCCAACTTCAACTCCAGCACTATCCAAAAACCCAGCCCTACCCCCAACCCAAAGCCTAATCCTGATGACAACCAATGAGTAAAAACCTCATCCCTATCCCAATCTCAGCCCCATACACTAGCCCTATATCTCACCCTAAACCTAACCTCATGTCCCATCAGACTTTATAAGACTCCCCATATCTAATCCTAAATCTAACCATGTCCTATCAAACCTTATTAGACTCCCCATATCTAACCCATGTCCCATCAGACCTTATCAGACTCTCCATATCTAACCCTAAATCTAACCATGTCCTATCAAACCTTATTAGACTCCCCATATCTAACCCATATCCCATCAGACCTTATCAGACTCCCCATATCTAACCCATCAGACTCCTGACCAGACCTTTCCAAGCCATACCAGATCCCTAATGCATCAAACCTTTAACCCTAATTCCATATCTAACCCCAACTTCACTTTAACCTTTATTCCAACCTGAGACATAACCAAAATGCAGTCTCAATCTCTTATTAATGTCAAAGCTATTCTCATTTTTTAGCTTCTAACTTCAACTTTATATCTCCAACATTAACTTTGAACCCGAGTGTCAACCTTCAGTGGATTGAGATCCCTCAGGCTAGCTGCAATCTCAATCCTAACCTCAAATCTAGTTACATTCTCAGTCTCAAGACTCCATCTCTCCCCTAACAACTAGTTCTCCTTCTAAGTTCCTAAGTCCTCCTCTCCCTAGGTCAGTACTCAGGATAAGGTTCCTCATGTAGGTTAGTCATTTTTTGCGAGGTTCAGGGAGAGAAGTGATCATGTCTCTTATATTCTACACAGGGTGAGGATGAGGGCATTGGTTTTATGAATACAAAAAACATCATGGCAGAGAGTGTAAGAACAGAGGACTAATTTCATCACTAAAAAAAAAAACAAACCAAAACTTTTTTCACTCTAAGTAGCCTCAAGGAAGGGAATTTCAAATTTTCTTCATTGACAATATCAAGTACCTTTCATCTGAGTCCAAAGACATATTTCTCCATAGGCATGCACACCCTCACCAGTCTTCCCACCAACTCCTCCTCCTCAAGTTTCTTCCTCCTTTTTCACAGCTTACTTCTCATAACCTTTCCTCTTCCCCCCAGAATTCTCCTCTGCTACAACCTTTTCTTTGCCACAATTTCTTCCCCCTTTTTAAAACATCCTCTTCCTTCTTCCCACAATCTCCACTCCCCAGATTTTTTCTCTCATTTTCTCCATCCTCTCATTCCATTCTCCCCTTCCTCCTTTCATTTTCCTAGAAAACCACCTGGGTCTGGAGTCAGGAAGACTTGAGTTCAAATTCAACCTTAGAGGCTTCCTAGCTGTGTGACCTGGGCAAGTCACTTAACATCTGTTTGCCTCAGTTTCCTCAACTGTAAAATAATCATAGCACCTACCTCCCAGGGTTATGGTGAGGATCAGATGAGATAATGTTAAAGCAAGTAAAAGCCTGTCACATGGTAAGTACTATGTAAATGTCTATTCTCTTCCTTCTTCCTTCCCCCTTCCCTTACAAAAAGTACAGAACGTTCAGCAAGGATCCCATTGGTACCCCAACCTTGAGGTCATTATCATTTCCTCTTGGCCCTGGTCCTAGAGAAATCATTCTTTTGCAAAAATTTAACCAGAGAAAGGGTCCCTATCTGACCCCCTATCAGCCTGATAGGGCTGACCTTGGGGAACCTGGGGAAAGGGGCCAGAATCTAAAGTCCTCCACTAACCTTTCTCCCGATTGGCTCTTGAAAATGGTAATTCTTGAGGGAGGAAGGAATCAACAAAGCTCTGGACAGGGCTCCTTGGCAGGCTTCCAGCTTGGTATCTAGCAACTACATCCCGAAAGAAATCCTTACTCACCTCCTAAGACAAGAGAGAAATTGTAGATGAAATGCCTCTCATCATTTCCTCCATGTTAATTCATCGATGGTCAGAAGGCATCAGTCAAACACTTAATAAGCATTTATTAAATACTTACTTTGTGCCAGGTCCCAAGCTAGATATGGAAGAAGTGAAGACAAAACCAAAATATTTCCTATTCTCAAAGAGCTTATGTTCTATTGAGGGAGACAATGTGTGCACAAATAAATACATAGAGATATATATGAAATAAATTCAAGATAAATTGAAGAGTGGGGCACCAGTATCGAGAAAGATCAAGAAAGGTAAGAGGTAATGTAAGGGGTGTTGCTTGTGCAGAGTTTTGAGGGACACAAGGAATTCTAAATTCTTATTCTCAGCCAGGGTCCTATGGCTAGCTACCATCTTCCTGAGGGTCCCTACCTTATTCACCATCTTCCACAGGGTAGAGTTGATGTAAAATGCCAGAGGTCCAAGACTCCAAAGTCTGCCAAGATTCCAGGAGCCAGGAGCCCTGCATCACAATGGGGAAAAAAGAAAGTGATGGGGGATTTGGGGAGGCAAGCTCCTTTGACCATGGGATCTGGGCTCCAATGTTAGTTGAAGGCAAGCAGTGCAGGGACATGCGATATAAGGAAATACCTTGAGGTGAGTCATGAGTTAAGAATCCCTGTTCTAACTATTGGGATAACCAACCATGAAATTATAGCTGTTCAATGAACCAGGTAAGTTCCAAATCCCTGCATTCCTTGGCACACTATTGAGATGACCTGAGAGAATCATAGAATGTCAGAGCTAGAAGGGACTTAGGGTACCAACTTCTTTATTGTATGGAGCAGGAAATAGGGACCCAGAGAATGACATGTGACTCAACCAAGACCACACAATCAGCTGGTGTTTGCTGAGTGGGTTGTGATGCCCTGGAGGTTCTCAAGCAGAATCTGTTTTGGGGCAGCCTACCCCAGTGATGTGGCCCCACTTTGAAGGAGGGCATTGAGGGCGTCCTGCTGTCCCACTGTAAGCTGAGAGCAGAGCTTCAGATTGTCCAGGATGTAGGGGTCAGAGTCCTGGATGACAGCCGGCTCCATCTCACAGACCAAGCCACCCAAGGAGCTCAGGTCCTCTTTGCTCAGATTGGTACCAGGATTTCCCTGCAAAGGCAAAAAGAGTGAAAACAGAGGAGTGAATCATCAGATGTCAGAGCTAGAAGGAACCTTCCTTCTTGGTGTTGTCTATACAAAAGCATGAAGGAGGTAGATAAAATATCACGTATGGGGAACATCGATGAGGCTAATTCAGCTGGAACACAGAGTACACGAGGGATATGATGTATAGTCATCCTGGAAAGGTAGGCTAGAGCCAGACTTTGAAGGACTTGAAATACCAAACAGAGCAATCTGAATATTATCCTAAGGACACTGAAATTTCTTGAGCAGGGTACGTACTCTACATCTTCTGCCCTAACATCACCAATTTCTTCTCTGAAGTTCAGCTTCCTCCTCTATCAAATACAAGTGAACAAGATGACCTCCCAAGTCCTTTCCAGTTCTCAAATTCCAAGAATATAATAATCAAGATGTTGATATTAAGGTTCAGAGGTTACCCTGCAAGTCAGTGGCTGAGCCAGGGCTGGAATTTGGATTCCCTGACTCCTGACCTAGGACTCCTTTGGCTACAATCATGATTTTTCACCCAGGACCAGTTCCCATTTCCCTCCCCACCTTTGGTGTCTTCCCGGGATATAAGGGGAGAAATGTCTATACCAGACAAGTCAGGGACATGTTCAGGAGCTCCCTCTTCTGAGCTAACAGTCCAGACAGGAGGTTAAGGTTCCCCTGGGAAGCCCTGCTGATGAACGCCCGACACTTGGCTTCGTCCACTTTTCTCAGGCTGTCGGAAATGCAAATCGCTGTGAGTTGCCACTGAAGTCCAAAGCCTTCCCCTTCTTCCCCTCTTCCCTACCCAGCCCACATGGGAGAATCTGGGCTTTGGAGGAGACTGCATCCTAGGGAATGTTGAGGCACAGAGGAAAAGCTTTGGTGATACAGAGTTTATGGCAAAGCCTTCTTGGGTATCCCACCCAGCCAGGGAAGACAGTAAGCTCCCCATTACTGGAAGAATTCTACCAAAGACTAGTTTACTCTCTATTAGGGAGGCTCAGTTTGAATGAGATTAGGCAATTTCTGAGGTGTCTTCCAGTCCCAGAAATATATAATTTTATGCGTCTATCTGTTTTCTGTTACAAGCAGACACCAGAAAGAGGATAGCCTAAATGTATAACCTAAAGGAACGGGAGGATGTCAAACACTCTTAAGTTAGGGATAATTGGTGGGGAAGGATAGGAAGTATTTCATTTTGACCCTTTCTTTATACTTTATATACATCCATTCATGGGTAATTTGGGTAAGTGTCCATTTGATGCAATGTATAGAGTGTTAAACTTGGGAGAATTCAAATTCTACCTCAGACATTTACTAGCTGTGTGACCCTGGACAAATTACTTAAAAAAAAAAAAACAACAAACCTGTTTGCCTCAGTTTCCCCATCTGTAAAATGGGGGTGATGATAGCATTGACAGGGTTATTAGGAGGATCCAGTGAGATAATATTTTAAAGTGCTATTATAACTATTAATCCTGTGTGGGGGGCACTCACTCATAGAAGAGCAGTAGGTCCGGTGGATAGTCAGCAAAGTCGCTTGTCAGGTTATGGAGAGCCAGAAGGTTTGCCATACAACTCAGCTAGAAGAGAGGAGTGGGCAGTGAGCAGAGGGCAGCAGGCAGAGGCATAGCCACTCCATACACATCAAAGGGTATTCACATATCACAGGAACATCAGACCAGAATTTCAGGAGTTCTAGCCTCAGGTCTGCCTCTAAGTATCTCAAGTTACTTCCCCTCATCTGCCTAAAGGCTTTGGATAGTCATGAAGGGCAGGATCTTGCGGCCAGAGTTGGGGGCAAGGGAAAGCAGGACTGCTTTGACAGGTCAGGTCTAAGTGATCCACATCTAGTGAACAGACTTTATCTGGAGCTTTCCCTAACTCTTCATCTTTCTGGGAGCTCTGGGAACCCAGCAGAGCACTAGGAGTGGGGAGGGATTGGGCTGGATGTCCCTCCCCGTGACCAGGATGGGAAATGAGCCAGAGGAAACAGATTTTTTTCAGCACTTAGCAGCCAAAGGCCCCCTGGAAAGGAAACTTGGCCCAGCCTGGCGCCTTGGGATCTGGTCTCATGGGATCTTAGTTTGAATCATGTTGAACTAGAACCTGAGAGTATTACTTGGCACACCTCTACCTGAGGTACATATTACCTGGCTACGTCATTACCTGAATACATTGCATAACACAGCTGAGCTCATTCCCTGGCATACATTACTTGAGCACACACCATCTGGCACAATCCAGTCTGGCACACAACTTTACCTGAATGCATATTACCTGACATACCTTCACCATGAATGCATTACCCACCTCAGGTAGGCATATACTACACTAAGAGCACACAGCCTTGTCACATTATTACCTGACCACATCTTTATCTGAATACAGTACCTGGTATACTTTTACTATGAACATATTACTTGCTATATATCTACCTACGACTATACTTAATTGGCACACTATTAAACCTTTGCCCAAATAGATTACCTGGGGCCATCTAGTGATGCCATAGTGCACAGAGCACTAGGCCTGGAGTCAGGAAGACTCATCTTCCTGAGTTCAAATCCAGCCTCAGATACTTACTAGCTGTGTGACCCTGGGCAAATCACTTAACCCTGTTTGCCTCAGTTTCCTCATCTCTAAGATGAGTTGGAGAAAAGAATGGCCAACCTCTCCAGGGTCTTTGCGAAGAAAACCCCAAATGGGTCATGAAGAGTCAGATGCAACTGAAGTGAATCAGCATCAACAACAAACACATTACCTGGCTCACCTCAACTTGTCCACAGTGCTGTTATCTGGCCATGTTGACTATATTAACTGGTATATATTTATCTCAGCAAGTCTGACCCTGTCACTCATGGCTCAATATCTAAGTGGCTCCTTGTTAGCCAAAAGATAAAAGATAAACTTCTTCATTTGGCATTTAAATTCCTTTGCACTCTGGTTTCATCTCTCTTTTCAGGCTGATTATACATCTTTCCCTCTGTCCTAAGTTTCAGCTCAATTGGCCTAGGCAGTGTTCTCTGCATGGACCAGTTCTCTCCTCTTCCTGCCTTTGCATGGACTATCCCCTATACCTAGAACATTCTCCTTCCTTGCCTTCTCTCGCAGCCCCTGGTATCCTTCAAGGCTCAGCTCAAACACCACTTCCTTCAAGGGGTCTCTCCACATAACAGGACATCATTAGTGTCCTGTCCAGATCGTGGTGTATTTATGTTGTAGTTAAATATCTGTGAATGTGTCCTATCATCCTAACCAGGAGTCCTTCACCTTCTTGGTATCATGGACCTCTTGAGCAGTGGGGTGAAGCCGGTAGACCCCTTCTCAGAATGTTTTTTACCTAATTGAAGGAAATTTTAAATTTCAGTTATAAATTAGTGAAATGAAAGATGGCATCTTTTTCTCATCTACATTCACAGAAGCCCTGAAATCTATCCACAGGATCCTTGGGAGTCTGTGGACCCCAAGTTAAGAACCCCTGACCAAATAGAAGGTAAATTCCTCAAATGGGAAGGAACTGGCTAATTTTTACATTAGTATCCCCAGCACCTGACACATAGTAGGTACTTAACAAATGCTTGTTGTTTGATTGATTAATTGAATATATGTTCCCTAGAACCCTTAGGTGCACCGTTTCTGAATACAGTACGTGACATTCTTTTACATGGCTACATTATTACCTGGTCACACCTTTACTTGAACATTTTTTTACCTGGTACACCTTAACCTGGGCAGGGTCCTCCATTCACTTTGTTGGAGGGTCTGTAATTACAGGCCAGTCATTGACAATTACCTCCTATATTTGTTCACAACAGGTAAGGAGACATGGCTTAGTCCAAAGGGCTCCCCAATCACTAAGGGGCGGTTTCCTCATCCGCCATCATATCACCTCCTCCTAGCTGTGGTGGATGGTGAATCCCCAACAACCCTCTTCTCCTTGAGCACTGTGGGCACCACATGAGGGATTGAGAACAGCAAGAATTCCATCTGACAAGCATTCAGCAAGGGTATTTCCTATGTGCAGGGTGTAGAGGAGAAGAAAAAAAAGGAGGGGGAAACAACTCTTCATAGAATGAATCCAAATGAACTTGGGAGTGGTTGGGCACAGAGAGCAAAGTTGTGTTGTCACAAGCAAATTATATACAATTTTTAGAATATGCAGAATATATGCTAACCATATGCAAATATAGCCCCCAATCCACTATGCTGGCACTGCTTACCTGTCTGGTATTTAAGATGGCCTTCTGCTTCTGCACTTCCCTAACAAGGGAGGAAAACTGATCCCGGGATAGCTGGCTGGCCTCCTGGCACTGGAAACCTTGTAAGATGGAGGCAGAGAGGCTAAGAAAAGAAACACAGTTATGGGTAATTGGGATCATGAAGGCCAGAGAGGGGAAGGTTTGTGGGGGAGTTCAATCACAGTCGGTAAAGAGTGAGGGCAATTCTATAGGCCGACTACAGTTCTTTTCATTGTTCACCTGTGGGCAAAGCAACAAGAAAGGATTTGGAGCTGTAAGTGTAAGAGATACAGTTTAGACAAAACCACAATATTCTGAGAGGGAAGGAATGAGACACATGAATTGGGGGTAGCTCTGGAGACTCTTTCTCTGAAGATTATGGAAAACCAGGTTTATGGTACTGAAGAAATATTAATACTAATAACGTACACTGTAATTTAGGCTCGTTTTTGAATTTAATATTAATCTATATCTAAGGCATTTTCTAGCTTAAAGAGAGTTCAACCTGGCACAGTCCTCCATACCTTCTGACAAGACTGTTTGTCCCAAGTTAGGGAATTGGATAGGGAAATGGAAATGAAAATGGAAAAGATCATTTTATATTAAAATTCCATTTGGGGTTAACATGACTACTCTGTTTGTTCCTGAATCATTTCTCCTTAAAAGAAGTCCTTTCTGAGATTGATATATGAACCGATCACTTCAGAGGACAGGGAGGCAATCATCTTATCTAAGTTTGGTTTCTTTTTTAAAAAAATATTTTTTCCAATTACATGTAAAAAAAATTTAACATTCTTTTTAAAAATTTTGAATTCCAAATTCCCTCCCTGCCCTTCCCCCTCACTGAGAAGGCAATCAATTTGATATAGATTACACATGTTTTGAAAGAAAACAAGTTTAATTTCAAAAGAAAACCCTAACTTTTGTTCTTCTCACCTTCCTAAGGGAAATGTCTGGAAAGGAGAAAAATGTCTGGAGAGATAGTATTTCTTAATTTTTTAAGAGAAATAATATTTTTATTAACTCATTTAATTTTCTAAAGAATTTATTACTATTTCTAGAGAGACTATATGGAGGATTTTTAGCATGCCTACATAACGGGATTACAGATTTAGAATTGGAAGGAAACTTAGAGGTCATCTAGTACAATCCCTTCATTTTTACAGTCAAGGAAATGAAGGCCCAAAGAGAATGGTTTAAATGAAATGGTTTGACCAAGGTTAGAGTGAGGTAGTGAGAGAGCTAGAACCAGAATGTGGATCATATGACTCCTATCCTCTCCAGGGCTCCTTCCACTACACCTTGCTGTCAAATGACTTTTTAAATTGAAGATCAGTAGTCAGAAAAGACATTCCCTAGTAGATAAGTAGTCAATAGATGAGAACATATAGTCGTCAGAAGAATGGATGTTCCAAATCTAATAAGAGAAATGCAAATAAAAACAATCCTAAGGTTTCACCTCACACCCAGCAAATTGGCAAAGATGAGAATAGTACATGTTGGAAGAACTGTGGCAAGATTGGCATACTAATGCATTGTTAGTGGAGCTGTGAATTAGCACAACCATTTTGAAAAACAGTTTAGAATTACGCCAATAAAATAAGTGAAATGTTCATATCCTTTGACTCAGTCAGCCTGCATTTATTAAGCTCTTACTCTGTGTTACAATTGGATTAAGTGATAGACCCAGAGATTCTACTGATATACCTTAAGGAGATTCTTGATAGTTTCCCATAAATACCAAACTACTTACAGTAGCAATTTTGTGGTGGCAAACAACTGGAAATAAAGTAGATGCCTATCAATCGGGGAATAGCTAAACAAGTTGTAGTATATGAATATAATAGAACATTACTGTGCTGTCAGAAGTAACAAATATAATAACTACATAGAAGCAAGGAAAGCTTTATATGATTTGATTGCAGACTGAAATAAGAGAAGTCAAGAAAACAATAAATGCAATGACTACAACAATGCAAAGGGAAAGAATAACCACCACGAAACAATAAAAGAAGAATGTTGTGAAATCACACAGGGGAGATAGAATAATAATGGCTACCACTCTCTCTGGGTTTACTATCGGCCAGGAACTGCGCTAAGCGCTTTACAATTATTTTCTCATTTAATCCTCATGACAACCCTGGAAACTGAGACAAATAGGGGTTATGTCATGTAGCTAGTAAGGGTCCAAGGCTGGATTTGAACACTAACTCCTTGATTTCCTGATTATAGTCCAGGAACTCCATACACTGCACCACTTAGCTGAGAGAATAAATCTCCTGTACTGTTTTGAAAGGGTAGAGGGTCCACAGGTATAAAATATTGCATATATCATCAAAAAAGTTTGGATGTTTTGATCAGTTTTGCTGATTTTTTCCTCTTCATTTCCTTTCTTAAAAAATATTATGAGGGATGGCTCTTTGGGAAGGTGAGATTTGGGTGACATAGAGACTAATGATATTCACAAAATTTTATTTTTAAAAATAGCTAGGTGGTGGAGGAACCCGTGGCAGACACAGCAGCAGCAAAAGCAGTTGAAGCAGCTGTTTCTGGAACTCTAAGCCCAGATTGTGGGGGGATTGAGCGGCTGACAGTGCATCCCCCATTCCCACTAAAAGGAGAGAACTACCTAGACAAAGAGCTCAAAAGTCAAGTAAATGGCTGGGAAAATGAGCAAAAACTTGAAAAAGAATCAGATTATAGAATCCCACTTTAGTGACAAGGAAGATCAAAATGTACAAACAGAATATGACAACAAAGTCAAAGCTCCTACATCCAAAGTCTCCAAGAAAAATATGAATTTGTCTCAGACTATGGAAGAGCTCCAAAAGGGTTTTGAAAATAAAGTAAGAGAAATAGAGCAAAAATTGGAAAGGGAAATGAGAGTGATGAAGAAAATTATGAAAAATGAGTCAACTGTTTGCTAAAGGGCACCCATAAATGCTGAAGAAAATAATACCTTAAAAATAGACTAACCCAAATAGTAAAAGAGATCCAAAAAGCCAGTGAGGAAAAGAATGCCTTGAAAAGCAGAACTGGCTGAATGGAAAAGGAGGTCCAAAAACTCACTGAAGAAAATAATTCCTTCAAGATTAGAATGGAGCAGATGGAAACTAATAACTTTATAAAAAATCAAGAAATTATAAAACAAAATTAAAGGAATGAAAAAATAGCAGACAATGTGAAATATCTCATTGGAAAAACAACTGACTTGGAAAATAGATCTAGGAGAGACAATTTTAAAATTATTGGACTACCTGAAAGCCATGAACAAAAAAAGCCTAGATATCATCTTTCAAGAAATTGTCAAGAAAAACTGCCCTGATATTCTAGAACCAGAGAATAAAATAAATATTGAAAGAATCCACTGATCCCCTCCTGAAAGATATTCCAAAAGGAAAACTAGAAATATTGTAGCCAATTTCTAGAGCTCCCACAGAAAATATCGTAGGCAGCCAGAAAGAAACAATTGAAGTATTGTGGAAACACAACCAGGATAACATAAAATCTAGTAGCTTCTATATGAAGGGATTGAAGGGCTTGGAATATGATATTCCAGAGGTCAAAGGAGCTAGCATTAAAACCAAGAATCACTTACCCAGCAAAACTGAGTATAATACTTCAGGGTGAAAAATGGTCACTCAGTGAAATAGATGATTTTCAAGCATTCTTGATGAAAAGACCAGAGTTGAATAGAAAATGTAACTTTCAAACACAAGAACCAAGAGAAGAATGAAAAGATAAACAGGTAAGAGATATCTAAGAGACTTACTAAAGTTGAACTATTTACATTCCTACATGGAAAGATAATATTTGTAACTCTTGAGACTTTTCTCAGTATTAGGGTAGTTGGAGGGATTATATACATATAGACAGAGGGCACAGGGTGAGTTGAATATGAAGGGATGATATTTAAAATAATAAAATTAAGGGGTGAGAGGAATATATTGAGAGAAGGAGAAAGGGAGAAACAGAATGGGGTAAATTATCTCATATAAAAAAGACAAGAAAATCCTTTTTCAATGGAAGGAAAGAGGGGGAGGTGAGACGGAAAGAGTGAACCTTACTCTCATTGAATTTGGCTTAAGGAAGGAATAACATGTACAATCACTTTGGTATGAAAATCTATCTTAACACTACAGAAAGGTAGGGGGGAAGGAGATAAGTGTGGGGAGTGGATGGGGGGATGATGGAAGGGAGGGCAAATGGGAGGAAGAGGTAATTAGAAGTAAATATTTTTGAGGAGGGACAGGGTCAAAAGAGAGAATAGAATAAATAGGATAGGATGGAGGGAAATATAATCTTTCATAACATGACTATTATAGAAGTGTTTTGCATGACTACATATGTATAACCTATTAAAATTGCTTGCCTTCTCGGTGAGGATGGGTGGAGAGGGAGGAAAGGTGAGAAGTCAGAACACAAAGTTTTAAAAACAAATGTCAAAAATTGCTTTTAAATGCAACTGGGAAATAAGACATACAGGCAATGGGGTATACAAATTTATCTTGCCCTACAAGAAAATAGAGGGGATGGGGATAAGAGAAGAGAGGGTGTGATAGAAAGAAGGGCAGATTGGAGGAAAGGATAATCAGAATGCATGATGTCTTGGGGTAGGCAGAGGGGAAAGATGAGGAGAAAATTTGGAACTCAAAATCTTGTGGAAGTAAATGTTGAAAACTAAAAATCAATCAATTAATTAATACAAAAAAAGTTAGTCATTGCAAAAAAAAATAGCTAGATAGCTAGATCATTCATGGCCAGCCACACTACCCAAAAATATAGCTAGAAGCATATTCTGATGCAGGCACAAAACCCTAATTCATTACTAAAACTTAAGAGGGAAATTAAAACACACACACACACACACACACACACACACACACACACACACACACCCGCACACATGCATGCACACCACTCTTAATAGCACCAAAAACCATCACAAATTTAGGAATACCCCTAAAGAAAGACAGAATAACCATAACAACCTCAAATAAATACTCAAAGAAAATTTACTTTCTATAAGAAATACTTGAATATCTAGATAAAATAAAGAAAAAGATGAAAAATGAAATAAAATTATTGGAAGAAAGAACTGGAAAAAGAATAAGTAATTTCTGAAAAGAAAGTGGCAAGTTTTACTTAAGAAATGAACTCCTTGAAAACTTGAATAAAACAAGCAGAAATCAATTACTCCATGAGACAATAAATATTAGAAAAAAATTACAAGATTATTGAAACATAAAATATCTCATATTTTAAAAAATTGACCTGGGAAACAGGACAAAGAGAGAATTTAAGAATCACTGAACTCTGAAAACTATGAACACTATATTTCAAGAAATCATAAGTGAAAACTGCCCAAATCTATTAGAACTATATGGCAAGATAAAGATAGAATCCATGGATCACCTCCTGAAAGGAATCCCAAAAGGAAAAGTCTCAGGAATATCATAGCCAAAGTCCTGAATGCCCACAGAAAAGAAAAAAGGACTGCAAGCTTAGAGAAAGAATTAGTTTAAGTGCCACAACCTAAAGTTAGGGTCACATAAAACTTGGAAAAACCCACTATAAACAAGAAGCAATTTTGGAATGTAATATTACAAAAGGAAAAATACATAGGCTTTTAACCAAAGAATAATAACTAGTCTTTACTCTGAAAAACTGAGCATAAAAATGTCTGAGATTGGATTTGAACTCAGAACTTCATGACTCTAGATATAAAGCTCTAGCCATTGCACCACCATGCTACCTGTAAAGATGAAGATCACAACTCATACCTGCTTATGCTGTGGTACCCTCATGCATGTCCTCTCATAGGGAGACTGTGGTCGAATGACTTGTTGAATTAAATTCAACATGTTGAGGAGCTTCCCTGGAGTTGATGGCTATTCACTGGAGCACACATACAGACTACTAGTTGTCCTTTACTTTAGAAACCAGACTAGTCCATTTTCTTTTCTAGTTGTATTTGTCTGTAAGCATCATTCACTCCACATCTGTTCAGTATCTTCCTGTTTGTAATGTGAGGTGACCTGATCACACCCACATTGTATTTTTCTGTTGCATGCTGGATAATCCTCATCCATGACATGCAGTCATACAACATGACCTGAAGTATACTGGTTACTGTTAGGCTACTGGTAATGAGTCTTTGCTTCAGGGGAAAGGTTGTAGTCATTAAAATAATTTTACAGTTACTCACAGGTAGTCAGTCTATCCTTTCTTCCTATTCTTCAGTTCTAGGCCAAACTCATTAATTTGAAATGTCTGCCCAAAATGGAACCATAAGCCCAAAGGGTTGTTCATTTGCCTGCAAAACATTGCATCCTAGGCTATCTCCAGTCATCCTGATGAATATCAGGCCACTGGACCCAGATGACTCAGGAGAAGAAAGTGAGGTTGGTGACCCTGCACACTCTCCCTCTCTCAGATCAAAGTCAACTTCAGGTCATGTCATCATCTTAATGTCATGGTCCTCTTCGAGAACAAAGGACAAACACAACAACAGTCTAGACAACAGGCATTTTTCATCCCCTTGGCTGAACTCTTTTGAATAGTTATGGGATCTTATTTCAGAGACTCTGCATGTTTGGGGACATGATACTAACAGCATAATATTATTCAAAGAAAAAAACCCAGGAGTATCTGATGGACCTTGTTCCTCCAGGAGATTCATCATGAATTCTGTGCTGAATCTCTACTAGAAGAGTGGTCCACAAAACTTCTGCAGCCTGAGTCAAATTAAAATGCAGTTGGGAAATATACAACAAAATAACTTTTTAAAATAGAACGCAGATAATGTTAGTATGTGGTTTTCTAAGTCAATATGTGACCTGCTGGGATTCTCATATATAGTTTAGTGGACCCAGGTTAAATTTGAGTTTAACCCCATGATTGTACCGAATACTTTTCCTGAGCCTAATCTATCTCCCTTTATATTCCATTAAGAGGTTGATGATCAGAAGCTTATCTCTGTCATTATATCTCTCAAGAAGTCTCATATAATTTTGACATTTATGTGGGAGACACTTTGTTGGAGAGTCTTTAAGAGGGTACGTTGCCTCAGCCAACCAAATTCTTTCTGGTCAACAAAACTCAGAGGTATCTTGTGTTTTCTGTACCCGTCAGTCACTTATATGATGGTAAAGATGTGATCTACAGTGGAACATATTTGCAAATACCTGCCTGTTCCCATTGGACACGGGACATCTTTGATGTATACATGCATTATTCTCATAAAAATTTTATATAATGAGAAAGCAGGTATGAGGGTTGATAGTGACTGAGTCTTTTAGGCGCCTTTTTTGGGTAATAATGTCTAAGGTTTTTTCTCATGTTTTTGGTATCATCTCACGTTGGGCATCAATTCCTCAACATCTGTAAAACTGCACCTTTTCCTGCACAGAGCTCTTGTGTGTAACCTCTATTTGCTTTTTCCATCTTGGTTTTCTTTAATGAATCACCTTGTGCTTGTGTCACAAATCCAAGATTGTGATGTTAAAAGTCCCAAATTGTGGTGACTTCTCTGTCCTTTACAATAAAAATAATTTATTATTAACACCTTTGTCTAGCCTCTCATTTTTGTCTGTTGTCCTCCAGTTACATCCTCAAATGTTCTTAAGATGACTGCTTCATTGGATCTCTCACGAAAATTTCTATTTTTCCCTCCATTGTTTCTTAGCACTTATTACTCATAATCTTCCACTGTCCTCCTCTGTAAGATTTCACAATCAAAAACTTGTGTTTGTGACCTTCCATAGCTCTCAGCTTGGCACCGAGATCGAGTATTTGCTGGCTCAAATGGCTTTAGATACAAAACCGTTTTAATCAGTGTCAGTGCCTTTTCTGCCATCCATTTGGGCTTCAATAACTTTAAATTAAGTCAGGATGAAATTATTTTCATTGCACATCATATCATTTTCTTATGTTCATTCTTTCTTCTAGTTTTATATCAATTCTTATCTTTATATTAATTCTTATCTTTAATTCTATCTGTTGGTAGATTGACTATACATAGCTAATTCAGGAATGACTCAAATAAATAACCTTTTTTGTTAAAATATCCTGAATATAATAATTTATTTTTTTGTAATATTGTTGCTTGACATGTCCAACACGTCCTAATTCTTTTTTATGGGAGTATTAATGATTTATAAGCATGAGCCTCTGGGTAGTTTACAAGTCTTTGGCCTTACTACTGAATAATATTTTCCAACACTTTTTTTGCTGTCTTCACCTATTCCTACTTTTGCATTGATACTACTGAGTATCAAAGTATATGTTGATTTAATTTGGAGAGTGTTATAAAATTACTCATTGAATCCCTCTATCTCTTCATCTCCTACAAGAGACGTTGCATAAGCTGCAGTTATTTTCATGTTGGTCTATTAGCAAATATTTATCCTGAGCATTGCAATATGTGATGATCATATGTCCCATGAGATATCTTCTGCCTTTGGATATATGATAAAAACCAGCTCTGCCAGCATCTTTATTTACTTCTCCAAGAGAAATCTGTATACTATCCTTTTCCATCTAGCTGCAGCTTCCCTTTTCTTATGAGTTCATTCATTATGAGAATGTCAAGCTTGTTACAATTAACTTCCTTTAATAGCATGCCCACTTGTTGGTCATGGGACAAAGATTTCGCATTTAGAGTACCAACCGCTCAGTTTGTTTGTCGATGGTCTAAAAACTACGAATTTCTGCTAGCATTGCTAGAGAAATGGAAGAAGACTGCACAGGACCAAGAGCCCATTTTGCTTTTGTCTTCTTTTTCTGGGCTGGAGTAGTCAAAGAATTCATTGCCAAGTGGCCAACCAACTGATGATGAGTCTGTCCATACTCACCAAGCTGGCTGGTCCTCAGAAAGTACATACAATCTGTTGCCAGAACTGTTCAGGGAGGATTTCCAGTTTAGCAAAAATTGCCAGAGCTTTCATTTCACCACTATAGTCTTTGAGAACCGAAGATTACCTCTGCCTCACAATGAACCACTGGAGAAAATGGGGCTAATTAGCTTTTAATCAATATTGATACCAGTATTTTAAAGAGGAGAGATAATTACTGGGTTGTGTGCTAAATGCTCTGACACACTGAGGGAGAAAGAACCTGTGGTTTAGGAGGCACTACCACCCACTTGGTACCTACATCAACAGGACTTCCAGGTATGTAGGAAGGTGTCTAGGAGAAACTAACTTTCTCTATGATGACCTGTCATCTACTTTGTATGTACTCAGGAAATATTTAGGGTTCCCCAAGGAAAAATTATTTATAACCATTCCTCTATCATCCTCCAAAGCCTTGTCCATTCCATCATGATTCCATGGTCCAATAGAAAGAATACTGGATTTGAAGTCAGAAGACCTGAGTTCAAGTCCTGGTTCCATACCAGCTCTATGACCTTGGTCAAATCATTTCCCCTCAGTTCATTTCCCACCCCCAACCCTCAGGTCAATGAGAAAGAATAGATCAAATCACCTCTAAGGTCCCTTCTAACTTTGACATTCTATGATACTCACTTCCTGCCCATCTGGTGCAACTTCTTCTGAATTTGAAAGCAAATGTAGAATCCTTTGAGTTTCTCTTCTTCATTTTCCTCATTAGCCTGAAGTTCAGCCCCACCTATGGAACCAGATGGTCTCTCTCCCAAGGGACTATTTCTATCAAACTCACAAACAACTAATTGCTCCCCTGGGGTCTTCCCTTTCTCTTCCTCTCCCTGGATTGCTGACGTCTATGTTTCTTTCATTGAATCAGCCAAAGAAAAACACTGATTTTATCCTTATCAAAGAGAATCTGGATCCAATTGCACCCAACCATGCTTGATACTAGTGGAAAGTACTGAGGCCTTGTTTAGCCTACCTTGGCCCTGCCCTCAGGGACATTGCCTTAACTTGGGGGCTTTACCCTGGTCTATCTTGGCCCTGCCATTGAGAACTTCCCACTTCTAAGAGTCACATCCAGCCCAGCCTACTCCTATTCTCAGGGAGCCCCAGCCCTGGTGAGTGTCAAGGTTCGACCACAGCAACAGGGATACTCACCGGGCCACCTGGCTGCCCACGCTGGAGGCCAGCCCTTGCTGGAAGAAGCCCGAGGCCTGAGGACAAGAGCAGTGTGCAGTCAGAGACACAAGAAGGACAAGGCCCCGGGGCACTACGTAACCTGGAACGAAACCCAGACATGAAGAAAGACCGCACTTCCTTCCAAGTAGTAACCATGGCTGCCCAGGACCCCTTGGAATGGCCTCCTTAAGGTCAAGTGGGCCATTTCCCCCTCGGTGCTCACCCTAAAACACTTACCTTCTTTGACTGGCCCCACTCAACCTGGTCAATCCATCACCTCATTTTCCCAGGACAATTTATGGTCTCCAGTTGTGCTCTGAGCATGTTTCTTTCTGTCCAACTTACATGTATATGCTTCCTCCCTTCTTAGGAGAGGAGGTCTGTAAGAGCAGGACCATGTGGTTCGCCACCAGATCTCAAACTTAAGGTAGGAACTCGCTCTGGGTTTCGGTTTCTCTTATCTCTTAGTACAATGTAGGGTTTTGTAAACAACAAATACTCATTATGTGTTGTGGACTGAAAGATCACTATGGGAATGGTCTCTCCCTTCTCACTAAAAGGACAGAGAAAAGGGTCAAGGAATTGTCTGCCATAAAGAAAAAATCAGAGAACCATTCCTATGGAGAAGTATCAATGAGATACAGCACCACTCCACCATAGGGAAAGGTCCTCCATGGAGAGAGATCAGTGAATGATTTTTTATGGAAAAGGGTCAGCAAAGTGTCAACCATGGAGAAGGATTAGCGAATCATGTTCCATGGAGAAAGGCCAGTGAACTGTCCTCTATGGAAAAAGGGCAAGGAGCTACCTTCCATGGTGATGGATAAGAAAAACCATCCTAAAGGAGAAGGGTTGGTGAATCACCCTTATGGAGAAGGCTCTCATTCCAAATAACTGCCTCTCTCCACGAGAGATAGCATCTTGAGTCTTGTCTATGAAAGACTGATAGATACGGACTCTTCTTTGGAAATAAATTCCCAGCCCTTAAGGAAAATTACCAGACTTTGTTCCATGGGAAGGATGCTATGCATTGACCTAAGTCCATGGGGATTGTTCCCTAATGTTTTTCCATTTAGGACAGCCCCCTACATCTTCTCCATGAGGACAGAACTCCTTTGCCCATAAACAATCCTCAGGAAGGAGAGTTCACTGGGCCTTTTCTATGTGAATCACTCCTTGATCCTTCTCCATAAAGGGGATTCACCAACCCTCTATGAAGGTCTCTATGCCTTAATGCCTACATAGAGGGCAGTCAATAACTATGTTTTCTCCACAGGCAAGGATCAAAAAACTCTCCCTGATGCAGAAAGATCTCAAACCTTTACTCCTACTGATCCCATAGTGACCTGGACTTGGCGACACATTATTTTGGAGTCTGTGTGTGAATACTGGCACTGTCACATTACCTGTGTGAACCTTAGCCAGGTGTCTGAGTCTGAAAGTCCTCATCTTACCCCAGCTCTAATTCTATGATGCTGCATGTCTGCTCCAGGAATCCTCCAGGAAGCCCTCCTCCTCCCCTTTAGCTTCAGTAATGCTATTACAACTCAGTTTGTGGAATGAGGCCAAGGCCAGGCCTCCTCTGTAGGCTTGTGTAAGCATTGGCTCAGGTAGCATTGTGGCGGGGCGCCAAGCCCACATGACCTGCCATAGAAACTCCGCTGCGTCAGCCGGGAGCCATCAGCCTTTGGGGAGCTCCCTTATCTCGTTGGGGCCCCTCAGGGACCATTTAGTAAATCACTTCTTTGGCACTCCAGGGGTCCCGAAGGACCCAGGGAATCTGCCTCAACAAGACCCAACCAGGGCCAGGAGGAGAGAAAGAAAAGGATTGGAAAGAAAGCACACCTGTTACCTTCTCCCTTCATGGACTCTCCACTCCCTAGTCAGTCTAGGACAACACACCCCTCCACCCTCAAGCAGAGGGCAGTCCCATCATGGGTCCACAGAGAACATCACTCTCATCTTCACTGAGACATTACTGAGGGAATGGGAACATAAGAGATATCCTAGGACAGCATCCAGCTCATATAGAAATGGGAGTCATAATCATACACAAGGATCCCAGTGGGACACACCTATTAGCTTAGAAAATCATGCATTAACATTATCTGTGTGTTATTGTCTGTTTATTTATTTTGTTAAATATTTCACAATTTCATTTTAATATGGTTCTCAGAGTGATTGGGGTAGCAGTCCTCTGTCTTAGAGGATTCCTGAAGCAGAGATGTCAAATCTAAAACTTAGAGCTGGATCTCAGAGGCCATTTAGTCTAACATCCTCATCTTATAGAGGAGGAGACAAAGGCCCCATATGGGTTAAGTTCTAAGGTCACTGATAGACTGCCTACCCACTCTCCTCCCAAAATTGACTGGGTCGGAACCGACCTCTGGTTCATCATCCTGCTTCTACATCTGTGAGAAATGGACCTTATAGGAAGGGATTCAGATTAAGGGGTACATCTGGGGTCACACACCTTGAGCTCAGGGTCAGGAGTATTGGATTTGGGTGTAAATTCTGGTGCCTTGTATCTGTGTGACCCTGGGCAATTCACTGCCACTCTCTCAGGCAGCTTTCTACTCTGTAAAGTAGGAATAAATACACTCCACTCAGGAAAGTTGTAAACTTTGTAAACTTTAAATCAACATAGAATGTGAGCTAGGATTTTACTGTTGCTATCAATTTTATTTTATTAGCTCTTTACTGAGCCTTGGCTTGTTTAGTGGAGAGAGACTTGGAAACATAAATAAAAGACACGGGATCTAACCCCAGTTCTGTCGCTAAGTCACTGTGCATGACATGAGGCCAGACTCTTCTCTCCCTGGGATTCAGTTTCTTTTCTTGTAAAAAAGGGGAGGAGTGGACCACCATGAGCTTTTGGAAGTACCCTTCTAGCACTGCCACTGGCAGACTCCCAGCCAAACCTGGAATCCCACCTCCTTCACCTCAGTCACTTGAGACAGGAGCTAGGCATTTGCCTCTTAATGCTAGTGCTTTTCCTCTTTTAAGGATTTCCTATTTGTCTTGTATGGGGCAGTTAGTTGGTACAATGGCTAGAGCACCAGTGCAGGAGTCAGGAGGACCTGAGTTCAAATCTCACCTCAGACACTTGACACTCACTAGCTGTGTGACCTTGGGCAAGTCACTTAACCCCAGTTGCCTCATCCTGGGTCATCTCCAGTCATCCTGATGAATATCTGGTCACTGGATTCAGATGGCTCTGGAGGAGAAGTGAGGCTGGTGACCTGCATAGCCTTCCCTCACTCAAAAACGAAGTCAAGTGTAAGTCATGTCATCATTTCTCCAATGGCATGGTCTTCTTTGGCAATGAAGGACAAACATGCACGCACACGCACACGCCTTATTTGTCTTGTACATGGCTTGCTTTGTATCTACTTGCTTTCATATTGTCTCCCGCTCCTCAAGGGCAGGGACTATCTTTTGCCTCTTTTTGTATACTCAGTACTAAACACAATGTCTGATGCATAGAAGGCATTTAATAAAATTTTATCGAATTGAATTTTGTAAAGAAAGATGAAAAAGAACCCTGGATCAGGAATCAGAAAGCAGCCCCAGTTCTGCGACTGACTTGCTGAGTGACTTTGGGCAAATCCTTTCCCATCTCTGGTTCTAAAATGAAGGGCTGGGAAGGCCTTTCCACTCTGACTCAGTGACTGTGTAACTGGATGGTCCTGAAAGGTCCCTGCCCCTTAAAAATTCTATGAGTCTCCTAAGAGAAATAAGCTAAGAGAGGCCAGAATCATTGAGTTCCAGTCTAGAAGTCTTCCCTTGCGATCAGAGGCCCACGTAGCTTTTTGCATTCACTAGACATGTTCCCTTCTAACTATGTTCTAGACCTGGCTCATCATGCCATGGACACTCCCCAGAACTGGATCTCTCTCTGTAAGGGAAGGGCCCATAGCATCTCACAGACCAATATGGCCCAGCTTATAGGTTCCCTGAAGGCAAACTCTGTGTCTGGAGCCTAGCTCGAGAGCACATAACCTGAAGGTTTTGTGCTAGTGACGATTGCAATGAAGAATCCCACACTGGAGGAGTCCCATCAGACCCTTCCTTCTCCTGTCCTCAACATGGATCTTCTATACTTCCTCCCTTCCTCCTGACTCTTAAACCAGACTTACTCCTGACTCTGTACCTTAGTTGAAGCAGGCCTCCCACCAGGAATGTCATTCCCATGCCTGACTTACTGATACAAACCCTCACTGTCCTTCAAGACTCAACTCACTTCAACTCCTACAGAAGTCCTCCTCTGCCTCTTCCATCTCACAATGATCTATCTCTCCCTTCTTAGAACTCCTTTTTGACCTTAGGATCCAACCCCCAGAGTTTAGTCCTGAATTCTTCTGTCATTGACCTCTGTATATGAGTTCTGCCTCCCCAAGACTGGGAGTTTCCCAGGGATAGGAGCAGAGTCTGTTTTTCTTCTATCTCCCCTCGACTATGAAATCCCTGAGCGCAGCACTTAGGTCTGTCCCTCCTCTGTCTTCTCCAAGTTTGATGAGAGAAAGGCCTGGATCTGTTCCTTTTCTGCTTTCCCCAAACTTGGAGCTCCTCAAGACAAGGATCTGAACCTGCTTTCTACGGCCTCCTTTAATCTATGAGCTTCGCAAAGGTGAGGCTGTTTGCTTTTCTTTTTGTCCGCTAGACTATGACCTCTCTGAAAGCAGGGTCTGGGACTATTCTTTCTGTCTCCTCTCTCCCTCAGGCTCTAGGCTCCTAAAGGGCAAAGCCTGCGGTTTTTCCTTCCCTATTTTTCCTACAGTGTCCAGCACTGAGCTGGACATGCTAGGGTGCTAAGTGAAGACTGGGGGATGGACCTATTTATAGTGAAGCTGGTGATTGGAATGAATTGACCCCAATTATGAGCTTTTCTGATAATGGCAGGAGAGTCCAACCAGCATCCAAGCCTCCACGGGAGGGTTTGGGCTGGGTCAGACCAGCAATGTAGCCTGACTTTAGCAACTAAATGACAGGAAAGTGATGGGTATCTGCTTTCATTACCACACCTATCTCCCTTCCTCTCCAAAATGACCACTGAAGAGGGAGACAATGTCTAGAAAGACTGTAACTTTGGGAGAAGGGACATCTTGGGGAGAGGGATTATCTGGAAGGAGGGATGTCCTAAGAGAAGAGGTAAAATGGGAGAAGGGATAACCTGGGAGAAGCAATGGACTGTAGGATTGGCACCCTGGGAAGGGGGATTACTTAGGAGGAGGGAGAGCTTGGGCAGAGGACAATCTGGAAGAAAGGAATAACCTGGGGAAAGGGAAATGGACACACTAGAAAGAGGAATATATTTAGAGGAAAGATAATCTGAGAGAAGGGACATCTAGGGACATCCTGGGAAGAGGAAAAACCTGGAAGAAGGAATAATCTGGGGGAAAAGAACCAGGGGTGGAGGAGGGAGGCAAACTGGAAGAAGAGGTGCCTTAATAGGAAATACTCTAGAAGAAGTCAAACAGACCATTCTAACTCCATTCTGAATTTTCCCTCTGGAGAAGTTGGCTTCCCTGAGATCTACAATAAGTTCGGATTTGTCCCTAGTCTATTTTCTCCATCATCATCATCACCACCACCACCACCACTACCACCATCCAAGGTTCTACAGGGATTGAGCTTTACAATCCATGCCCTCAGAGAGTTTAGGGTCCCATTGCATGAGGCCAGATGGATAGCACTACTACCACCATTTTATCATCTGTCCTGGTTGAGAAAAGTTGTGACCTCAGAGGACCCAAAGAAGCAAATAACCCAAAATTCATGGCCTACACCTTACTACTAGTATGGGCAAGAGAAGAGACGCTGCTCTTGCTTGAAAGTTCATTCCTTTGATAGAATAGGAGTCAGGGTATTCTAGGCAAGATAGGGCAGGGGAAAATGGGGGCAGGGTAGAGGATCAAGCTATGGCCCACCACAGTGTGATATGCCCCACCCCTACTCCTTTTAATATAAGCCTCCAGACCTCACCTGTTCTGGTTCCCATGGTTGCTGACTGATGATTGAGAGGTTGGCTGGAGTGAGATTGTCCCACAGGAGGAAGGAGCTAGGGATCTGGGGCACCAGCTCAGGGGGCACGATCTCCACGATTTTGGTGACGGACAGTGGGTGAAGGACAATCTAGGAGATGGAAAGAGGCAAATTCACTTGCCAGGGAAGTTTCCTGTCGCGCTGATACTACCTCACTGACCTTGCATCTACCCACTGTGAATCCTCTGAGAGCTCACCACCCATATCCTGCCCCAATGGGGTATGTGAGGCACAGAGGATGAGGGACTTATCTAAGGTCACATAGCAAGTCAGATGTTAGAGCCAGGACTAGAACCTGGGTCTCCTGACTCCCTGTCCCTCAGCTCCTACTACTGCACTTACCAACCATGCTCAGCGTCTCTGGGGAGGAAAAAAGTCCCACAAACAAATACCTTGGTTTCAGAAAAAACGGAATTAGGCAGGGAGGGACAAGTTAGGTGAGAACAGGCATCTTTCTCAATCACCAATTAAATCTTGCAGATTTACAATTTGTTTCTAGTCATCTAATCAGTTGAAGTATTATGAAGTAATATGCAAGGTAATAAGGAGAATAGTAATTAATGAAGATAGGCTTCCTGGAAGAAGCAGGCTTGAGAGAACCCCTCAAAGCAGAGTCTAATGGAAGGAGCATTGGGATAGAGATCAGAAGCATGTCCTGAGTCTGCTCCCAGCTTACTGTGCGACCTAGGGCGAACCCTTCCCCTTTGAGGGGAAAAAAAGGAGGGTGGACAGGGCTCTCTTTACAGTCCCTTCTGTCTCTCTGATACTCCATGTTCAATATTCAACTTAATCGTTGAATCAATCAACATGTATTTAATGCGCATTCACTGCGTGCTGAGCATAAGACAGACAAGAAACAGTCACTGCCACAAGCAGCTTATTTTCTATTTCAGGAGACAGCACGGACCATATAAATGCATATGGAATAAATAGATCCAGAACAAATACAAGGCAGTTAGGGAAGGAGAGCATCAGGCATGGGGGTTAGAGGGAAGCACAGGAATCAGGAAAGGTTTCATGTAAAAAGTGGAGATAAGATGCAAAGGAAGTGAGAGATTCTGAGCCCTATTCGAAGGACCCTTCGAATGAAAGAGCACCTGGTTTGGAGTCGAAAGAGCTGCTGTTTACTCCTGTCACTCTGGGAATAATCACTACCTCCTTTGACCTCAGTTTCCTTATCCGTAAAATGAAGAGGTGCAACTAGGTGGTCTCTGAAGTCCCTTCCAACTTCAAATTTATGACCGTATGATTTATTGTCTTACGTTCTCAGGTTCTTTCTAAGGCTCTGGCATTTTTTGTCCTCAGTCAAAGGGCACAAAAACTCCTTGTGATTCTGTCCACAAGACAAGAGAGAGAAGCTTTTGGATGTCACAAATTGATTGGATCATAGGACTCAAAATTAAAACTGGAAGAGATCTCAGTGGACATTGGTCTGACCCCCTCATTTTACAAAGGAGGAAACTGAGGCCAAGAGAAGTTATTTGTCCAAGGATACACTTGGACTAAATCACTTAGTAAGATTCAGACTCAGTCTTCTGATTTCCAAACCCAGTGCTTTTCCTACTACGTTACAGATATGCCCTTCATGGGGGAGATCATTGGAACCACATTATATCCCAACTGGGGGCAGAGTGAAGGAATAATTAAACAGTCTGGTCCTCTATTATATCAAATATAATATCATTTAATCTCTCATTGTTTCCAGGCAACTCTGACAATTCAACCTGGAGTGTCATATACAGGAGATTTAGGTGAACTCACAGGGAGTTAGCTGGACAGACAGTGAAGGAGACAGAAATAGAGATGAAGTAGAAATAGAGACAGAGATGAGAAAGAGACGAGGATAGAAATAGATAAAGATAGAGAGATATATGAGATTCCCTTAAGATTCTATCTGTAAGGCAAGAAAAGAGGTTTCCTATGTTACTGGATACTAGACATTGGAAGAGACCACAGGATTCATTTAGAATATTCCTCTCATTTTGCAGATGAACAAACTCTACGGAAAGGTTAAATGATGTGGCTAAAGCCATGCAGGAAGCAGAGCCTGAATCTGAGCATACATTTTACACATTGTTTCTTTCATGTCTCTAAATGCAAACGACTCAGCTTTATCCTCTACCCTACCCAGTACTCTTGGTCCTTTGGGTAAAGCTAGGCTAGACTAGACTGGAAAAATGCTCTGTGTTGGGTCTTCTGCCCTCAAGTCTGAGCAAGTGCTAATAAGGGTAGGGGGCAGCTGATTCCAGTTAGTTCTAAGTTGCTCACTCGCCCTGCTGGAGAAAAGCCAGCTGAGTGTATTCTCCCTTCCAAATTCATCCTGCCAAGAAGTATTCCACTAAGAGTGTCACCTCCAGACTCACTCTCTCAGGGCACACTGAACTAGGCTATAACCCCAACATTAGTCCCAAGCCAGTAGCCTCCCCTGCCCAGACTTACTCTGTCAGTAAAGACCCTCTTCAGATAGGTGGGAGCATCTTGGAGACCATGGAGGAAGGTGGGAACTCTGGCAAGGTGAGTGGCATTCGCAGGGGAAAGAGCATGGAGGGCAGTAATGGGTAAGCCAGGTACCAGGGACCCCAGCGTCTCCAGTCTGTCAGCCTGTGGGGGCAGAGATATGTGGATAAGAAGAAGGTACTGCCTTCAACAGGGGCATAGGCTGGTTCTCTTTGGCTCATGCTCCACCAAGTACCCCCTTCACTCATGCTGGGGCTGGCAACGAGGCATGGCACAGCTTCTGCCTGTAGCCTCAGAAGCCAGGAGGAAGCCAGGGGTAAGCAGGATTCCTGGAGGGGGGGCAGGGAAGGGAGTGTATGGGGTGGTTCTATGAGCCAGATGATACGGTAACACTAGACTCTCCCCAGGGCCCCCATGATACAATCCCACACCTGCTCCTCCCTCCTGGCTCCCTTGGGGTATACCAGGGAGCCTGAGCTAACTGTTTTCCTTAGGTCACACTCCATAGATCAAAGATTCACCCATCAGCAATCTTCCCTTCCTTCCAGAAAAAGTGCAAAACCTGCTGCCTCCTCCAGGCAGTCCTCCATGATTTATCACCAAACCAAGGCTCCCTGCTAACATCTCCTCAAAGCTTACATCACCTATGATTTGAACCCTCAGGTCCCCCGTTTCTGTGTGTATGTATGTTTATGTGTGTATCCATATACACACATAAACACACATAACACTCACATACAAAATTAATAGTAACCTTAGCAGGGAAGGATTTTGCAGTTGGTGGCCTCCTGGTGAAAATGATGCTTGACTTGTTTTAATAAACTGATAACTGATCAAAGTTTTGCGAAGTATTGTGCATATATTATCTCCTTGGTCCTCAGAATAACCCTGCAAAGTAGGTGCTGCTATTATTCCTACTTGAGGGGTGAGGAAACTGAGACAGAGAGAGGTTGACTAGCCCAGGGCAAGTGATAACTAGTAAGTCTCTGAGGCAGGATTTGAACTCCCGATTCCTGGGGCTAAAGAAATGGGGGCTATAATTCTTCCAAGGTCACCCACTTGCTTTGAAGGTAGAAACTCCAAAGGAAGGGCCCACCTCTGATGAGAAACTGGCCTCCAAAGAATCTTTTCTTCTTATAACCTGCTACATTTAGTATCAAGGCCTAGAGTCCAGCCTTGCCTTCACTGTTCAGTCTTTCTCTAGGCTAAGAACTCCCTTGAAGGCAGGGACCACATTTCTTCCTCAGTTTCCCTGGGAGGAATACAGAACTGGGAACATGGCTAGGGCCTGAAGGATTAGCAATAACTGGCTTTAACCATAATGATAGCTTTTTTGTAGCACTTAGCAAACCTAAGTGCTTTGCAAATATTATCTCATCTTCTTAGTCATAAGAGGAATATGTTCATTTTACAGATGAGGAAACTGAGGGAGATGGAGGTTAAGTGTTAAGTGTTGTGTCATCAAGGTGACACAACTAGAATAAGTGTCTAAGGCTGGATTTGAACTCAAATCTTCCTGATTCCAAGTCTAGCACTCTATCCACTGTGCCACCTAGCTGACCCATGAAGGCGAATGGTTGAAAAAGAGTAATGAAGAATTATGTGTAACAGAAATGGGATAGATGGAAGACAATGGAACAGAATTGAATGGAACGCTTGGGGTTGAAGGGGATCAGAAATGAGATGGAATAATGTGGGATGGGATAGTATGGAATGGAATGAGATGGGAGTATATGGAATGGGATGGTGCAGGATAGAATTGTTCCTTCCTGGAGATGAGAGAGAGAGAGAGAGAGAGAGAGAGAGAGAGAGAGAGAGAGAGAGAGAGAGAGAGAGAGAGAGAGAGAGTATGTGTGTGTATGTGTCTGTGCAAGAGAGTGCCAGTGAGAAAGAGAACCTAGGAAGCAGTTCAACAGCCTCTTACCAGGAGCTGCTCGGCTCTAAGCTTGGACACTAGCCCATAGGCCTGGCCTTGGTCCCATCCAATGACTCTTCCAAGAGCCTGCACAGATGTAGCTACATCTTCCTCTGAAATCGTAGCGATCTGTCCCTTGGTCAGGCCCACTGCCTGCTGGCCCAGGGCAACAAGGATGCTCTGGTTAAATTCTGGGATCTGACCCACAAGCAACGTGGCCAGCTAGGAGAAAGGGGATTATGGTTACTGCCCACACAAAGCAACCTGGGCACAGGCTACAGAGCAATGGAAGAAGATGAGACCAAAGTAGAGATTCTAGACCTAGAGAGCTAGGAGACTGGGGAGAATCTAACGAACAATTGTAATCTAGCATGTTGGGATATTCCAGAAGCATTCCCTGCTGCAATGTGGCCAGTGAATTCCAGGCATTAACATGGACAAGGTCAGAGTTTTGATCTTACTAAAGGATCCCAACAAATAAACACAACTTCCCTGCCACAGACCAATTCCCTGCCCCCACCTCCTACCTCCCATTCCCCAAACCCTGACCACAGACTAACTCCCTAATCCCAGGCTAGGAAAAAGGAGCCCCTCTACCTGCCGGGCAGGGGGCAAAGGGACCCTTAGACCCCAGGCATCCATGTCAGTTCTATTGGAAGGTCCACAGTGGTCATTCAGTTTCCTTATAACCTTCCACAGGGCCTCTTCTCCGAGGGAATGGAGGACAGAGGCCTCAGGTGAGAAACACAGGAAGTTGTCTGGGAGCCTGTGGGAGAGAGGAGAGTCAGGTGAGGCCAGTGATGGGTAGGATTTAGTCTCTCTCAGGGCTAAAGAGTCTGGTCTCCTAGGGGGCCCAGAGGCTCTGTAACCCTTTTTTGTGTCCTGGACCCCTCTTGATAAATTCTATGGACCCCCTTCTTAAAATGATATATTTAAATGAACAAACTAAAATACACAGGATTGCAAAGAAAACCAATGAGAATGAAATGAAGATGCAATTTCTCTTTCTCACATTTAGAAACCTCTTCTAATCTATCCACGGGGAACTGAAGTAGAATCCAAACTACCCCTAATTGAGGCTCATGGTTTAGAGTAACAGTACCATGTGGCCCTTGAGGTCCTCAAATGCAGCCTTTTGACTGAATCCAAACTTCACAGAACAAATCTCCTTAATAAAAGGATTTGTTTTATAAAATTTGGATTCAGTCAAAAGGCTACTCCCAAGGACCTAGAAGGCCACATGTGGTCTTGAGGTCACAGGTTCTTCACCTCTGGTTTAGAGAAAAGAAACTTAGCTTAGACCAGACTAAAGTTCAAATGCCAGCTGTGATCCATATGATCTTGGGTGCATCATCAACCTTTCTCTGCTTCAATATTCTCATCAATCAAATGAGAGGGTTCGTTCTCTAAGATCACATGTAGCTCTGAACCCCATGATCAAAGTTGGTTAGTCACCACAACGCATATACCTGCTCCATGGGGCCCAGTGAGGTGGCGCCATAGTGCAGCTGGGCCTAGAGTCAGGAAGACCTGAGTTCAAATCCAGTCTTAGGTACTTCCTGTGTGACCCTGGGTAAGTCACTTGATCTCAGCCTTACTTTCTTCATCCATAAAATGAGGATAATAGAAGTACTTACCTCCCAGGGTGGTTGTTGTGAAGATTGAGTGAGATAATTGTGAAGCCATTAGATGCAGTGCCTGGCACATAGTCTTTGCCATATAAATGTTTGTTGTGGTGGTTACTATGCACAAACCATTCATTACAGATGACTTCAGAATATATCCTGTGCCTCGGGGGCCAGATGTGCTTATTTACCTTCCCTGTTATATATTATTCTGGTTGATATCAAAATGGACCTGCTTTTCCCAGCCTGGGGAAAGGGACCAAATTTGTTTTCAGGGGGAGGAAAAACCTAGCCCAGAACTCAATATTTGCTATCTTTTTTCAAGTCACCCACTAAAAATAGCCTGACATGATAAAGAGCTCAGGACCTGGAGTCAGAAGACCTGGGTTCTAGTCCTGATTCTGGTCCTGGTTCTCTGACCTTGAACAGGTTGATTCTCTCTTTTTTAGTCTCAGTTTCCTTCTCTGTAAAGTAGGGACATTCATAGCATGAAACACACACACTCATTTCCGCCTTACTCAGAGATAGTGAAGTTAGGGGTCTTGGCCAGAACAGCAGAGGTGAATAACCACATCACATTCCTGGGGATGACCTGCTGACTGAACAGCTGGAGGCTGTATGGGTGAGAGGCCAGTGTCTGCAGCTGGAGAAGAAGGAACAAGGCCAAGAGCACAAAATCTGAATAACCTTCCGGAAGATAGTCAGCCTGTCAGTCTGGTGGAAGCCAGGCAGGGTCCTAATGCAAACCAGACAGCAGGTCTACCAGAAAGCAGGCAGTTGAGCCAGGAGACTTGGAAATTCCTCTGTCTCCCTTCTGATCTGGGAGGGAGAGGGGGAAAGAGGAAAAAGAGGAAGGCCTTTGGGAAAGGGAAGGATAAAAGACAGTGGAAAAGGAAGGAAAAGGAAAATCTGATATGGGTAAACCACAATTCTGATAAATGGCTACTGGTGTAATCTGGTTAACTTGAGTCAGCTACAAGTTAGGAAATTATCCCCAGAAAGAGACCTTTGGTTTCTGCTCTGTACCTCAGGTTATTTCAGACCTACATCTCAGCTAAAGAGGACTGTCCATTCGTCTGGCCCCCCAAGAGGTTGGGCTCATACCTTTTGACTCTGAGAAGATACTCACCAATTGTTGGTCATAGCCCAAGAAGTCACGGACATCATCAACACTGGTCAGGTGGATGTAGGAACCCAAGTAGGCTGTGAACCAGCCAGGGGCATGGGGATCACTGGGATTATAACACCAGGGTCTGGACGGAGTACCTGGAGGATTGGCCATAGGAAATCATCAACATGGGGACACAGGTTCAGACTTAAGTGGAGTACATGGGACTAGAGACCTTTAAACAGAGGAATCCTGGAGTCAATTGACAAGGGCTCCTGAGAGCTGAATATTACATTTTCATTGAGAAATCAGCAAAGGCTTGGTTTATGGTTATGTTGATTGACTAGACTGAAGAAAATGATCGAGAATTGTAGATGAAATTTAAAAATGTGTTATGTTTACATCTCCCACCTCTGATCAGCAATTGGTTGTTAAGCATTTACCATCACACCACTGCCTTCAAATACATTCCCTATGGCCTATCACAGGGCCTGACACTACCCTCAGAAACTTCATCCCTTGGGCTAAGATACTGAAGAACACTATTAAAATACAAATGGGAGGTAACTCAGTAACCTATTGGTTTATCAGATTAGTTCCCAATCTCATAGATTTACGATCTGATACAGAGGGCAGGGGAGAGAGGAATAAGCACCTACAGAGCACCTATGTGCGGAGCACTCCCTTGTTTATCTTATTTGATAGGGAACCTAACCTCTGTAGGCCTCTGTTTTCTCACCTGTAAAATGAGTCATCTACGTGAACTGATCTTCAAGGTACCTTAAGCTCTAAATCTAATGATTCTGTCACTTGGCAAAATCCAGAATTCATCACTCACAAGCAATTTAGAGTGGATGGGAGGAGGCAGAAAGAGAGTGGAGGTCAGGCAGTTGGGGAGCTTGGGGGCATACGTAGGCCATTGCTGCCTTGTTCACGGTTTTGTCTGGGAACTCCTCTATTGCTCCTCCAGGAGAGCCTCTCCTAGGCCTTCTAGGCCCATTGGCTCACGTTCCACTCCAGGGCCTTACCTGTCAGGTAGGAGTAGATGTGACGATAAACCTCTTCCTCTCGATCTTTCAGGACAGATGGACCGTTGCTTACCCTGAGAGGGAAAGGCACAGAACAAAGAAAATCCGAGTTGGAAGGAGCCTTAGAAGTAGTCCAGTTCAACTCATACCTGAAAAAGCAATGCTCTTTACAGTGTCTGACAACTGGTCCTCTAACCTTTGCTTGAACACTTCATATGATGTGGAACTCACTACTTTCTAAGGCAGTCTATTCCACTGAGTGAGACTCATATACTGTTTGATGTGGTGGTCAGAGCACTGGATTGGGAACCAGAAAACTTGGATTCAGATCTTGCCTGTGTGAGATCAGTTCTCTGAACCTTGGTTTCCTCATCTGTAAAATGAAGGAGTTGGATTAGGTGACCTCTAAGGTGCTTTCTGACTCCAGAGATAGGATCCTCTATTTGTTGAACAGTTTTCAGTTTTAGAAAGCATCTCTTATATATTAAATATATTCAACCAACAAATCCACCACAAGTGTTTATTAAACACCTGCTGTATGCTCAGTGCTAAAAGCACAAAGAAGATGGAAATAATCCCTGCCTTCAAGGGACTTTGTAACTTCCACCCATTAATCTTATTTCCTCTCTATGGGGCCAGATCAGGCAAACCCAGACCCTTTCCTGCTAGACCTTTAGATAATTGAAAATAGCAATCATGTCCCCTTTCCCCCTCTAGGGTCTTCTCTCTAAATTAAGTACTTCCACTTCCTTCGATCGATCCCCTTAAGCATGGTTTCGAGCCCCCTAAATCTTAGTTTCAATGATCATTTCAATGATTCATCCTAACCATGTCCTCTGGATTAGCACCAGTTTGTTCATTTTTTCCCAACTAGAAGAAGATGAACATGGTATTCCAGATGTGCTCTGTCCCCATCCCTGCCACTGTCTCCCCTCCCCTCACTCCCACCCTGTCGGTGTGGTGGGACTCACACGGCTTGAAAGGCTGTGCAACTTGTGTTTTCTGCAGGGAGAAGTTCATTTTGAAGGAAATAGAAATAGAACAATGTCCGTACATCTGTCCATGTGGCCACAGAAACGCTGCCATTGGTCAACAAAGACAGTCTAGTCTCAATGACCTCCTTGGTCTTGTTGGGTAATGACTCCTGAGAAGAAGGAGAGAGATGGACAGAATGGGCCTGGGCATCCCACCCCAAATGGTGGCGGAGGGTGCACTGACCCCTCCCCACTCTATCCCCAGGAGCTGTCTGTCTGCCTGGAGAATGATCAGGCTACCTGAAGGATTGGCTCTACATTTTCAGGTTCCCATCTCAGGTTATAAGGATGAAATTTCAGACAAAACCCAAAGGTATCCCAGGGACCCAAAGTCCTTGAACTTTGCCTCAAAGAGGCAACATCATCTAGTGGGAAGAACACTGAATTTGAAGTCAGAGGGTATGGATTCAATTATACCACTTGCTACCTATGAGATCATGGGATGATGCTTTCCATTTCTGGGTCTCAATTTCCTCACCTGTAGAATGAGGGAGTGGGACTAAGTATCCTAACTAACCTCCACGGTCCCTTTTTCAGTTGTGTCTCACTCTTTATGACCCCATTTGAGGTTTTTTTGGCAGAGATACTGGAGTGGTTTGCCATTTCTGTCTTCAGCTCATTTTACAAATGAGGAAACTGAGGCAGAAAGTGTTAAGTTACATGCCCAGGGTCACACAGCTAGTAAGTGTCTAAAGCTGCATTTAAACTCAGGAAGGTGAGTCTTCTTGACTTCAGGTCCCACATTCTATGCCAGCTAGCTGCCCCCAACATCCCTCACCTTCCCTAAATTTATACTTCAATTATCTTAATTTGAGTAATTTGCTCAAGGGCTAGTAGACAGTAAGTGCAAGCACTGGGTTCCAATTTAGATTAACTCCAGAGCTAATGTTCCTTCCTCTTCCAGAATGGGTGTATCTCACTCAAAGTGAGAATGTGATAAGACCTTGGCCTGAAAGGGCCAGGGTCTCCCATTGCATCCTGGGCCATCTCCAATCATCCTGATGAATATCAGGCCACTGGACCCAGATGGCTCAGGAGAAGAAAGTGAGGTTGGTGACCTTGCACAGCCCTCCCTCACTCAAATCAAAGTCAACTACAAGTCATATCATCATCTTGATGTCATGGGCCTCTTCAAGAACAAAGGACAAACACAAGCCTTCCTTTTCCATCTGTCTGAGTCAACTCAGCTCAACTCAACTCAACTCACTCCCAGGATCCTTCTGTAGCTCCCCAGGTCCCTGTCATCTATATCATTGTGAAGAGCAGAGAACAGAAGGTGATATAGACCGTGTTCTCAGGAAGCTATAGTGTGCCACTGATCAGGGTCTTGGATGATACAGATTAGAGGCTTCTTCCAGTCTCAGGTCAGGAAGACCTAGGCTCAAATCCAGCATCAGACACTTATTAGCCGAGTGACCCTGGACAAATCACTTAATCTCTCTGCCTCATTTTCATCACTTTAAAATGAAGGTGATGATGACAGGATTATTTAAACTCAAGTGAGATAGAATGTGTAAAGTGCTTTCCCAAACCTGAAAGTGACATATAAATGTTAGTTATTACTATGTTCAATTTGTCACTTTTTTGTTATTTGTGTGTATTTTCTACTTTTTTTTTTTCTGCTTCAGGAGTATTAGCTTTAAGGACAGTCACAAATGATTTCAAGTTCTGAGAACCAGCCTCTTCCCAACTCACCTCCTCCAGGAAGCCCTCCCTAGCACAGGGCTAGGCACCCATGATCGGCATCTAATCAGCATGACCAGAGAGAGTGACTGGGGGTGAGTACTCCAGGACTCCTACCCTATGAACTAAGTCACCTGCAGTCTCCCCTCACCTCTAGAGGAACATGTTGGACCAAAAGACCTGGGTTTTATTCCTGACTCTCATACTAGCCCCACTGTGTGACTAATCCTGGGCAAATTTTTTCCCCTCTCTGGGCCTCAGTTTCCCCAAGTCAGAAGGAAAGAAGAACCTCTAGCTCTAGACAATGGTGGGAGGGACCTGCCAGGGATAGGAGGTTGGGGATGTGGAAGTCATAGAGTAAAGGAGACGCTAGTCCCCTCTAGTAAGCTGAATTGCTTACAGGGCAGGGCAGGAGCTCAGGGAGCTGAATTCCCTGCCTAATACTCCCTAAGGGGCCCATTTGCCAAATACCAGCTGCTAGGTGATAAATGGGCCCTTGGGGTTAGCTGAGGGTTGGTGAGGAGCCTCTTTCCCTCCTATGTGTTTCCCCTTCTCCAAGGAAAGGAGCTGATTTCGTATAAACAGGGGTGGGGGGTGGGGGGCAAGGGAGACCTTGCCTTAAGGCTATTAGGAATCACAAGGTGAAAGGATGAGTTGAAGGAAGAGTAGCAAGGAATGTGGACAGAAAAGTCCTTTCACTTATGATTGGTAGGAGTTGTGTATGCCTGTAACTGTCCATGTGTTGTGACTAAAACTGTCAACTTTTGAGGTAATCTGTCCAGCATGCCTTACATTCCAGAGTACAGGGTTTAAGTCATAGCATATGGATTCAACTCAGGCCTTTGAAATGGAAGTTGGCAGTTAGAATCCATGGCACTGAGCTGGCAAAAGGCCCCTAAAAGGAAAGAGGGTCTTTTTGCGGTGACTTGTACATCGGTGTGTTGCTTTTTTTTTGGAGGCAATCAGGATGAAGTGATTTGTCCTCGGTCACACAGTCAGTACATGTCTGAAGTCAGATTCAAGTCCATCCTCATTTGTTTGTAGATGAGGGAAAGGAGAGCCAGAGATATTAAGCAGTTTGAGCAAAGCTACACAGGTAAAAGAGGTAGGGTTTGAAGTCAGGCCCTCTGACTTCAGGGAGCGTCCTCTTTTCACGATATCACATTTTCCACAACAACAAAGCTTGATAAAGTCAAGAAATATAAGTCTTGGAGTCAGGGGAAAGGTCCCCTGGATCAGTTGAAAAGAGAAATTGTCACCCTAGGAATTTCACCAAGAATCAAGAGAGGCACCAGGCCTAGGTGTGGGTCCTCTACAGCCCTCTGCATTCATCCTACACACTCCTCACACCCCAACACCTATAGCATGGTATAACAGAAACAGCTCTGACTTTGGAAACAGATGATCTGCCTCAGATCATGGCTGAGCAAGTCCCTTCACTTTGGTGGCCCTATTACAATACATTGTTTATGGAATGATGCAGTTGGACTTTCGTTGTTGTTCAGTTATTTCAGTCATGTCCAACCGTTTGTGATCCCATTTGGGGTTTTCTTGGCAAATATACTGGAGTGGTTTGCTATGTCCTTCTCCAGCTCATTTTACAGATGAGGTAACTGAGGCAAACAGGGTTAAGTGACTTGCCCAGGCTTACATAGATCAGAAGTATCTGAGGCCAGGCTTGAACTCAAGAAGATGAGTCTTTTTCATGCTGCCCCTTTATGGCCCTATCTTCTTTATCTGTAGAATGAGGCATTTGGATTAGATGGCCTCTAAATTCCTTCCCAGAGGAGTATGTAGTTTAAAAATGGACCACAAGAGAGGGAAAATGTTTAATACAAAAGAATTAATGGCATAGTATCATAGATCAAGGGCTGCTGGAAGATAACTAAGAGACCATCTGACCCACCATTCACTGCTTGCCCAAAGGCAATGCCAGGCTGATCACAGACAGATGCTTTCCCTGTCCCACAGTCAGCCTGAGCTGCCTAGGATTTCCAGAAAGTGGGAAGATGCTGGAAAGTCCCATTCAGGACCCAAGTTCAGCTGTGAGCAGTAGAGGTCAGAACCAGTCCTTACCTGATTAGTGAAGTTGTTTGGAAATTCCTCCAATACAGTCTCATTTAAGGCACCTTTGGTGGCCGCCAGCTGAGCCAGCTGCCTCAAAGTGAGATGGTCCAGGGCTTGGAGCTGGGGACAAGTAAAGGGGGAAGGTAGATAAGGAGACTAGACCAGGAGTAAGCCAGCTTGGGCCATCCACTTGTATTAGAGAGCAGTGACTGATGAAGTACTCTGACGCACAGAAGTGGCACCACTAGGTGGCACCAAGCCATAGGCATCAACCCAAACTCTGGGAAAGAGTATGCTTATTAATTGTCTCAGTCAAGGTCAAGGGGAATCCCCTTTACTGATGAGTTACTTTTCCATGGGGAAAAACTTGGTACCAAAATGACTCCTAAACCCAGTCCTAGATTGACCCCTATCTCTAGTTATGTACTGAGACTTTTTTGCAGGGGAGGGAACAAATGATTTAACTGAAGCAGGGAACTCCCTCCATCAATGCAGATTGCAACTCATCTGTAATTTATAGGCTTAGCTAGCTGTTTAGGGGCAGCTAAAGGTTAAGCAGTCTTCATGGCTTCATAGCTAGTATGTGTCCAAGGCAGGTCCTGAACCTAGGTCTTCCTAACCCCAAGCGCTGTCCTCTGTCCACGATACACAGTGCCTCTCATTTTGAGACCTGATCCCAAGCAAAGACTGGTACAAACTCTGGTAGAAGTTTAAACTCCAAAGTTGGGCATAGACCGACCTCTAAACCTGATGAGAGCTCTAACTCTGGCCCTGGGCTTAGTCCTACAGACTGACTCATAACCAACGAATAGACTGAATCTCATCCCAGACTGTAATCTAATCCCTGAAATTGCATCTAGCCTGGTCATAGGTAGAATGGCGAAAAGAACACTGTTTCTGTAATCAGAGAACCTGGGTCCAATTTCTGGTTCTGTCCTCTGTGTGATCTTAGGTAAATCATTTCATACCCCCTGGGTCACAGTCTCCTCCTCTGTGAGGAGAGTTGGACTATACTGCCTTTGAGACTATCTTATTCTAGCTCTGTGATCTCATGATTCTAGTCCCTGGCTGATCTCTAGGCCTTGCCCTGGACCCCTGTCTTTATATGTAGATCCCAGTCCCAGAACACCTCTGGTCTTAGGCTCTAACAGGAAACTGGCCTTTGACTGTAGCCACAGGGTGACCTTCAACTCCAGCTTCAGATAGATCCTAGCCGTGGCACCTAACTAAACCTTGGCCCAAGAAAGAGCCCTAGCCCAAGCCAGACTGAGTCCAGACCCTGGTTCTTAATTAACTTCTAATTCTGGTCCCAAACCAACTCCAGCTCCACACTACTTCGGAATGGTCCCTAACCCCAGACATCGATTGTAGAACTCAGAAGGAGATCTAAATCTGGCCAGTGACTACACACCTCCACATTCATCCTACTCCCCCCTTCACCCCCAGCAAGATGATGGAGCAAAAACAGCCCTTGATTTGGAAACAGAGGACCCTCATGGGACTGTGGAGACCTTCACTGAAACATTCATCCTTATTCCATGGGCCAAAATTGCCTTTTAAAGCCCCAAGATGAGGGTGGGTAAACACTAAGAAATCATAGATCCTAGGAATACACTCAGCCCTAAAACTGCAAATACCCTCAATTACCCTGTTAATTCCTTGTACTGGGACTTACCCCATCAAATCGAGTGTTGAAAGCAACCAGGTCCCCATATGTGGCATATCGGCTAAATCGGCCAAGGTTGGCATCCAACCAGGCTGTGCTGCCATTCATCTCTGGAATACAGGTTAGCCCTGGCAGAGACATGGCACATCACCAGCAATCCCTCCCCTCTCTGTTTTAGAGAGGAACCAGGCATCCATTCTAGCATGGGATACATCCCATGGTAGGAGATGCGGAGTGGCATCCTGGCAATCAGGGGGCAGAAGTGGAAGGGAGGCCAATCTATAGACACTGATAAGCATCCATCTAGACCTCTGTCCATTTCTACTGGGCTATTCCATACACACTTGATTGACTTCCTCCTTTGGTCTATTTTCCATTCCCAACTTTTGTTTCCTCTTGCTGAGTTTCTCCATTTTCTATCCCTTCTCTATGCTCTTTTCCCATCAACTCCCAAGTTCTACTGTATTTCTCTTGCTACGTTTCTCCTCTGCTTTGTATCTCCTTTTGCTGTCCCACCTTCTTTCCCATTCCCCACCACTGCCATTTCCCACCCTGCACCCTCCATTTCTTTCCAACTCAGTTTTTCCTCTCCCTTTTTTCCTCCACTATACAGCAGACAGCCAAGAAGAGGAAGATGGGGGGAAGTGTCCTCACCATTGGTGTTCAGGCGTGTCAGGACAGGCCACTGGAAAGTTGTGTAGACAGCTTCTTGGGTTTCTTGGCTCATCCCCTCAAATTCCATAGCCAGTCCTTGAACACTGGGACACAACCCCAGGGGCTTCTCAGAAAAGTAGATACTCACATGGCCCTCCTCCAGGACCCCAGCATCCCCTCCCTGACCCTTAGATGACTCCTGCCCCATTGTCTTCTATAGAGAGTACAATGATAGGACACCACAAGAGTTGAGCATGACCATTGGGATTGGCAGTCTGTAAAAGTGTGCATATGTGAGGGGGGCATCCTTCCCTGCTCAAGGTTATAGGAGATTGGGACAAGTAGCCTGTAGAAGGCAAGATAGAGGCAGGATGCTAGACTGGTGACACAGCATCAGTGATCAGTAGGTAGAGGCAGGCTCCCCTGATCTAGGCTGGGTGGAACCTCTCCCCACGGGTCTTTGACCATATGCCTGAGCATCTCTTCAAAGAAAAGGCAGCAATAAAGCCCCAAGTTCCTAAATACTTTCCAGGTCTAAGCACGAGAGGTATAAGGTGAGAGGGTGAGGGGGTGAGACACCATAGAATTTTGGAACTAGAAGGGGGTCAACTAGTTCAATCTCAACACAAAAAGGAATCCTCACGATAACATCCCCAATGATTGCTTATCTAAGCTTTGCTTGATGATCTCCCATGCCAGAGTTTGATACCTTATGAGGCAGTACATTTCATTGCTGGATGGGTCTAATCGTTAACAAAGTCTTCGCTATACTATGTTCCTGTCCTTGCTGTTCCCACCTCTGTCCTTGAGAGCCAGTTAGAGGAAGGTTAATAGTAACTCTTCCACATGACAGACTCTCCTCCTCTACCCAGACTCTGAAATCTTCTCCAATTCCTTCAAATGATCCATGTATGTTGTAGTTATGAGTCCCCAGGCCACTGTCTTCTGGACACACTTCAGAGGTTCCTTATTCTTCCTAAAACATGGTGCCCGGAATTGGAAGCAATATTGCAGTTGTGTTCTCATCAGGGCACAGGATGGGAGGTGATTACCTCTCATTCTAGATAAGATGTTTCTATGAATGTTATCAAACAACACATTTGCTTTTTTTGGCTAAAAATCAGTCTATTGATTTGTATTCAGCTTGTGGTCCAATACCACCCTCAGGTCTTTTCCCGTGAACTCTCCCATATACATGTGTATTAATTCTCTCACTCTCTGCACTCTCCTCCCTCCTACTCACATCTGTATGGAATCTTGTGATTTGAGACTTTCATGAATATTGAAACAACAGCTGTATCAGGATAGGTGTTATTCCCATTGTAGAAAAAAGAGCCCAAAACGGAGAAACAACTTACCCAAGGTCACCCAAGAGATTAGAAGCAGAAGCAGAAGCAGACCAAAACCCAAGTGTCTGGCCTCAAAGCACAGTCCTTTACCCAACATGCTATACTGCCTTTTCTGAGGTTGGAGGGGCTTGCAAAAGTCTTTCATTGGTTCCCAAAGGATGGGAGACCTTGAGAGTCAGAGACAAGGCATGTGCAGAGTTATAGCTGGATTCATGGGACAGGTCTGATAGGTTCTAGGTAAACCAATACTTCCTTGTTTTCTAGGTTTAACTAAGAGACAGATCTGAACCTTTAATGGAAATGTGTGTGAGGATGAGATGGGACACCTGAGGCTTTAGGGTGGGAACCTGATTGGGAAAATAATTTCTGTGCCCAGCAATGGAGGGTTCTCCAGGTTCTGCCAGTCCTTCTTCTGGTGATGTAGCTCCTCACTGTGTGAGTTGATCAGAGACAGAGGTTTGGTCTTTCCTCTTAGGAAGGGGCCTCCCTGAGGGCAGAAGCAGTATCTCCACCTAAGAGTGGAGGTTCCCTGAGGGGAGATTATGTCTCCCTCTCAGACTGAGGGTTCCCTCAGGCATGAAGACAGGGATCATGGTTTCCCTTCAGATGTATGGGAGCTATATTGTCTCTGAGTGGGGACTGTATTTTCCCTCAGAATGAAGGATTCCTGATGGGGGGAGGGGTGTAGAATGCAGATCAGACTAAATATTTCCCAAAGATGGGAGAAGTATCTTCTACTGAGACCGAACTCCCTGAGAGTGGGGGCTATATTTCAATCTGCCCAGACCAAGGACTCCCCAAGGGGAAGAGCCAGAGACTAAGGGCTTCCTTAAGGACAGAGCCATCTCCCCTTCTCTATTTGTCCCCTCCATCTCCCAATCACAACCCAGGACTCTGCATCCGTTCTCTGTTTTGAGTAAATAAAGCCCAAACACCTTGCATCTTGGGGGAAATAAAGTTGTTGATTTTGATTAGCCTCCCCTTCTAGGTTCTGGGAAGATGGAAAAGGGGTCCAGTGCCTAGTAAACCTACATGGCCTGGTATTGTTTACAGTCCAGGGTACCGAGGGGGAGGCATCGTAGATCTTCTCTGGACAATAATGCCAGAAAGGGCCGGAGGAGAACCTGGAACCACCAATGCAGGGATTGGGTATCCTTAAAATCCAGTCGTCCCTGTAGCATAACAGTCCACAAAGCCTTCATGGTGGCCCAACCGCAGGCAGAGTCATTCAGCTGAAACAAATACAAGTATTTCCCCGAGATACGTGTTATCCACTTGTCTGTGAACAGCCCCATCCAGGGCCCAGACACCTAGGGGAGGGCTTCCATAGGGAAACAGAGGCAAGAGTCCAAAGGAAAGGACAAGACAGTCTAAATGCCAGGCCATTTACTGGGTGTAGCTTCCTCCCCTCATTGAGCCACTAGGCCTGAGATCAAGAAAAAGCATGTTAAAGATCCTGGCCACTAGGACTTGTGACACACCAAGTACTGCCCCGTCCCCTGCCCCCACCATTCCTTCTTCCATCACCCACCCTATTATCAGCAGGTCTTCTTCCAGTTACCTGGCCCAGGACATCCTGGAGTTCTGTGAGGTTGGTGTAACTGAAGATTAGGGTCAGGGTCTGTGCCACTGCTGGATTCTTACACTGGACCCTGCTCAGCCACACGTCTAATTCTTCTCTGGTCAGCAGTGACCCTTGAGCTGTCTGGGAATCAGAATCCAGAAAGTGACATCAAGAATGAAAGAGGGCAGAGACTACAGGGTATTGGAGGTCAGAATAAGCTCCCCCGCCCCCTCCCCGACTCCCAATCACAACCCCAGGCACATATCCTGGTTTGCTGCCTCACAAAACCACTAAGTTGTCAGGGCTTGTCTCCAGGTCTTGCTACCTTCCCTGTGCCCTTCAAGGCTCTTCTTCTCCTCCACTGGTCCCTTACCCTTGGTTTCCAGACCCCTGCCCCATAGTGTCCCACCTCTCAGATTTCCCAATTCAAAAGAATTCTAGAAAAGTAAAGTATATTAGAGATCATAAGATTAAAGATCTAGACTTGAGAGTATCCTTAGAGACCACCAAGTCTTAATTTATTTTACAGATGGAGAAACTGAGACCTAGATAAGTTAAATGACTTGCCCAAGGTCACTCAACTAGGAGATAACTCAAAGCCTGTGACTATAAGCTCTACATTTTTCCTCTCCATAAGGCTGCTTCATAGAATGATGATGATTGTTGATGATGATGATAGCATTTATATAACATCTACTGTATGCTAGGCACTGGGCTAAACACCTTGTTATCGCATTAGATCCTCACAAGAGCCCTAGGCAGTCAGAGTTACTATTATACCACTTTTATAGTTAAGCAGTGTCTTGTTCAAGGTCAAGTATCTGAGGCTGTATTGGAACTCAGGTCTTCCTGACTCCAGGCCCAGCGCTCCCCTTCGCCACTTAATCCATGCATCTTAGAGATGCCCAGAAAGATTATGATGTGTTCAAGAACACCTCCTCCTAGGGCTTTCATGGAAAAACTGAGGCAAGGAAATAGGAGAGAATTTCCAGACTCATTGGGGAAATGCAAGAGAAAATGGACTCCATCCAAAAATGTTCCTAAGAATATGTTCCACTGTGTGGAATTTTCAAGGTCAGAGGTATTGGGAGCTGGGGTCTTTTGGAGAGTAGGAGTAGGACTTTGAAGATGGGATTTCTAGCCTCCAAGGAGCTGAGAGGAAGAGCGTGGTAGGAGAGAAAGACGATAGATGGTGTCAGTAGGTCTTCCTACTCACCTTGTTGCAGATAAATTCCCTTAGGCTGATGTTGTCTGTACTTTCTCCAGAGCTGAGAAACAGGCATAACAAAAAAAAAAAAAAAAGAGGCAGATTCACCCTCTAGTCGTCAAAACAAACCTCTGCTTGGCAATTCTGCACAAGCTGAACCCTGTCTATTGTTAAACATCTGGGATGAATGCAGACCCAAGGGATTCCTGGAACTCAATGGGAGAGAGAGCTTCATGGAAAGAAGGGCCCTGTGGCCCCTATTTTCCCTCAATACCTCCCTGGGGCTCCCCATTAGAAAGTAGTATATTGCTGGGAACTATCCATACTCTCCTACTTGCCCCTTACTCCCCTTGAGAAGCCACAAAATATGGCTAGAACTCAGGCAACACTACTTTCTCATTAGGAATAGCTTGATGGACCAAGGCATTAAGGAAAGACTTTCTCCTTCCAAGTCAATGTTGTAGGATGGGTTTGGACCAAAGGGGATTTGTAATGGGAAGTGGATGGAGACCAGGGAAAGGGGCAGGGGCCTCTAGGCCTGAGAGGACCATAGAGGAGATATGCCCCAGTCTAATTTTGTTTCTCTACCCCTGGGATATAATTCAGGGTGGAGGCTGTGTTGGGGGCAGAATTGGGGGGGCTTCATGGCCTCAAGACACCTGAACTGAGTAGGGGCTGCTATCTCTGCTCATATACTAAACAGAACAACAAATGGGAGAGATAAAGGAGCTAAGTCCCAAGGCTAGAATGTGTTTGGGGGTGGGGGTGGGGGGAGGATAAAGTGACTAGGATACTAGCTGGGGAGTCCAGAGGTGAATAATGAATAAATGCTTGTTGGTTGAATAAATGATTGCTTTCCAGGAAAAATGTGATATGTAAGCATATTTTTTCTACAGAGATGATCTCTGGGGCCCCAACAATTCAGGTCCCTGAATTCCCCCTCAACCCCAAGTTCCCTGATCTGATGGACCCCTAGCTCCACAGAACTCACCCCTTTCTCTCTAAATCCTTAGTCCCCTGGAGCTCTGGTTCCCCTGACTTCCAACTTTCAGGACTCCTACTCCTTGAATATTCTCATTCCCACCCTCTGTTCCCCAGACCCTTGGTCTCCAACCCCTGGATACCCAGAATTCTAGCTCCCAACTCCCTCCCTTCCATCCATCCAAGGGCCTGGTCTGGCCTGATCAGAAACAAAGTGAAATAATCTTCTCCTTACCTGGGTTCACCACCGCACAGTGCCATTTCTGGAGGGGGAAAGAAGGGGAGTATAGTGAGGATTCCCGACTCAGAATATCCCAAGAAAGGGAAAAAAAGGGAAGAGGGTATATGCTTCTGAAAGATTAGACACTCACCGTTTATCCCAGGGCCCCAGCACTAAGGGAGAAAAGAAACAAGAGATATCTGATCACTTCAATCGTGGTCTTTCTCCACCCCCTACTCCCATGTTTCCTGAGCTACTCCCTTGCCTATTCTGGGCTGAACAGTTGGGGGATCCAGGAGAAGGAGGAGACAGGGCCATGCCTTTGGAAAAGAAGATCCCATTTGGGCTAGTAATAACTTATATATATATATACATATATATATGTGTGTGTGTGTTTGTGTATGTGTGCATGTTTGTGTATATGTATATATACATATATATGTATGTATGTATATATGTGTGTGTATGTGTGTATGTTTGTGTATATGTATGTATATATATATGTGTGTGTATGTGTGTATGTTTGTGTATATGTATATATACATATATATGTATGTATGTATATGTGTGTGTATGTGTGTGTTTGTGTATATGTATATATACATATGTATGTATGTATATATGTGTGTATGTATGTTTGTGTATATGTATATATACATATATGTATGTATATGTGTATGTTTGTGTATATGTATATATACATATATGTATGTATGTATATATGTGTGTGTATGTGTGTGTTTGTGTATATGTATATATACATATATATGTATGTATATGTATGTTTGTGTATATGTATATATACATATATATGTATGTATGTGTATGTTTGTGTATGTGTATATGTACATGTATGTATGTATGTATATGTATGTGTGTGTATACACACACATGGAGCTTTATAGTTTAGAGACAATATTTACAACTATCATCTCATTTAATTCTTGTAGCAGCCCTGGGGGGAAGCAGGACAGGCGTTATTACTTTGCATTTGAGAGAAAGTGACAACTAAAGTCCAAAGAAAGAAGGTGAACTCCAGCTCCAAACAGCAAATCAGTGGCAAAGCTGGCACTGGAACCCAGGACTCTTGACTCCTATCCAGGTCAGGGCTCTTTCCTTTGAGTTGAATTCCCCAATGTGTTAACAGCAAACCCTCAGGTCCAAACCAATCTGGCTCAGTTCACATGAGTCCTTAGCATGTCTGCTCCTCCCCAGATCACAAGGACCCTCACCTGAGGGACAAGGACCCCTGGACTCAGCTCTGAACAGTGATAATGATGATGACAATGACAACAGAATTTCTCAGAGTGTTCTGTATTCACAGAGCTGGCTTTGGAATCAGAAAGGACTGAGTTTAAGTCCGATTTTTGACTCATACCAGTTGTATGGTCCAGGCAAGTCATTTAATTTCTCACTCTGTCCAAACAATACTCAGACCAAAGACTGTAGAGTACATGGGATCTTTGGTAGAAGGAGTTTCCTCATTGGAAGATCCTATACCAATGAAATCATGGCACCAGACTCACCCCAATCCCATGATGTGGGTTTGCAAAGCTCTTGGAGGACACTTTCATTTGATCCTCACAAGCTAGAACCAGGGTGTGGTCTGTGGCCTTGGGTTCTCCTTGAGAGAGCTGCTAGACAGTTAATTCTCTTGGAGAAACTTGGAACCCAGGATAGCACCTAAGAGGAATGTGACTCAGAAAGGGCCCTCCCTCCAACCCCAATCAACAGGCCCTTCTTCCCAACCCCATGTATCTAACTCACCAGAGTGTCGTTCTCCAAAGGGTTGATATTGTTCCCCAAGGCTTTGCTCTCTGTGTTGGCGCTCCCCATGGTAACACTGGTCTTCAAGACTTGAATCCCTGTGGTAGCACTGGTCCCCAAGGTGTCTTCGTTGATCCCCAAGGAGACACTGTTCTCTGTGGAGACGGTCCCCAGGGTGACGTTCTCGGAAATTTTGTTCCCCAATATGTCGTGGCTCTCGATGGTAAGGTTGTTCCCCAGGGTGGCATTGCTGCTCCCTGTGGTGGAACTGTTCCCCACGGCAGTATTGTTCTCTGTGATGACATTCTCCAGGGTTTTGTTCTCTATGGGGGCGCTGGTCTCCAAGGGGGTGCTGTTCCCCGAGTGGGTGTTGATCCCCAGTGAATCGTTGTTCTCCGTGGAGACGCTCACCAAGGATGCGTTCCCCACGATAACGTTCTCCGGGATGATGGCGTGGCTCCCCCAGATATCGTTGTTCTGCGTGGCTTGGTGGCCGGTGCTGGAACTGCTCCCCAAGATAGCGCTGTTCTCCGTGGCTTGGTTCTCGGTGGTGGAACTGTTCCCCCAGGTAGCGCTGCTTTCCGGAATTTGGCTGTCGGTGGTGGTGCTCCCCAAGATACTGTTGTTCTGCAGGGCTTGGACCCTGATGGTGACACTGTTCCCCATAGTTTTGCTCCCCAGGACATGGATCCCTGCGGCGGTAGTGCTCACCATGATGCGGTTGGTCCCCTGGGCTTGGCTCCCCAGGGTAGTATGGGTCTCTGCGACGATATTGTGGATCTCCGAGACTTTGGTCTCTGTGGTGGCATGGCTCCCTGTGATTGCGTTGCTCCCCAAGATAGGTGTGGTCCCTGAGGTGGTGTTGTCCAAGGTGCCGTTGTTCTCCGTGGCAGCACTGTTCCCCAGAGTGGACTTGTGGCCCGGGGTGCCACGGTTCTCGGTGGTGGCATTGTTCCCCGAGGGGGTCTCTGTAGTGGCGTGGTTCCCGCTGGTAGTAGTCCCTGTTGTGCTGATCCCCAGGATAGTGCTGTTCCCCATGGTGGGGTGGATCCCTGCAGCCCAGGACAGCCCTGCACAGCATGGGGAAGAGACAAGGAAGGGGCTACACAGGCTGGCCTGGGGTGGGGGGAATGGAGGGAGGGTGGACACTGGGGCTAAAGGGAAATACCCTCAGAGCAAGCATGTAAAGGTATTTTTTGGGGGGCCTCTTGGGATCAGCACTATTGGTGAGGTCTGCCCTACCTTAATGACCTCTCCTTCAGAGATCCTCCAAGGGAAGGATAGAAAATGAGTAGGTAGAAGGGAGGCAGAGATGGCCCTGGACTGGGGGGTTCCATTCCCAGCTCTGCCACTAACTTTGTGACTTTCGGCAAGTCTTTTCTCCCTGGACTCAATTTTCCCTATCTATAAAAGGGGTAGGGATGGGAGTGGGGGTATGACTAGATAATCTTTAAGGTCTCTTCCATCTATGACATTCTATGTTTTGTGTAGAGAAAGAAAAGGCTAGGGGAGAGACAACAGAGAAAGGACACAGAAAGAGGAGGCAAGGGGTAGAGAGAAGGCTCATTGGGTAAGGCTGCCCACCCACTCAGCTCACCAAGGCATAGTCCCGGCAGCAAAGCCAGGATCTGGGTGGGGAGACCCATGGCTCCTAGGTCCTCTTCCTCCCAAGGAGCAGCTCCTGATTCTCAGAGAAACAGGGGGTGAGACCCTCACACACAGTCCCAGATGACCCCTTCTTAGCCCTGGACTGAAGCAGAATAAAGCAATTTTCCTAATTGGGGCAAAAGGGGGTGGGTGTGAGTAGGAGAAAGTCTCAGGAAATCACCCACCACCCTCTTTCCAGACTCCCCCAACTCCATCCTTTCAACCACCCCTTTCTATTCCATCTACAACCCCTAATCTACTTACCTCCCTCCCTCAGCCCTATTTTAGTCCTTGGATGTGCCATGGGAGGAATTAAGGGATGGGAAGGAAAAGGGGAGCAGGGACTGTCCTTGGGTGTGGATAAGGGCACTGACCCCTTCATCTTTCCCAAGAAAATGAGCCTGATGCTTCTGTTGGAATTGGAGCTAGAGTCTGTGAGTGAAATTCAGCCCCACTATGCAGGGGGCTGATGGGGATGGGTGGGAAATCGGCTTTATTTCCTACCTTCTCTTCCTCCTTCTCCCTGCAAGCCAGCCCTGGGGGTCACAGCCTTAAGCCACATCCAGGGTACCCCTGAGAAATAGTGGATACCACCCCAGGGAATAGGATGAATTCATTTACTCCATCATTATACTCATGAATGATGGCAATTTGGTGCATTAGGCTGAGAACAGGGCTCCTACTTCTGTTTAGCAGGGCCTCTGTGACACCCACCCTCCGACCCCAAAACAGGAGACAGAACCCTTCTAATAATAAAATCTTAGGCTCAGGAGGGCCAAAGTTCATCTTCACTCACTCACCCACTTTGGGATGTAAGTGCCCTTAGGTGGGTCTTACCTGGGAAGGGGAGCGTAGGTTGTGACCTAAGGGATGAACCAGCTCTGTGTGCCCCCAAGCAGGAATGTGTCTGCCCTGAGTGTCCTGGACAAGATTTTATAGAATGGGAGGTACTGAGGAGAGGGGTGTGGTAGGAGCTAAGCCCACAGGGCTTACAATAGCAAACAGACACAAGCAATTTCATCGGAAACTTCCTTCTGAGGGGGTGTGTCTCTCATTTGCGCTCAGCTTGACTTGCATGCAGCCCTATAGCCACCAAGGGGTCAAAGACTAGCCCTCTCCACCTGCCCTTGCTCCCTCTCCTTCTCTCTCTTGCCCACATTCATTCCCCCCCTTTCTCCTTCTTTGCTCCGTCTTCCTATCCCTTTCTCTAGAACAAAGACAAAATATATAATACAAAAGGAAACACAGTAGAGGAAGAAATAGAATAGTGGAGAAAAGAGTGGAGGAGAATCACAGAAGCCCAGAAAATGTGGAAAAAACCTCGAAGATCATCTAGTGTCCAACCCATACCTGAGTAGGAATTCCCCTCTGTGACATCAACAACCAATGGTCATCCATCCACACTGCCTGAAGGCCTCCAGGGAAGGGGAACCCAATACATTCCAAGAGAACTCTTTTCACTTTGGGAGAGCTATTTTCTTAAGAAGTTTTCCTATACGTTAAGTCTAAATCTGCTGCCCAATCACCCCAATTTCTGTCCTCTGGGTCCAAACTGAATTAATTCAATCCCTTGTCCCACCTAACAGCCTTTCCAGTATTTAAAGACAACGATTATATTCCCACTGGGTCTTCTCCAAGTTAAACAGCCTGGAATCCTTCACTCAGTCCTCTAATGGTGTGATTTCCAGTTCTATTAGCATCCTGGTGTCCCTACTCTGTAGGCTCCCAAGCTTGTCAATGTACTTCTTAAAACATAGTCCCCAGAAGGGAACACAGTACTTCAGATATGGTCTGACAGGGCAGAGGGCAGCAGAGATATGACCTCCTTCATTCTGAACACTCCCTGGATGGGTTTTCTGTAGCTACTTGTCATCCTGCTCCCTCATAATGAAGTTGAAATACACTCAAATCCACAGATCTTTTTGACACAAAGTGTTGTCTAGCCACATCTCTATACTGTTCTTAGGAAACAGATTTTTTTTTTAGCCCAGGTCTGAGGACTTTACATTAATTTCTGCTAAATAATAAAATAAAATAATAACAGAAGCTGTGCCAAACATCATGCTAAATACTGTATAACATTATCACATTTGGTCTTCATAACCCTAAGAGATGAGTGTTATTATCATTCCATTTTACAGCTGAGGAAACTGGGTGGCCCAGTGGATGGAGAGCCTGTCCTGGAACTGAGAAGTTGTTGTTCAGTCATTTTAATCATACCTGACTCTTTGTGATCCGGCAAAGATACTGAAGTGCTTTGCCATTTCCTTCTCCAGCTCATTTTACAGATGAGGAAACTGAGGCAAGCAGAGTGAAGTGACTTGCCCAGGGTCACACAGCTAGTAAGTATCATGAGATTGGATTTGAAACTGGGGAGATGAATCTTCCTGACTCCAGGCCTAGCACTCTGTCCACTGAACCACCTAACTGCCCTGGAGTCAGGAAGACCTGAATTCAGATGCAGCATCAGATACTTACTAGCTGTGTGACTTTGGGCAAGTCACTTAACCTCTGTTTGCCTCCATTTCCTCAACTGTCAAGTGGGAATGATAACAGCCCCTGCCTCCCAGGGTTGTTGTGAGGATCCAATGAGAACATTTGTAAAGTGTCTGCCATATAGTAGGTGCTGTGGAATGCTAGCTATTACTATTAAACAGAGGTTAAATGACTTGCCCAAGCTCACAAAGCTAGTAAGTATCTGAGGCTGAATTTGAACTCAGATCTTTGCCTCAGTCTCCTCATCTGTAAAATGAACTGAAGAAGGAAATGGCAAACCATTCCAGTATCTCTGCCAAGAAAATGGAAAGAGGGGTGGGGATTTCAAAATGACAGTAAGGATTTAGAGCTGACCATAGACTCCAAAATGGCAACTCAAGACATTCATTAATGGAACCATGGTCTTGGACTATTAAACTGAGTACTTACCTCTCCATTTCCTTCTCCTACTCCATCATGAAGAGTCAGACACGATGGAAAAACAACAAACCAAAAACCTTCCTGACTCCAAGAAGAACTTCATTTTAGGAGATGTGGTCCATAATTCTAGTCCACTCTGGTCATTTTGGATACTGATTCCATCCTCTCACATGTTGGCTATCTAATTATCCCAGCTTTAGCATCTGCATATCTCACAAGCATGGGGCAGCTAGGTGGTGTAGTGGATGAAGCATCAGTGCAGGAGTCAGGAGGACCTGAGTTCAAATCTCACCTCAGACACTTGACACTCACTAGCTGCGTGACCTTGGGCAAGTCTCTTAACCCCAATTTGCCTCATCCTGGGTCATCTCCAGTCATTCTGATGAATATCTGGTCGCTGGATTCAGATGGCTCTGGAGGAGAAGTGAGGCTGGTGACCTGCATATCCCTCCTTCACTCAAAACAAAGTCAAGTGCAAGTCATGTCATCATATCTCTGATGGCATGGTCTTCTTCGGCAACGAAGGACAAACACATCTCACTAGCATGTTATCTAGTTATACGTTTACTCAAAACAAACAAATCAGAGAGTGACGGAATGAGAGGGAACAAAGATGGGAAATAAAAAATCTGGCTCAGGAAAGTTCAGGTCATTGCACCAACCTACCCCAAGGAAGAATGGTACTTACTTATTCATGATGCTTCAGGGGTGAGTACCAGGAAGGGAGCACTATTGCTCACCCTTGGGACCTGCTCCATCCTCTCCCAAATGTGAAATGAAAGGCTTAGGTCATATCATCTCTAAGCACTGTTAGCTCTGAAATTCTGTATCCTGTGATTTCAGGAAACTGAGGCCCAGAAAAGGAATTTGCCTTACCCAAAGTCAAACAGTGGGTTAGAAGAGCAAAGATGGCACTCAGAATCAGGCCCCTGATTCATAGTACAGAGCACTCCCCGACTAGGGTGGACTGTGAAGCTTTTAAAAGGTTGGAAAGGAGGGCAAATAGTCCTGGTCCTGGCAGAGAAAGCCAAGGCTCAAACAGGAGAACCTTTATATGTCAAATGGATAGGACCTTGTATGCACCAAGATTTGAGTTCAAACAGAAAGTGATGAAAAACAAGCTTCCCCTAAGGAGAGATTCAGGCTTATCTAGGGGCCACAGAGCACTAGTTACCAAGCTTGAGTTTGAGTGGAAAGCAGACCCAGAGGCTTCTGGGACTGACCTCTATGAAAGCAGCACAGTACAGCCTGGGCAGAGGGGTAATGATTTAGACCACATAGGCAAGGACTGACCCCACCCAGGGGTCAACCTGAGAGCAGAAACAGGGATGGCTACTTGATCTGCAGGTGACAATGACTGCAAGAACAGAGCTCTATAAACCATATCTTCTACGGTTCACGTGAATTTTAATATTCCCATGGCTACCTAGTAAAACTCCCCTAGGAAAGACAGAATAATCTCCAGCTTTGCTTAGGATGAGACAAGGGGAGAAAGCGTCCATCTCTGATTTCAGCAGAATGGAGTGGAGAGAGGGATCGAAATCTCCACCTGGCTGGTGGGTCCCAATAATCCCAGGATGGTTAAGGGGGCAAGAGTCTATTAGACAGGGAAAGAGAAGGCTCAGGTAGAATGACTGGAGCTTTAGCTGCCATTTTGGGTCATTTGCTTCTTGGGAAACAGGGTATCTTCACACTCAGAGGTCATGTGCTTCCTCATAATCTAAAGGAGACAGGAAATGCCTCTGTTGAATAGACCAGACTTTCAGAATGCCATATTCCTGAAACATCAGAGCTAGAAAGGACCTTAGAAGTCTTCTAATCTCTTCCAATCTCTTAATTTTAAAGATGAGAAAACTGAAGGCCCCCCCCCCAAATTAAATAATTTGCCTATCATCTATCTCATTGAGCATCCTTTTTTTTCAGATTGGGAAAAAAGTCCAGAGGCAGCTAGGTGGCACAGTGTAGAGCATTGGACCTAGAGTCAGGAGGACCTGAATTCAAATCCAGTCTCTGATACTTACTGGTTGTATGATCCTGGGTGACTCAGTTCACTTCTGTCTGCCTCAGTTTCCTCAATTGTTAAATGGAAGACGATAATAGTAGGTACCTACCTCAAGATCAAATGAGATAATATCCATAAAGCACTTAGTGCCTGACACATAATAATATTTAAATTATTATTCCTTTTCCCTTCCCTTCACCTCCTTGAAGTGACATGTCCATATACTGCAAGTAAATGGCAGAACCAGGGCTAGAACCCAGGCCTCCTGACTCCCACAACAAGACTCTTTCCACTTGGCTTTCCCCAAAAAGCCTGGGTTATGTATGATGTAGAATTAAATCAAACAGAACTGAAGGTCAAAGGTACAGATAAATTCTACCGCCTACCAGGAAGAAGAGGGAACCCAATGGCCTGAGATTCCTGGCCAGGGGACAATTCCTGGAGCGGGTAGGGACCAGATCTAGGTTCTAAAGGCTAGTGCAGAGACGAGGAAAATGAAGAGGTTTTCATTTGAGAATATTGGTATAAATAAGAGCATATAAGAAGAAATGAGCTATGGAGAAAGTACTCAGTTTAATAGTCCAAGACCGTGGTTCCATTAATGAATGTCTTGAGTTGCCATTTTGGAACTGTCTGGTCTTCCATTCAGTCTACGGTCATCTCTAAATCCTTACTGTAATTTTGAAATCCCCACCCTTATTTCTGTACTCTACCAGTCATGAAGCTCTTTATCAACACTAGAAACATTCACAATGACCTACCGCTACCAAGAACTCACCCGGACCCCTCCCTTCGCTGGCTCAGCATGAAATTTTTTCCCCTCTTTGTTGGCTTTCCTCCATCTCTACCCCATAAACACCTGCTCTATTTGTTTGACTTTAGCATCAGTCTGTTGTTTTTGTACAGGTATCCTTTACAGACCTGTCCCTCCACTACATGACTTTGAAGAGTCATCTGTTTTAGATCACATTCTAGAGATATTTGGCCAGTGTCCGCAAAATACCTAATCCACCCTCTGGGGGAAGGGGGAAAAGTTCATAGGCTCATAAATTTAGAGCTGGAAGGAACTTTAATAATACTCTGTCATTGTACATATGAGGAAACTGGGACCTAGAAAAGTAAAGTAACTTGCCAGAGGTCATACAGTCAAATGATGGTGGCAGAATTTGAACCTGGGTTCTTTGATTCCCAAGCCAGCATTCTTGGCACTTGACCAATGCCTTCTAGATGAGTAGAACAGAGCCCTAGGGCCCCAAGGGACTTACTGAACAAAAGTTTCATTAGAGAAAATGGGCACCTTTGGATAGACTCAGCACTTCCCAGATAAAAACTACAAATACAAATATTTTTTTAAAACCATCATTTTAGACATTTCTATCCATAAGGGACCTCCAAGATTATCTATCTAGTCCAAAGCAGAGCAATCCCCTTAAGATCACCAACAAGTAGTCATCCAGTCTCTGCTTAAATTCATCTAGCAAAAGGAAGCTCATTAATAGCCCAGAAACCTGTTCCACTGTGGGACAGCTGTAGTTGAAAGGTCATTCTCCCTATAATCCACTAAAATCTGCTTCTCCCTATAATCCACTAAAATCTGCTTCCCTCTAACTCCCCTTCACTAGCTCTAGAGCTGCCAAAAAGAACAAATTGGACCCTCTTTCTTTTAATGGTCCTTCAGGTATTTAAAGACCATGACCATGCTTTTTCTCAAACCTCTTCTCCAGACTAACTATCCCCTGCTCTTTCAATTCATTGTCAAGTGACAGAGATTCAAATCTCCTCACCATTCTAATTATCCTGCTCAGACTGGGCATTCTCTGCCCTGACTAGACCACAACTGGAGCATCCTCTTTTTGGATGCCAGTTTTAGGAGAGAATCCCTTTTTCCTATGCCTATGCCTCCTGCTCAGAATGGGCATCCTCTGCCCTGGTCAGACCACAACTGGAGCATTCTTTCTTGTTTGAATGCCATTTTTTTTTAGAGGGGAAGCTAGAACAAATTCAGAGAACGGTGAGGATGGTGAACCAGTACCTAAAGCATCATGATATAAAATTCTTGTTTAAAGAAACCAGGAATATTAATCCTAGAGTAGGAAAAGGTTTCAGGGATGGCAGGAGGTACATAATTGCCCTCTTCAAATTTTTCAAGAGTTGTGATGAGGAAGAGGAAGCAGAGAGTCTGTCTATCTTCAGAGGGCATCTGGAAGCAACTGGGAGGAAAGTTACATGGAAGGAGACTTTAACTCACTATCTGATAGGTAATAGGTAATATCTGATAGGTAATAGTCTACCATAGAAGTCCACCACTACCTCTAGGACAGTGCATCTCTGGAAGTGTTCCAACAAAGGCTGCATGGACAAGTATTAGGGATAAAACAGAAGGAGATGGGTGATTCCTAGAGTCCCTGTGAGTCTAGGATTTGAAACAAACCAACCTGGTTTGAATTTTTCATCAGCTATCGGTCCCACCTGTTTCCACTGAATCCTCATTCATAACCTCCTGCCAACTATTCACAGTGCCCCTCCTCAGCCTTGGTCCTTTCAACCTCCTCACAACTTTTGCCTTGCAATTCCTTTTCTACCCTCTCCACTCTTATTCCCCTATTCCCTTATTCCACGCATTCCTCCTATGTGCTAGACCCTGAAGAGAAGTGATCAAGTATTCACCACGTAAATAACTGCACTAGGTAGATGGGACAGAAGTTCCAAAGCCCTTTCTTGTTGATTATCTTATTGGGTTCTCACAACACCTCTGTAAAGGAGGCTAGAATTATCATCTCCATTTTACTGAGAGGGAAACTGAGGCCCAGATTGGGGGAGCCATTTTCTCAGTCATTTATGCAATGAGTCATTGGCAGAGTAGGGAACCAGAACCCAACTTTCCTGGATCTCTTTCTCTATTCCCACCCTAACCCTAGGAACTCAAGGTTCTTTCCAATGCACCATACTCTCTCTCTCTCTCTCTCTCTCTCTCTCTCTCTCTCTCTCTCTCTCTCTCTCTCTTTTCCTTTCTCTCTCTCTCCCTCCCTCCTCCCTCTCCCTGCCCCCACTTCCCTCCCCCCATTTCTCACTGTGGGGAAAATCCTCCTACTCCTTTCCCTTCCTTCTCCCACATCACTCTTCTCCTTGCTTCCCTATCAGAGGCAGCCCACAGATACCAAAATTGTCAAGAGCCTCCAGTTGTCTTTTTAGGATCACTATTTTCACCACTTTCTTCTCAGAGGAAAAAAAGACTCATTCTCACTGAAGAGTGAGAGGCTTTCCTTTCAAGTCCAAAGAGACCTCAGTCCAACCACCTTATTTTAGAAAAGAGAAAAACTAGAGCCTTGAGCATTCAGTCAATTGTCCCAGAACACAAAGGTTCTAAACATCATTGCTGGGATTTGAACCCAGCTTCTCTAACTCCAGAGGTGGTGATTTCCCCCCACTGTACCACATGTAGTTCTTGGTATTAGCTCCAGCCTCGGAGATAGGAAGTCCTGGGTGCAAGCCCTGCCTTCTGACACATATTTGCTTCAAGACCCTGGGGCAAATCATTTATTTTCTCAGTGCTCTGGGCAACACTATGAGACTATAAATTGCAGGAAAAGTGCCAACCTGCCTAGGCAGAGGGAGTCACCTCATTTGAGAGTTCCCTATACCAATCAAATCAGCAGTTTGGTTCCTGTCCCTTACAGAGTATAATGCTTAGCCCGAAGAAGTGGTTCTCTGTATGGATTATCAGGAAGGCAATGTGAGGTGGCGTGGGGGGCTTGAGGGGTCCTTTCTAGTTTCCCTCACTTCACAGTTTCAGAGTCAGTGATTCTGCCAATATTTAGGGCCAGCCAAGGCCATAGGAATAATCTGGGGCCAGTCTGAGCACCAGCAACTCTCCCTCCCTTGGATGAGTTCCCACTTGGCAGCTCATCCCCAGTCCAGACCACATGGAGACTGCTCAGAGGGAAACAAAGCTGTTCCACCCCAAAACTCACACTACTTCCTCATCCCACCGTGGTTTCGGTAAGGAAGAACAAGCCAGGCTTCTCCCCCCACCACACACACACTTTTGTCTTACCACCCCTTCCCACCCCACTTTCTTATCTGGTCCTTTAGAAAGGCAGAATTCCACACCCCTGATTGCCGAGGGCGAACACGCCAGGACCCCGGCCAGAGCCCATCCGGAGACCAACCCAGAACCTTCCTTAGAATCAGAATCATGGAACTATAGAAGCATAGAATGTCAAGGCTGGAAGGGACCTTAGAGACCATTTAGTTCAGCCTCTCTCTTACAAAGAAGGAATTGAGGTCTATGTCAGGGGAGAGACTTGGCCAAGATCACGCCACGAGTTAACTGAACTGGGACTAGAATCCAGGTCTCCTGTCTCCAAGACATCACCCTGCCTCTCCAGCTTCCACAGCTGAATAGACCCATTCTCAGCTCATGGAGTTACAGAAATAGAGGTAATCTTAGGAACAGTTTGGATTACAGGTTTCATATCTTTTCACAAGTTCTTTAGACCCTCCATAACTAAATGTGAGATGTGGTCAATTGTCAATTTTTTGCTATGTGTATAATTGTCAATTTTCAATATGTGGATTAAAGGTCCCTTGACATGAAAAATGGTGCTCCAGTTCACTCTCTTCCTATACATATACCTACTGGGAGCTTGTGGACTTGATTGCTCTCATCTGGAATGCCCTTCTTATTATATCCCTACCCACTGCAAATCTTACTTATCCTTCAGGCATGGGCAAGCCTTCTCTCTTTCAGGAAGCCTTCCTTCCCTTTTCCACTGAGTTCTCTATTCCCTATATTCTTGTAGTAGGGATGGGCTATTCCAGGCCATCCCAACTCTGTTCGTCTCTCTGTGTCTCTGTCTCTCTCTCTTCCTCCTCCTTTCTTTCTCTCTCCCTTTTCCTACCCCACCCCCCTTTGATTTGGGCTCTACTTGACTATCAAAGAAAAACACATGTATATTAATAATTAATAAAAATAACAGACATTTACATGGCACTGTATAGCCCTTTTATAAATCAGAAAGTAGTTGGAATCATTATCTAGTTGAGAAAACTAAGGCACAGACTAGTTAAGTGACTGACTTGGACTTGCATAGCTAGTTTGTGACAGAATTGGGACTGGAACCCTAGTCTCTTGACCCCCAGGCCAGTGGCCACTCCCACACACTATTCTATATCCCTATCCCCACCATGTGAGCCATAGTTGCTGTCATTCAGGCCCAGGTTTTCTGAAGCTCCACATCTACCCTCCAAACCATTGTCCCCTCAGAGAAGTAGGCTGGATCCTCTGTCCAGAAGTCTTCATTGGTGGAAACCTGGACAGGGATTATCTAACCTTGCGAAGCCTAATGACAAATAGTCTCAAGTATAGGGGAGGGTCAGCACAGTCACTGCTAAGACAGAAGAGGACCAGTGAGAGACCAGAGTGCCCAGGCTGGGGGAGGGGGCATTGCATCTCTGACTAATGGATTTCCTTGCTGCCAATCCTCATCCCTTGATTCAATGGGGAGTTGGGCAGAGGGACCAGGCGAAGAGCTGGGTCCTCACCCAGAGGAGGGCGGAAAGGGGCAGATAAAATGCTAGAGGCAACACCATGTCATTGAAAGAGCACAGATGAGGAGCGTTTCAATTTGACCCCCATGTCTTTGGAGTGTGTGACTTTAGGGCAGCCACTACCTCTCTTTTGGACTCAGTTTTCCTCATTTGTACAAGAAGGAACTGGACCAGATAGATTATCAAGTCTATTCCAGTTGTAATTTCTGAGATCTGACAGTTATAGAGTGTAGGATATAGTGACTTCTTGTTATTGTGTTTTGTTTTGCTTTTTGTAGGCAATAGAGTTTAAGTGACTTGCCCAAGGTCACACAGCTGGTAAGTGTGGTTGAAGCAGGATTTAAACTCAGGGTCTCTTAATTCCAATGCCAATGCACTATTCACTGCACCACTGTTGTTTTTTTCAAGTGGACATATTCCATGTACTTCAAGGCCATTTTATTTTGTATTTTGGAGGGGGGAGGTGAGGCAATCAGGGATTAAGTGATTTGCCCAGGTTCACACAGTGTCAAGCATCTGAGGTCCCATTTGAACTCAGGTCCTCCTGACTCCAGGGCCAGTGGTCTATTCACTGCACCTTTTTTTTTTTTAAGGGACTTGCTGAGTTTAGGACCAATTTATCATGGAAGAGAAAAGTCCTGCCTGGCCTGATCACCAAGAGACCTGGGTTCTAGCTCCCCCATAAACTTTGGATGAGCTACTTAATCAAATCAGTGACTATTTACCCCTATTAAGATCACTGTGGGATCACCTCCAGAATCTGAGGATAAGGTCAGGAAAGTTAACTCTCTGCATCATTAATACAGAATGGATGAGAGCTGCTACTTCAGAAAGCCTTTCTTTAAAAAAACCAAAAATGGATGTCTTTTGTTTTTACATCACAATAATTTCCAAATATGTCTCTCAATATGTCATTGAGCCTGTCTTCTGGACGAGGATTTTAAAAGAAGGGGAAGGGAGAACGATGGTTCAGTCAAAGCAACCTGATTCTAGGAATATTTACAACATTCCTACCCATGGTTCCCCATCCCAGCAATGAAGGGAGGCAAGTGTGTTTTCTCAACTTTTCTCCATTGCCAAGATCAGGTTTTGAACTTTTTCTTTCTGCTCACGTTGGCGTCATAGTGTATGTTCTTTTCCTGATTTTGCATACTTCACTCTATATTCGTTCAGAAGTCTCTTTTGCCCCTCATGTCCCTGCCTAAACCTAAGCCTGTGTGTATGTTGCTGAAAAGACCAAAGGGCTTCCTAAATATAAGCACTGGGTCTGGGTTCTTCCACTTAAAGAAAGGTCTCCATTTAAACACAAGATGTATAGCTAGAAGGAGACCTTAGAGACACCTAGCCCAATGCCCTCACTTTACAGATGAGGAAATGAGGGCTTATGAGCTACCCACAGGGTTACCCAGGGGTTTTAGAGGGACTCCAAGTTCAGTGCTTTTCCCACTCTGCCACAAAAGCAGATGTACAAGCACAAGAGGGGAACCATATTTGAGTTCCATTCTAAGATAAGTCCCTGGGGCTTGTCTCTCGCATGAGGAAGTGTCCCAAGGGACAGAATTTTTGGGCAGCTGATAGGGACCATGACAAAGGTGAACGGATGAATAGGAATGTGTCAGTGGTTAAGCATCCAGCTCACTCTGGAACAGAGTGTGCTGTGACTCACTGGTCCCCTGGGCAGGGAGTGGGGAATAGGGCAGTGTGGTACAGTGAGAAATAGCTGGAAATCAGAAGACTCAGTTTCCAGGACCTTTAATCATTGGATAACCAATATATTGGGCACAATTGGCATACAAGTCACTGAACCTTCCTAAGTCCCTTCTCATCTGAAAACCAGAAACAGTAATAATCTCCACTATGCATCTCACAGGGTGGATGGGAGGATGTGATGGGAAGAGCACTGGGTTCTGGAGTCCGAGAATGTGGATTCAGATCATGCCTCTGAGGATTACCACTTGTGGAATCTGAGCAAATCACTTAATTACCTCAAATTTCAATTTCCCCATCTGTAAAATAAAGGGGTTAGACTAGAGGGCCTCTGAAGCTCCTTCCACCTGGAGATCGCTGATCCCATAAAGAGAATAATCTATGTGAAATGCTATAGAAATGTAAGAGATGATTGTGAACTTGCTCTCTGAGTCAGAAAAGGCAATCTGGATTCCAGTCCCAGTTCCACCACGTTTTAGCCCCATGGCCTTGGACAAGTAAGCCATTTTATCTGTCTTAGTTTCCTCAACTGTAAAATAAGGATTACAATGTATCAACTTCAGAAGCTATTGTAAAGGAAAAGCACTTTAAAAACAAAAGAGCCAACTTCAGGCAATGCCATGCTCCTCTCCAAGCTAAACTGGGCAGCAGTGCTCCATACTTAAGGGACCCCAAAATGGGTCCTTTTTTAAATAAAATAAATTTTTAAATAAAAAAAAGTCTTTCAGTTTACCTACAGGCAGCTAGGTGGCATAGGGAACAGTGTCGGGTCTGAAATCAGGAAGACCAGAGCTGAAAATCTGGCCTGACTCACTAGCTGTGTGACGTTGGGCAAGTTGCTTAACCCTGTTTGCCTCAGTTTCCTCATCTGTACAATGAGCTGAAGAAGGAAATGGCATACCACTCCAGTATCTTTGCCAAGAAAACCCCAAATGGGGTCATGAAGAGGTGGACACGACTGAAATGACTCAACAACCAGTTTATCTATTTGCAGGTTCATGTTACAAGAAGGAAATGGCAGCCCTCCAAGGAGCAGTCCCCTCCTGCCTTGACCTCCTCTCAACTAGTCAACACTTCCATCAGTCATAAACCTACTCATCTACTCTCAAGGTTTCTACCCTTTCCCCCAAGGAAAAACCAGGAGGCCAGATGATGGCAGTTGTACCCTTGACAAGAGGTTGGTGATATTTATGGATCTATATTTCACACCATAGGAGTAGGGACAACCTGGTACTACTCATTAAGACTTTTACTGGGATATGATGATGGAGAGGGCCAGGAATAACATTTTCCTAGCTCACAGGAGACTGACTAAAATCACAGGGCATCTACTTCTAATCTGGAGATTTCCAGAGATGCTAAATTAGAAAAGTTATCATCTGAATTCCTAAAAGTTCTTCGCCAAGGACTAATTTTGGAGAAGCCTTTGACAGTGAATCTATGATGAAAGTGTAGGGTGCTTTCAAGTGGGGCTCCTACCTTCCTTATTCAGTGTGAATGAGTTCAGATGGATGAATGACCCTATGAGTATAATGAATGCAAGAAGCTAAGACCTTTTTCATTATCTGAGAGCTCATGGTAAAGAGAAATCCTACGAATATGGTAAATCTGGCAAAGTTTTCAGACAGTGCAGGTCAATATCAGAGAATTCATAGTGAAAAGAAATTACATATATGAAGGGGTGGTAGCCTAAACAGCTACCTGTTTTTGTAGGGCCCACCAGTTAAGAATGTTTTTTTAAAATAAAATTTTACTGTATTTTAAAATGTAAAAACCATTCTTAGCTTGTTTGACAACTCCTGAATATATGAATGCAATGTATGTGGGAAAACCTTCAGGCAAAGTTGTCAAGAGTAGATGTGTTGGCTCTAACAACACTATCCTAGTAATTCAAGGTCTAGGTTGAGATAAAATGAGGCACTCAAAAGTCATTGAACATTTAACAAAGGAAATTTACTTTACCCTAACAAGGCAAAATATGACAAGAAGGATTCATTGATGCTTAGCTTCTCTTGATGTGGCTATCCCATCTCTTGATCTGGAAATGTACTTATTCAGCAGGTAGGGCATGGCAAGTCCTTGGTATTAGGTAGCCACCAAGTCTGAGAGGTCTAGATTCCATGTGGCTAGGACTTTTTGATGCCCCTAAATGATCAGGAAGCTACGTCAGAAAAGCTGGGACCAATCAGATCCCAAAAGCAGTTTTGTCCAGTTCTGCCATGTTGGCAGAAGTGGGTAGGGAAGGGAAGGAAGCTGCCTCAGGGAAGCTGAGGACAGTCAGGTTCCCAGGGTTCAGTTTTGTCCTATCACAGTTAACACCAGAGAATTCATGTGGAGTAAAACCCTATGGAAGTAGAATAAGTGGAAAGGTATTTAGGTACAACTCAGACCTAATTAAACATCAGGAAATTCATGGTGGATTGAATTCCTATGAATGTAAAGAATATCAGAAAGCCTTTAGAAATAACTTAGACCTCATTAAACATCAGAGAATTCATAGTGGAGAGAGACCTTATGAATATAATGAGTATGGAAAAGCCTTCATAAGAAACTAGAGTCTTTCAGTGTCAGAAAATTCATGCTGGAGTAAAACCTTAGGAATGCAGCAAATGTGGGAAAGCCTTCATTTTGACTGTAGTTCTTATTCATCATCTGGGAATTCATTGTGGGAAGAAACCCAAAAACATAAAAAATGTGATTAAGCCTTCACCAGGAAATCAGACCTCATTGTTCATCAGATAATTTATCCTGGAGAAAAACCCTATAAATATTAGGTATGTGGGAAAGCCTTCAGTTAAACCTCAGTTCTTATTGAACATCAGAGAACTAGTATATGACAGAAGCCCTTTGAATGTGATGAATGTAGGATGTTTCAGGAGGAGATCAGACCACCAGAGGATTCACAGGGGAAAAAAATATTATCAGTTTGGAAAAGCCTTTCACTCAGAGCTCAGACCTTATGCATCATTTGAGATTTCATGGTGGTAAGAATGTTTACTAATGCAATGAATATGGGAAAGTTTTAGGACTAGTTAATCCTCCCAAAAGACCAGAGTAAAATCCTAAGAATATAATGAAGATGGGAAACTTTTCAGACGTGTAATTTTATTATACCTCAATGTATCACAGTGGAACCAGGCCTTAGAGAAGATAATGAACTTCTGGAAGGAAAGATCATGTCTCTATAATTGATTTTATATACCATTGAATCTAGTGCTACTTGCTGATCAAAAAACCCTGTATTTAAAAATGAACAGTTGAAGGCTTATAAAAATGTAAGCCATTACAGTGATGAAATGCCTCCAGTCTCTGAGATGTGTCATTTACATATGAATATTCCCCCAAACTGGTGGCCTCAGAAAAGGCTGCTACCCTTTCCTTCTTCATATGATGCTTTTGATTCCACTGTATACTCACCAGGCAGTCTTAGGAAGTTAATTCAATTTCTCAAGTAGACTTTTCTTCCCCAGAAGAAAATATTCTGATGAGACATTCACTTGACTATTCTAGTTTGATTAGGGAGACAAAACTCATACCCTTCCCCTTTCTGGGACTCAACTTCCTTCAGCTTCTTAAACAAGTATGAAAATCATGGCAGCCCTATTTGCTTCTCAGGCTCAATGGAGAAAATGAATTTAAGTTTTCTTGGCAAAGATACTGGGGTTATTTGCCATTTCTTCCTCCAGCTCATTTTACAGATAAGGAAACTGAGGCTAACAGTTAAGTGACTTGCCCAGGGTCACATATATAGTAAGTGTCTAAAGCCAGATTTGAACTCAGGTCTTCCTGACTCCAGGTCCAGCACTCTATTTGCTGTGATACCTAGCTACCCTAGAAAGTGAGTGTGAAGACCTTTACATGGACTTATATGAAGATTAGAGCTGGATGGGGGAGGGGGGGCAGAGCCAATATGGCAGAGTAGCATGAAGAAATACAGCATACTACTCCTGACCCCATGAAAACTACTCTAGGCAGATCTAAAAAACACATAAGACTGAATCATAATTGGGAAATCCAAGGTGGAAAAAACAACACAAATGGGGAAAACACTTAAAATTTGTCATTTTTCCGATGTAAGTTGACATAGAGAGGCAGACAAAGAAATCTGCAGACACTGGGGAAGGTCACTAGGAACCAAGTCTGTCCAGGAGCATGCCCTGAAGCAAGAGCTGTGGACCAGGACAAGAGGATGTCACATCCAGGGCTTAAACTTGTGCAGGAAGTGGTATCAACTGACAGCTCTGTCACTCCCTACCCAGTTCCAGGTCATAGATCAAAAACAGACTGAGGAAAGGACCTGTGCCTAAAGGCAGCATCCTAAGGTAAGGAACCCAAGCTATATACTGAGCCTGAAGCCTGAGGTTCAGTAGGAAGGAAACAGAAAGAATCCTACCATAAAGATCATTATGGTAACAGAGATGCTTAAGACACAAATCCAAAAGAAGAAAACATCTACAAGCAAAGCCTCAAAGGGAAAGAAAGTTTAGGTGCAGATTCCTGGAAGAAAGGAAGCCAGTGTTTTGAAATAGTTTTTTTAAATAAATGAAATAAGAATCCTAGTGGAAAAACTTGGAAAAGAGGTAATATTATGGATGAAAGAATTGCAAAGGGAATTAACAGCTTAGCCAAGAAGCAACAAATTGCTTGAAAATCAGAATGTTTCAAAAAGAAGATGACTCCATGAAACAATAAAAAAATATTAAACCAAGTCAAAAGACTGAAAAAAAATAGGAAAAAACATAAGGTCACTCATAGCAAAAACAATATCTGGAAACAGATATGAAAATAGATCCAGGAAAGAAAACCATGACAAAAAAAAGAAAAAAATCCAAGACATCATCTTTCAAGAAATCACCAAAAAAAAAAATTGTCTAGGTCTCTTAGAACCAGAAAAATGTGAATAAAGTATGGATATAAAGAATGCACCAGTCACTTCTTTAAAGTCCAAGATGAAAATTTCCAAAACATTATAGCCAAAATCTAATGCTTGCAGGTGAAAGAAATAACACCACCAGAAAGAATTCAAGTATCAAGAAATAACATTCAGAAATAACATTCAGAATCTTACAAAATTTAGCAGCTACTACTTTAAAGAAACAGATGACTTGGAAATAAGATATTTCAAAGGACAAACGATATAGGCTTACCAACCAAAAAATAACTTACTCAGAAAAACTGAATCTAATCTTATAGGGGGAAAAATGGGCCTCAAATGAGGATTTCCAAGTTTCCCTGATAAAAATACCGGAGCTACATAGAAACTTTGAAGTATAAAGAAAGGATTCAAAAGGAAGATGAGCCAAACATAAAAAAAAAACCCAAATATTGAGTTGAATTGACCAAATTGATCTAGCATTATGGAAACACAACAAATAAGCTGTCATACAGTTGTAGAAATTAACCCTGAAAATAGCAGTAAAGGAAATACATGTCCAAGTCAGAAACTATGATCAGGTGGAATGGCAGATCAATTTTTCTGCTTCCTAATTAAAATAGGATAAGCCAGCTAGGTGGCTCAGGGGATAGAGTGCTGGGTCTGGAATCAGGAAGACCTGAGTTCAAATCTGATCTTAGATATTTACTAGCTATGTGACCCTGGGCAAGTCACTTAACCTCTGTTTTCCTTAATCCACTGGAGAAGGAAATGGCAAACCACTTCAGTATCTTTTCCACGTAAACCCTTGTGTATGGAGTCAGACACAAGTGAAAAAGTGAACATCAGTAATGAAGTTTAAACAAGACATCAAACGCCATAATAGCACAAAATCCAGGGCATTCCTTGGTAATGGGTGTGACTAGCTAGCAAATTTCATCTTAGACCACAGCAGGTAAACAAGAAAACCTGCTGACCTTTCATGTTCAGGAATGTATATAGATCTGCACCCTCACCCCCCAAACAAAGAAATCCTGTTTAAACTAAATTCATTTTTAAAAAATCTCTTTACCAAGGAGTAAAATTTGGTGTTTTGGAAAAGAGGACTTGATGCTCCCTGTATGACCAAAGGCAAAATCACTTAATTTCTCTGGGCCTCAATTTCTTTATCTGTGAAATTAAGGAGTTGGAGTAGATGACCTCTAAGATCCCTACAAGTTCAAAGTCTATTATTTTATGAGGCTCAACCATTTTAACAAGATATAATTGCCCTATGCAGAAAGATTGCATATTATGGTGAAAAGAACATTCATTCACTCATTCATTCAGTCAACAAACATTTACTAAATATTTATAATATATAATGCAATGAAGCCACTAAGATAAAACAGGAATAAATGAAAAAGATTTCTTTATTTATATATTTATTTATTAACCTTTTATTTTTCCAATTACATGTAAAAACAATTTTTAGTGGGTTTTTAAAAAAAATTTTGAGTTCCAAATTCTTTCCCACCCTCCCTTCCCTTCCCCCTCATTTAGAAGGCATGAAGTTTGGAATAGGTTATATATGCACAGTCATACACAACATATTTCCATATTAATCATATTTTAAAAGAAAACCCAGACCCCCCAATAAAAATACCAATAAAAATAAAGTTTAAAAATATATGTTTCAATCTCCATTCAGATCCATCAGTTCTTTCTCTGAAGGTGAATGGCATTTTTCATCACGAGTCCTACAGTATTGTCTTACATCATTGTATTCTTGAAAATAGGTAAGTTAGTCACAGTTGATCATTGTACAATTTTGTTGTTACTATGTACATTGTTTTCCTGGTTCTGTTCACTCCACTCTGCATCAGTTCATGTAAGTCTTTCCAGGTCTTTCTGAAAGCATCCTGTTCATCATTTCTTACAACACAATAGTATTCCATCATAGTCATATACCACAACTTGTCCAGCCATTCCTCAATTGATAGGCATCCAAGAATCCCTTCAATTTCCAATTCTTTGCCCCACAAAAGGAGATTCTATAAATATTTTTGTATATATAGGTCCTTTTCCTTTTGTTTTTTAAAATCTCTTTGGTAGTGATATTGCTGGATCAAAGGATATGTACAATTTTATAGTCCTTTGGGCATAGTTCCAAATTGCTCTCCAGAATGGTTGGATCAGTTCACAATTCCACCAACAGTGCATTAGTGTGCCAATTTTCCCACATTCCCTCTGACATGTCATTTTTCTTGAAAAAGTTATTTATTAAGCGATTAGTATATGCCATATACCATACCAAGCGCTAGTGATACAAAAAGAAAAATCTAGACAGTCCCTGTTCACACTCTGTTTGTGGGAAAATACATAGAAGAGAGCTTAACTGAAAGGCAGATAGATGTTATGACCCAGAAATCTTGAGGGTTCAACAAATAATCAGATGGCAAGACCCAGGGGTCTTTAGAGAGCATCAGCAAACTATTTGTTTACAAAATGCACAAGTGGGACCATAAAATAGAAAAAAATAACCCCATGTATACAGAACTCTATTCCCTTCTATCCAAATTTTGTTTATAAAAAGTGATTGATTATGCCATTAGTAATAATAGTTAACATTTATGTAGCATTTATTATGTGCGAGGGACTGTGCTAACCTCTTTACAATTATTAACCTCATTAACTTAATCCTTTTTTCCCACTCTGGTGAGAAATTGATGTGGATCTGTGGGTTGATGTTCCTTAAACCTTCATGAGAAGCTTCTACTGGCAGTCATAGACCTTGTGAAATCTCAAAAGACTTGGAAGAGTCACCATACATTCAACAGTTAAGCCTGTACAGGAATCAAATTTAAGGAACAACCTTCATGAGTTAGACTAACCTAGTAGCAGAATGCCATATTCTACAAGGAAGACAGTGATACTATCAATCAAGCATCACACATTTGAAAGTGAACTTGGAAGAGCTTATGTCACATGGCAAACATTTTTCCATTTGAGCCCACTCTCCCCAGGGCCTAAGGTGGTAGAGGGGAGAGTATAGATCTAGTTTGCAGGGCTGTGTCTGCACTTCTATTCTTG
>CM053769.1:41226865-41242169 GCA_028658325.1 Potorous gilbertii | reverse complement strand
TCTTGTGTTTGAAAGTCAAATTTTCTATTCAGCTCTGGTCTTTTCATTAAAAATGCTTGGAAGTCTTCTATATCATTGAATGATCATTTTTTCCCCTGAAGTATTTATATTCAGTTTTTCTGGGTAGGTGATTCTTGGTTTTAGTCCTAGTTCCTTTGACTTCTGGAATATCATATTCCAAGCCTTTCAATCTCTTAATGTAGAAACTGCTAGATCTTGTGTTATCCTGATTGTATTTCCACAATATTCACATTATTTCTTTCTAGCTGCTTGCAATGTTTTCTCCTTGAACTGGGAATGGTGGAATTTGGCTATAACATTCCTAGGAGTTTCTCTTTTTGGATCTCTTTCAGGAGGTGATCAGTGGATTCTCTCAATATTTATTTTACCCTATGGTTCTAGAATATCAGGTCAGTTTCCTTGATAATTTCATGAAATATGGTGTCTGGGCTTCTTTTTTTGATCATGGCTTTCAGGTAGTCCCATAATTTTTAAATTGTCTCTCCTGGATCTATTTTCCAGGTCAGTTGTTTTTCCAATGAGATATTTCACATTATCTTCCATTTTTTTCATTCTTTTGGTTTTGTTTTGTAATTTCTTGGTTTCTCATAAAATCATTAGCTTCCATCTGCTCCATCCTAATTTTTAAAGAACTATTTTCTTCAGTGAGTTTTTGAACCTCCTTTTCCATTTGGCTAATTCTACTTTTTAAAGCATTCTTCTCCTCATTGGCTTTTTGGACCTCTTTTGCCAATTGAGTTAGCCTATTTTTAAAGGTGTTATTTTCTTCAGCAATTTTTTGGGTTTTCTTTAGCAAGCTGTTGACTTGATTTCCATGATTGTCTTGCATCACTCTCATTTCTCTTCCCAATTTTTACTCCACTTCTCTTACTTGATTTTCAAAATCCTTTTTGAGCTATTCCATGGTCTGAGACCATTGCATATTTATTTTGGAGGTTTCTGATGGTAAGCATTGTTCTTCCTCATCTGAAAGGATGGAAGAAAATACCTCTTCACCAAGAAAGTAACCTTCTATTTATCTTATTCTTTTTCCCTTTTGGGGGCATTTTCCCAGCTAGTTACTTGACTTTTGAGTCCTTTGTCACAAGGGGGTTATACTCTGGGGACTTGTAAGTTCTCAGTTCCTCCAAGGTGGCACAATCAAGGGAGAGGAATGTACTCCTCTCCTGGCCTGCGCTCTGGTCTGGGAGCTACCAAAGCTTTTCTGTTCAGGATCTGCAAGTAGAATTCCCTTTCCAGAGCCTCCACCAGCTCCACTGTTTCAGCCAGCACTCTTCCTCACTCCTGGGCAGCCATTCAGGGCTGAGGTTCAGATCAGCTGCTCAATTCCCCCAGGGGTCTTGGGCCGAGGCCTCCACAAATAGATGCTGCTGTCCCTGCTGCTGCTACCTCTACTTCCATAGCCTGGGGCTGGGGCTAGGGGAGGACCCTGCTCCCTTCTCACAAAGGTAAAAAGCTTTCTAACTGACTTTTGAAGCTGTCTTTGGCATTTTTAGGTTGAGGGATCTGAGAACCACCACTGCTGCTGGGGATTCCGCCCCCAAGGCCTGTTGTGGTCCTGTTCCTAACAGTGCCTCAGGTCAAGGCTGGGCTGGGTTCCACTCCTTCCAGGTAACCTTGGGCTGGAAATCTCTTTCATTCTGTCATTTTGTGACTTGTGCTTGTTCTAGAATTTTTTAGAGTCATTTTTTACAGGTGTTTTATGGGCTGTGGGAGAAGAGCTAGAGTATGTGTGTCTTTCTACTCCACCATCTTCTTATTCTCTTTCTACTTCTCCTTACTGCCTCCCTTCTAGATTTAGAAAATTTTAAAAGTCCTATGCTTTTTAAATTCAGAAAAAGGTTGTGAGAGAATGTTTCTCTTGGGAGCTACAGAAGTGGTCAATCATTGTCCTATAGGAAAATGAACTTTTGGGCACTGTTGACAGGTATCCAGTCCCTTCATCAACCATAGGTTAGAGAGATGGCACATGGGGAGAAATCCCTATTCCCAATAAGAACAAGGCAAAAGGTGTAGGGGTCATAAAGTAATTTTTCATTCTTTTAAAAATCTTTTTATTATCATGAACCCAACAAACAGCAGGAAACATAACTGCATATAAAACCACAGATCTCTATTATAAAGAGCTTGGTTCTGGTTTTTTTTTTTTTTTAATACATAACAAACCCACAATAGCTCCAAAACTGTCACTTGTACTCCCTTTGAATTTCCTTCGGGTCTTTTCAGAACAATACAGTGACTAAAAATAATGAAGACAGCAAGGTACAGTAACCCCAGAATCTGGAGTTTTGCCATCAAGTTCCTGCAATAGCCACTGATCCATAGGGTGACCCTAAGTTTTCTGCACCTTCAGTTATTTCTTTGCCTGTGAAATGAGGAGGTCTGACAGAATTCCACCTCTCCCACCCATCCCCACCTTATCACTCCTGGAAAGTATGCCTGTTATTTTTCAAGCATGTGTTACTTTTTTCCCTTGGTTCAGCCCTGCCCTCTTCCCCATGCTTGAGGCCCCACACAGGTACCTGTGCTGATAATTTAGGTTTGAACTTGATTTCCCACATAGATAACCAGTAACTAGTCCCTGGTGCTGGAGAAACCTGTTTGTGGGGATGGCTACAGAAGTATTTCACTCTCTCCATCACCCTCATTCATGCTCTTGCTATCCATTAGTCATAAAAAATCATAAATCCAGGGTTGGAAGGGACCTTAAATGCCATATAGACCAACTCCTTGTCTATATACTTCCAAAAGTCTTTAGAAAGATTCTTGACCCCAAGGAAGTCAAGAGATAGATTTCAGAGCTCAGATGCTCCAAGCTAGGGCAGGGCTAAAGTTGATGGGATTCATACAAAGTCTTTTAGATTTAGATTTAGAACCAGTATAGATCACTAGGTTCCTACTCTCCCAGGGGACCACTAGACTGCAGAAGGACAGGGAATCTACTACAGGTCAGAAAAATGAAGCAGGTTAAAGCTTCCACACCAATTAGTATTGGGATTGAGCCATGAGAGCCACTGCACTTCTGAGCAAGATAGGAAAACCCAACCTCAAAAGGAAAAGATTTTAACTTGCGTCATAAGATCATGGACCTCAGAAACCAACCAACCCAATTTCCTCATTTTATTTTATTTTTTTTTATTAATTTTGAACTTAGATACAAAAAGCCAAAAAAACCAAACCCCAACATTTTAATGTACACAGCACATAAAACCCCCTCATTTTGATAGATGTGAAATCTGAGGTCCAAGGTAATAAGCATCAAACCAGGTCCTCCCCACCCCCGCTAATATCCTTTCCACTGTAGTACCCTACTTTTGGGAAGCTAGGTGGTGCAGCAAATAGAGTACCAGGCCTGGGGTCAAAAGACGTGAGTGCAAGTCCAACCTCAGACACTTACTACTTATGTGACCATGGCAAGGTATTTAACCCTGTTTGCCTCAGTTTCCCCATCTGTAAAATGAATTGGAGAAGGAAATGGCAAACCATTCTAGTATCTTTGCCAAGAACCCCAAATGGGGTCATGAAGTCAGAAACAATTGAAAAGACAGAACAATACTCTACCTCTGTCCTTAAACCAAGATGGGGGAAATTAATTTAAACAAAGATGAGCCATTACTTCTGAACAATTTTGTAACAATCCAGATGACTCTAGTAGCCTTTATTCATGCATGAAATCAGTGAATTAGTCCAAGACAAGTTGACTAATGTACATTTATAATCATCAAGAGACCTAAGATGGTTTGGGCTTTTATTCCGTAACCTTTCTAACACTAAGCCCAAGTATCCATTAATCTAGTCATCTCCTCATTACCCCATGCAATTACAGTTATCCCTTCCACAGAGTGAGGTTTAGGGGCATGGCACCATAACCTTCAATCTGGAAAATCCATGTAAAATTACTATACCAGAGAAAAAGTCTGATTTTTTTTTTATGGAGTATTTACTTTATTGGAAAACTTGGATTAAGTATTTAGTCATAGGCTGTATTATATACAATACTATACATTTCTCAGTTTCTGAACTTTTTCTGTGTCATCTACTGGCCTTTGCTTCCACAACAGTCCCCAAAAATTCCCATTTAATATCTTACACAGGACTGCAATATATCAAGCCACAATGGGGAAAATCTCCACATGGAAGTAATAGCTATACTCCATTTTTATTTCCTAGGTTTTCCCTTGGCTGAGGAAGGGGAAATTGGATGGTGATTATGTAGGAACGTAGGTAAGACATTGCCATGTAATGCATAAAGTTCCCTGAATGGCTGATAACAAGAATTGTAGGATGACTCAATGATAGGTCAGGGCACTTAGGTGAATGGTAAAGGGGCACAGGGGGCCATCAAGAACCAGATAGAGCAGATCTTGGATCCAAGGAACCATAGTGACTTACAGGCTAAAAGTGTTTAGGAGGCTGGGTATCTCAGGCTGGGGCGCACAGTGATTGAGAATTAAAAATAATGAAAGGTTTTAGTCTAGGATCAAGGAAAAAGTGTCAGTCAAGGATGGTTTCCAGAAAGAGGTGAGGAGCCAGGGGAAACTGATGCAGTTTGACCCATCTTTCATGTCTGGAACCTTTAAAGGTGCCAGCTACCTGTGTATCACCTATTCATTTGCTTGGGTGATAAGCATGTTCTGTTGAGATTCACCTGGTCCCAAGCATACCTTCCCCAAGACAAGCCACTGCTTTACACCCATAAGTGAATTACTTTCCAACATAAACTGAAAAAGGAATTTGAAATTATACCCTCAACCTTCAGATGCTGTCCATGATCAATGCTTGAGAATTCTAGTTCCAAATCAGAAAACCCCCAACCTCATCTATCTGGCCCAGGAAACGTTCACTCTGTTACTCACACCTGGTCCCCTTATTACACACCCTCTCCCACCATTTCTAGCAATGGATTTAACTAGGTAGTAAAAAATAGTATAAAGAATTTTTGATTGAGAGGTCAGAAGACCTGCGTTTGAGTCCTGGCTGTGATGTAGACCTTGAAGCAAGTCAGAGATTCCCTTAGCTGTAAAATGGAGACAATGATGTTTGTACTACCTGCCTCACAAAGTGTTGTAAAGTATTTTGCAAACCTTAGAAGTGCTATAAATGGAAGTTACTTTAGTGAATCCACAGGCTCATCAACAGGGTTACTTCCCCCAAAGAAGCAGACCACAACCCGACAAGGTCCTAATCTTCTGGACGCTTCCCAATTTGGATGCAGACACCCTGGCACATATCTGTGGTCATTAGCTATATAGAGAAGCCACCATCCCACACAATCCAACTCATTAGGGGACGGCTAGATGGCATAGTGAATAGAGAGCACCAGCCCTGGAGTCAGGAGGACATGAGTTCAAATCTGACCTCAGACACTTGACACTTATTAGCTGTGTGACCTTGAACAAGTCACTTAACCCCAACTGCCTTGCCTCCACCTCCCCCCAAAAAAGTCCACCCATTGATCTCCTCTCTAAGTCATATGGGGAAAGGAAGGAGCAGTGCTGGAAAGAGGTCCATCTGGGTGATAGGAGCCGGCCCTAGAGCTAGGCTGAGAGACTCTCTTCAGCATATACCAAAGTCTGTGACTGGCTTTTGTTACACTTCACTGAAGGATCGGTTTTGCTTCTATGAAATTTTCAAGTCATTTTTGAACACCCACCATAGTCTTAGTCCCATGTAAGGTTATTTGATGCAGGTGAGGGAAGAAGATGCCCTCACTGCTCTCAGAAGAGTTCGCAGTCTAGTCAGAAAGACAGACTTGGCAGTATCCTGACAGAATGCAAGTTAGGGAGACTCATCCTACTTTCAGAGGAAATTTCACTAGGAGCTACAGAGGTCAGGAAAAGCTTCCTGAAAAAAGACTGACAAATATAATGGCAAAAGTGCTGAATCTGGGGTTGGAGAACCTAGCTTCAAACTCCAACTCTGCTATATATTACCTGAGTGACCCTGGGCAATCAATCAGTAACTAGTTAAGAAGTGCCCACTATGTGCCAGGTACTCTGCAAGTCACAAACAGAAATTAAGTACTGCCTGCCCACAAGTAGCTTATATTCTATTAGGAAGAGAAAACAGATACATCAATTAAGTAAGTACATACAGACTATATGCACATCAATTGCAACGTAATTTGGAGAGGAAGGGCTATGCCAGGGGGTGGAGCAGGAATTGGGAAAGACTTCACTTAGAAGATGCTCAAGCTAAGTTTTAAAGGGAATATAGAATTTGTGCAAGGAGGCAGCTGTGGGGAGTGAATCAATTCCAGGTGTAGGTAATAGCCAGGGCTTGTGAAACAGCAGAAGGGCCAGTGGCCAGGAAAGGGGACTGATGTTTAATAAGGCTGAGGCCACTTTTTAATGCTATAGTTTCTATTTGACCCAAGAGACAGAGGGAACACTGTTGTTTTTGAATAAGGAAATGACATGGTCACACCTGCACTTCGGGAAAATCACTTCAACAGTTGTAAGGAGGGTGGATTTGAGAAGGGAGGAACCTGAGTTAAGACTAGGTAGAAGGCTATTTCATAGTCCTGGCAGGGGGTGATGAGGTTATGAACTGGGATGCTGGCTATATGAGTAGTGAGGAGGGGCAAGTCACTTAAGCCTGTCTAGGCCTCAATTTCCTCATCTGTAAAATGATGCCATTGGACTAAAGAGCTCTAAGTTTCCTTCCTGTTCCAAATATTGGATCCATAGCATTCTATTAAGACTTGAAAGATGGGAGGGATTTCAAAAGGGAGAGAGGGCAAGGGCATTTCCCAGCAGAGTACAAAGCCCAAGCAAGAGGCTATAGGCAGGAATGTTCCTGGCATGCATAAAAGATAATACTGGCTGAAGCAGAGGAGGTGTGAAAGGGGAGAGGGGGAGACAAGGCTCAAAAGCTTACAGCCAGATCGTGAAAGGTTGTAAGTACCAGGATCAGCAGTTTGGATTCCATCTCAGAGGCTAGAGACGACACGATTAGGGATATGCATATGGAATGTGACTAGAAGCACTGAAAGGGAAAGAATGCAGGCATGGAGACCAGTGAGGAGGCCGTCCTAATAGTCTAGACAAGAGATGAGTGGCGGGAGGGTCAGGTTACAGGGCAAGAATATGTTGGGGGACGAGGAAAAGCTAGCCAGAACACCTTGTCCTATGTATAAGGGTCCTGGAGACGGAGCCTTCTCCAATCAGACAGAACTTGGGGCCAGGGGACAATGGGCAGGGACCAGATGTTGATAAATAGCTGTAAGACCAGACCGCTGGCAGCTCCAACTACCTGTGGACAGCTGGCACCCTCTCCTGGTGAATGAGAAGTCTGCAGTCTATCACATGGAGTAACTCATAGGGATTCTCTCCCCAGACCAACCCCTTAGGATCTGTCCTGTATGGGTGGGCAAGGGTAGATGGGAAGGGGTTTGATGCCGGAAAATACCTGAGACTGAGTGAAGCAGCATCCTAGATAAACCTCATCAACTCTTTCACCCTCCTCTATCCCCATGGTGATAGATGGTCCAAGCAAGCCTGGAATGTGGCATCATCCATGCTCCATTACAATGAAAATTCATCCTTGTACCATGCCCCCGCCGCCCCATCTCCCACCCCATTTTGATTTAAAAAAAAAAAAACCAAAAACCTTTTCTCCAAATACGGCACTATAGAAGCATCAAGAAAAGAGGTTAAGAACTATGTGACCTTGAAAGTAACCTCTCTAGGCTTCAGTTTTCTCATCTCTAAAATGGGAATGACTATAAGCAGATAGTCTAGCGATGGGCTCTGTCGCTTGGCTTATTTTCAACAAGATTTTGTCCCCTGGTCCAGAACGGTGAAGGTTCCAGTGCAGACCTTTGTCCGCTCCCTCACTCTGAACAACCTTCCGATACACAGTAAGAATAATAGCAGTTTAAATAATTAATAAAAATAAACTAGCTTTTACTCTGTGCCAGGCACTGGGCTAAGCACTTGACAGATGTTATCTCATCTGATGCTCACATATTATCCCTAATTTACAGATGAGGAACCTGAGGCAGATAGAAGTCAAGTGACTTACAAAAGGTCACACAGACTGGATTTGAATTGAGGTCTTCCTGACTCCAGGCTCAGTGCTCTGTCCACTGCACCACTAGCTGCCTGTAGACTGTGACAAGGAAGCCCCTGATCCGTATTCACTCTGCTGTTCAGGACAGTGAATCTCCATCTGTCCCTGTTCTGTAGGTGCCCAGCAGCGAGGAATCAGGGATTAGCCACTTCCCTTATGGCACCAACTTGAAACTAACTGTCCAAGTCCCAGCCCATCCCAATCCCTGGGGATAATGTTGATGCTAACCTCCTTCAGGCTTAGAGATATAGGCTATAGGAGGTAGGGAAGCTTGTGGGGGGAGGGAGGAAGGGCAAAGAAACCCCTCTCTGGCTGAGCCTAGCCTCCCAGTAAGCCCCCGTTCCATCATATCCAAGGTCTGGGGAAGTATCTGGGAATGGGTAGGGTTTCCTAATGACACGTCACTGACCCCCTTCCAGTATCGGTGCACAGTTCAGTTCTCAGGTTCCACTGCCCATTCAGCCAACCATTGCTGGCACCTGGCCCGCTGCTCCTCCGATTCTCCAGCCTTGGCCTCCTGAATGACCATGTCCTGGCCCACCTTGGGCAGAGGTGAAGTTTCCCCAGGGGTTGAGTCCACTGTGGCCTTCAGGGCCTGGATGACTTGCTCCAAGGGGTGGACTGATTGTTGAGGCTTCCAGTTAGCATCCAGCGTGGGTACGAAGGGGTCGGGCGTGCTCACCTCGATGAGCTCCCCGCAGGTGGGGATACGTAGATAGAAGGCGTGCAGCATCATCCGGAAGGGGCGGCTATCCTTCTTGAAGCTATAGGTGAAGTCACCCACAATGGGATGTCCACTGCTACTGCAGTGTACTCGCAGCTGATGGGTCCGGCCTTCGGGAGAACACAATGTCAAAAACGCACATGAACCCAGGCTTACCCCTCCCATCTGGGACCCTGGCAAAGAAGCATCAGCCACCCTTTCTGAAATCATCCTCTAAATGACACTTCTCACTGGTCTTAGGGTCATGGGATTTTGACCTGGAAGGGGGGGCCTTAAAGAGGATTAGTCCCAACCCCTTACTTTACAAAAAAGCAAACTGAGGCCCAGGCAGGGGAAGCGACTTGCCCAAGGTCACTAAGGCCTATGATCTTTCCCAACATCTCCTTCAGATTTCATTAAGGTTTCTCATTTTAATCTGTGGACTTTGGCAGATAAGGGCCATCCTCTCTCCTCATCCCTTTCCTGAGATGTCAACCTGTCTTCCCATATTGGAGAAGCCTTGTCATCTGAATCATAGATTTCAAGCTGGAAAAGACGTTAGGGCCCCATCGAGTCCAGGCCCCTTCATTTTACAGATGAGCAAACAAACTGAGATCCCACAAGCCTGAGTGATTTTTGCCCAGGGTCACAGGGCTAGTAAATGCCCAAAGCACAATTTGAACTCAAGTCTTCCTGACTCCACTTTCATAGTTCTATCCATCACACCACTTGCCAGTCTTTAATGAAAGACCATGTTTCTATAGCACTTAACAGTTAAAGACCTCTTCTGACAACCACCTCAGGAGGTGGGGAGTCAAAGTATCATTGGTTACATCTACAGGTGAGGAAGTGTTTAGAGGACTGGGGCACACATCTGGTAGGTGGTGGAGCCAGATCTGGGGCAAGTCCAGAGCTTCTCCCAAGGCATCTCACAACTCAAATTTCCTGGGGTTTGGGGTCAATGATGGGCATTTACAACTCCTCTTCCCTAATCTCTGGCTAAATAGGATGGGCAGCAATCATTCACAGACCAAAAGAATTCTTCACTCTACTTTTCTCTCACTCACTCTGCCTGTATCTTCCAGGCCGCCTCCAACCTCCCCAAACCCCCCATCCCTCTACAGAGGAGGCTCAAAACTTTCTGATCATATACCCCATCAGCAAAAAACAACTGAGCACACATCCCCAATATGTCTGTTCATTCATAAATGATACACATGCGCTACTATATTAATGATAACATTGTAAAACTTACACAAAAAATGGACATTTTAAAAGGATATGATAAAGATGAAATAATATTTGATCCTACAATCAATAGGAAACCATCAGGATTTATTTAGGAGGGGAGTAATATGGTCAGACGATGCTTTAAGGAGTATTGATTTTCTATTTGGCAGCTGAATGGAAAAGGGTATGGAGAGGGAAGGGACTTGAGACTAGAAGATCAATTAGGAAGCTATGGAAATAGTCCAGGGAGAGGTAATAAAGGTCTGAACCAGGCTGGTGCCTGTGCAAGTACTGAAAGGGGACCTATGCCAAAAGATAAAAAAAAGGCAAAATCTCTCAAGCGACTGGCTTTATAGGATGACCCCAAAGTTGTGAACCTAGATGACTGCAAGGATTGGTGTCCCCTTGACCAGAAGAGGGGTGGATTTTGGGGAAAGCTAATGTAAGGGAAGACAAGGCTCTTACTGCTCAGAGCTTGGGGTTATGTGCCACTACTACCACAATGTCAGCTGGAGTGAGAAAAGAGGTAGGCTGTGGCAATGGTGGGGGGGTGAGGGGCTGGCAGCCTGGATCATAATTAGGTCATAAGACCACCCCATCTCCCCACTACCGATACCCAACGTAGCTACGAGGGGAAGCGTAGGATGGAGTTTTTGAACAAGACAAATAAAAGGGTGTAATTATCCTGGAATCAAGCACACTGGCTATTGAAGGAGGGTGAGATGTGATGCATTTTTCTACTCTCTGATTGGTTAATCCCATATACTACTGGGGTTCTATACAGGTGGAGACCACTGCTCTAGACAAAACCCAGGACTAAAATGTGGCTGCCTCAGATACCTGCCAGCTACAGGCCAAAATAACTCAACTCCATCAACCTCCACCCTTGGAGGTTAAGTGGATTGGGCTATTGAAAGATTTAAGTGTCAAGGAACTCCTTAATTCAGATCCTTCCTCTAACACAACTATCCTTTGTAAGCATGGAGCCTCCTCATCTGTGAAATGGGTATAAATAATGGATGCAATAGCCTACCCTCACAGGATTGTTGTAGATCAAATGAAAATAATGCAAGAAAGGTATTTTACCAACCTTACAAAGTGCTAGAAGGGCAAGTACTTCAGGAGCTTAAAACAGCATTAAGACTTTGGGGACCCCTTGTATAAATGTCAACAACGATATTATAATAGGAGTCAAGAAATCTGGGTTTGATTCCTAGCCCTGCCACATACTGGGCAAGTCCCTTACCCATGCTGGGTTCCTTATTCACAATACTAATCTAAACTACAATACATCTAACTCAAGACTCAATAGGATGATAAAGAATGTTATAAAGAATGTTACTACTCACATCCTGGCAGAGAGGTGAGGGGTTCAGGTAGAGAAGGAAATCAATATAACCAATCAGGGAATGTGTTTGGCTTGGCTGCGCCTATTTCTTACACGGTTTTTTTTTCTTTGTTTTGTTTGCTCCCTCTTTTCCCCAATGGGGGAAAGAAGTGAAAGAGAAAAACAAATTTTTCCTATTTTTTAAAAATTAAATTAACAAATAAATTAAAATGAGGTTAGACTATATGACCTCTAAGAGACCTTCAAGCTATTAAGACCAAGCTCTGAAGGCACCAAGTCTCACTGAGCCTCAATTTCCCTATCTGAAAAACAATATTATTATAATACAATTGTATTATAATAATAAAATACAATTAATATAACAATTAATATGATAATATATCATATCATATATATGTAATATGTTATATAACAATATAATAATAATACAATTTCTATTACAGCATGAGTGCTGAATGAGAGGATATTTGGGAGAGTACTTTAAGAACCACTCAGGGTGGTGCAGATATTAAACCTTCCTGAATGGGGAGAATGCCTGGTTCCCCATCCAGGCCAACACATAAAGCTGATTCCTCCAGAAGCAGCACAAAACATTCAGACCCTCCCCTGAGCCTAGCCCGGTGAGCTGTGAGGGAGGCAGTGGCGACCTTACCTGTGAGGGGCTGGAGAAGAACTTTGGAGACTGGATCACCATCATACAACCCACGCTCCAGGACTGTCAGCTCTGTCAGGCACGGCTTGGCATTCTCACAGCCTGGTGGGGGGCAATAGAAGACAGATTGTGGGATGCTGCCCTTCCCCTTGCAGTAAATCCTGGCTTGAAGAGCTACCAACTGCAGAAAAACCTTCCTGAATTTGCCCCCATGTCCTTTTCTCCACAGGCCCAGGGATTTCCCTTTCCTTTCAGCAGCAACATTTTCTTAGTCAACACATCTGTCTGTTGTACCCATAGACCATGTGTTCTCTGAGAGTTTTTTTTTGTCTAAGAAGCACAAAGCTGTTCCTGGTTGTTCAATACTGGCCTTTTTGATAAAGTATGACCCTAAAATGAAATTCATTCATACGGAATGAAAGCCTGCCCTATTCAGACCCTGGTCCCACCCTCTGGATATTTATATTCCAAGGCTACACAAGAAAAGCATTTGTGGTTGTTCGTGACATCAGGAGAGTGATGCCTTGACTTGCAAGTGAACTGGATTTAAGTGAGGCAGAACCAGGCAACATCATCAGTCTCACTCTCTCCCTCCAGAGTCATCGGAGTGCAGTGGCAAAACATGGTCTTGATGACTCATAATGGCAAAGGATGCAGTGGGAGACCTTGACTTTTTTAAGCCAAAGTTTTTCCCAGGTCTCAGTTTGTCTGAGGCAACACCCATTCAGTAGTCAAGGCTAGGTAAGAACGGAGGTAAAAGACGGCCTAGTTTACTGCCACAATCAATCCGAGTTTCTCTTAACCAGAGAGTTAAAACCACCCAGACTCCCTACCTTCTGTCCCTTCAATACACATCATGTGGGTCAGGCCTTCTGTCGTATTCTTTCCAATGGCATGGTTGATGGTCATCCTGCTCTCTTCTACACGGCCTCGGACCTTGGGAATATAAAGAAATCATGCCACTTTGAGAATATTTCAAAACAATTCAACAAATACCAATTTAGTACCTGCCACATAAAAGGAGACTCACAAAACCAAAAACCAAAACAGAACCTGCCCAATTGGAGTTGGAAGACCTGGGTTCTAATTGTGGACTAGATACTTATTGTGTGACCTTGTAGAAGTCACTTGATTTCTCTAAACCTAAGTTTGCTCATCTGTAAAGTGGGGATAACAGTTATATTACCCAACTTACAGGGCTGGTGGGAGGAAACTTTTTTAAACCCATAAGTACCAAAGAAATGTGTATCAGTGTCATCATCATCATTGCTATTATGGGCCTGGCCCAAGCCTCGCTTCCTCTAAGGGGCCTTCCCTGACCACAGTCTCTCCAGATTCCTACAGCAATTCATTATTGCCACACAAATCAACACCTGATCACAGACTCTCTCTTGTGGGGTGCTTTATTTCAAATCAGATAATATTTGCAAAGTGCTTAGCACAGTACCTCACACAGAGTAAGTAGTAGCACACTCCCTCCACCCTGTAGTATCCTCTATTTCACCTATATTTTGGCCTCATCCCACAATGTCTAGTTAATACCAGTCACACAGTAGGCAGAGCAGGCTTGATGAATAAATAACTGACCCCTCCAAAACAAAAAGGGAATGTATCCATCCCTCCCTGGGTAATCTCCAGAGTAGGACTCTGTCTCTCTCAGGGACACTTCACCACCTTCCTTCCCTCATGTCTGAGTACCTACTATGTACAAGGCAATGTGCTGGGTGCTGTAGGAAGGGTAGGATTAGGGGCAGAGAGGGAGGAACAAGGACAAAGAGAACTCCCCAAAGGAGCTCAGAGAGAAGACAATTTGCAAATTATCTGATTTGAAATAGAGCACACCACAAGAGAGAGCTTGTGGTCAGGTATTAAATTGTGTGGCAATCAGCAGTTGCTATAGGAGTTTGGAGACACCGGTGTGGGTTAGAGTGGTCAGGGAAGGCTCCTTAGAGGAGATGAGGTTTTAGCTGGGTCTGTATTAATGACGATAATGAAGATGCATCATCTGCATCCATGCAAACAAATGTAAGTACAATATGATGGGTACCTAAGAGAGGTGCTAAGTGTTATAAACTTAGATTGGGGGGGCTGGGAAATCAGGGAACACTTCATGGAAAAAGCAGGGCCTTAAGGGACAGGTAGGCAGTCAACCAACAGAAGAAATGAAAGGAGAAGCATTCTAGCTGTGGGGTGTCACAGAGACAGGAAATTAGGGGTTAACAAATTATTCATTTTGACTGGAATGTGGAGTCTGTGAAGGGAGTAATGGAAGAAAGGAAGGAGAAGGAGGGCCTCCTGGGGGGCCTTGAATGCCGGGCTAAGGTATCATGGACTGGGAGCCATGTGAAGGCAGGGATGGGAAGACACGTGAAGGCATGGGTGTTGGTCACGTGTGGGTGGGGGCTAAATGAAAGGCATGGAGGGGCACATGACAGGCATGGGTGGGGAGCCACATAAAAGATTTCCCCCAAACATCCTAAATTTTCTTTCATGATCACCTATTAAAGCTATGTTAGCCTAGGGGTTGACTAAAGCATTTTTTTAAGGGCATGACTGGTAGTGAATGTCCATCAAGGGTACCACAAGCGATGCCAACCCTACCTCCCATGCATCTCTCACTCTCTTTCCCAAAAAACCCTCACAAAACCTAACAAGATATAACAATGCTCCCATAGCCCCTAGTTGGGGTTCATACCAGGGCAAGGTAGGCCTTGGTGACTCGCCGCTCCTTGAAGCACTTGTACGCCCTGCCAGCTGCTGCCTTGTTCAAAGCCACACAGAGTGCTCCACTAGTGGAGAAATCCAGCTGGTGACAGAACCTGGGGCAGACATAAGACCCACAAACATCACTTTCCTCTGGGAAAAGAGAGAGAAAGAACAAGGCTAGGCAGGGGTTCTTGCTCTTGTGGGTCATGGACAACAGAAATGACCACACTGCCGGGGCAGGAGACCCATGTCCCTACCTCCCAGCTCTGTTGGTGACTTCACTCATTGGGAGATGCTGAATAAATGACACTTTTTTTTTTTGAACCACAGAGCTAGAAGAGACCCCTCAGGGATCATTCAGGCCAAGCCCTTTATTTTAAAGATGAGGAAACAGGCCTTTCCCAGGATCATACAGGTACTAAGTGGTGGTGTGTTCATACTTCGTTGCGAAGAAGACCATGCCATCAGAGAAATAATGACATGACTTGCACTTGACTTTGTTTTGAGTGAGGGAGGGCTATGCAGGTCACCAGCCTCACTTCTCCTCCAGAGTCATCTGAATCCAGTGACC
>CM053769.1:41171806-41210827 GCA_028658325.1 Potorous gilbertii | reverse complement strand
TTGGCTAACTTGACAAAACAGGAAAATGATAAATGTTGGAAAAGATGTGGGAAAATTGGAACACTTGTTGGTGGAGTTGTTAACCAATCCCACCATTCTGGAAAGCAATTTGGAACTATGCCCAAAGGACTATAAAACTTCATACCCTTAGATCTAGCAATACTACTTCTAGATCTATATCCAAAAGAGATCATAAGAAGGGAAAAGGACCCACATGTATAAAAATATTTTTAGCAGCTCCTTTTGTGGTGGCAAAGAATTGGAAATTGAAGGGATGTCCATAAATTGGGGAATGGCTAAACAAGTTGTGGCATATGAATGTAATGAGATACTGTTTCATAAAAAATGATGAACAGGCCAATTTCAGAAAAACCTGGAGAGACTTATAGGAACTGATGCTGAGTGAAGTGAGCAGAACCAGGAGAACTTTGTACACAGCAACAGCAACACTGTGTGATGATTAACTGTGATAGACTTAGCTCTTCCCTTCTCAGCAACGCAATGATCTAAGACAATTTCCAAAAGACCCATGATGAAAAATGCTATCTATATTCAGAGAAAGGACTAGGGAGTCTAAATGCAGATCAAAGCATTCTATTTTCTCTTTTTTTGTTTCTGTTTTGTTTTTTCTTTCTTGTGGTTTTTCCCTTTAAGTCTGATTCTTCTTTCACAGCATGACTAATGTAGAAATATGTTTAATATGATTGTACATGTGTAGCCTATGTCAGATTGCATGCCATCTTGGGGAGCAGGGAGAGGGAAAAATTTAGACTTAAAATCTTATAAAAGTGAATGATGAAAATTAAAAATTAATTAATTAATATTGACTCTGGAGGTGGAAGAGCTTGGTATCATTTCCACTTCAGATGTGACCTTGGGTGAGTTACTTAACCTCCCTAAGCCTCAGTTTCATTATCTATAAAAAAGGATTGGACTAGATTTTTATCTTTTTAGCGTCATGGATTCCTTTGATCTAACATTCATGACTACCAAAAACAGGAATGAGATTTTTGTTTTGTTTTAAGAATGGCAAATGGTGAAACTGATGGTTCCTTTCTCAGAATAATATTTTTAAACACACAAAATAAAATACATAGGATTGCAAAAAAAAAATTATATTGAAATATAGTCATCAAAAAAAATTTTTTTAAACCCATGTTCATGGAGTTCTGGTTAAGACTACTTAAATAAATGCTAAGATCTTTTCCAGCTCTTATCTGTACTAACACCAACCCCAATCTGTTTTGACTTATTGCTACCATTTTAATTAAAGCTTAGAGGTGACCTTGAATGAATTCCTGAAAGTTGGGGCTGAAGCAGAGTTTTCCTAAGTAGAATGGGTGCCCAAGACATGCGATCTGATCAGATAGTGTAGACCCAATCCATAGTGTAGGTGAGAATACTGATAGTCCTCACAGATGGGCAAGCCAAGGCTTAAGTGGCAGGCAGCTGTTTTGAGAGCCTGAGAATGGTGCAGAGAGCATGGAGGATGCCAGGTATCCTCTGGTCTTGAAGGTCATGTTATGGGTGAGCCTGAGTGGTTGATCTAAATTGCCAGACAGGACCTGGTCACAATTCTCTCTAGCCCAATACATTCAAAACATGAAGAGAACTAGATGATGGCCACTAGCAAGTTGGTCTGACCCCTATGGATGATTTATGGGCATGGACATGGACTAGAGTTGCCCAGAATGGACAGGCATGAATGGGTATGTGTCAGGGGTAGTACCTGCATTGATGAGATTACAAATTAATTGGAATACATGAAGAAATAGATGAAGAAACTGAGACTCTTAGATATTCATAATTTTCCCAAGGTCATATAGCTAATAAGCTTCAGAGTAACTCAGATCTCCAGACTGTATCTAGGGGTTTGTTGTTTGTTTCTTTATGTTTACTTTTTTTACCCTGTAATCCTCTTCTTCTCAAAGATGAAGCTCTACTAAGAGTGATATGACTGAGTCACGAAGAGATTATAGATGAAGACTTATGAAGAATTGCTCTTTCCAAGTTGTTTTCCCCTATTGGAATATAAATTTCCTGAGGGCAGACATTGTCTTGTTTTCTTGTATTTATATCCCCAGTGCTTAGTACAGTGCTTGGGGTATAATATGTATTTAACAAATGCCTTTTCCATTGTTTATTCCTACTTCTAGGAATGCCAGAATAAGAACTCAGACTTTAGATTTAAAAGGTCAAGGTCTCCTACTGCATCCATGGCCATCTCTAGTCATCCTATTCTATATCTTGCCACTGGACCCAGATGGCTCAGGAGGAGAAAGAGAGGTTGGTGACTTTGCCCAACTCTCCCTCACTTAAATCCATTCACTTGTATGTCATGGCATCAACTTCCTGATGTCATGGTCCTCTTTGAGAGTAAAGAACAGACAACAACATACCCCTAGAAGTAGAGGGGAGGGAGCCCTTACCCCAGGACTTGGCAAAGAACAGTACAGGTCAAAGGATTATAGACTTTTAAAATCTTAGTGTTGGAACTGAAAGTGACCAAATGAATGAATACGTGAATGAAAAACTATTTATTAATCACTTACTATGTGCCAAGGACTATGGGATACTAAAGCAGAACAGTTTCTGTCTTCAAGAAGTCCAGGAAGAGACAATAGATGTAAGGGAATAGTCATCCATATAGGATCATTTTGATTTATGAATACAGAATATACAGAATAAGTAGGGATATATTACCGGGAGTACCAGAAAGCATTTAGCAGGTATTAGTGAATTCAAGTGTCCAGGCCCAGATGAAATACATCCCAAGGTATTAAGAGACTGGATGAGACTGTTGAACCAAGATCAATAATCCAAGAAAGACTATGGAGAATGGGAAAGGTGCAATAAACCTGGACAAAGGCAGATGTTGTCCCAATTCAGAAAAAAAGAAGGAAGGTAGTGGAGTTTTCACATTAGAGGTAAGTGAACTTGGCTGCCACTCCTAGAAAAATTCTAGAGTGTGTTATTGAGCATCTAGAGAAGGAAGTGTTGATCAGAGGAATGTCATGAATGAGGCTCCAAAGAGATGATGTATGTAAAGTACTCTATAAATTTTAAAGCACTGCACAGATAGCAATTTTAATTATGGTCTCATCAAGGACAGGTCATAAGACTAACCCAGTTTCCTTTTTTTGATGGGGTTACTAGGTTGGCAGACCAGGGAACTGCCGTAGATATATTTGCCTTGTTTCTAGCAAAGTCCTTGGCAAAGATTCTCACACTATCCTGGTGCACAAGATGAAGAGATGTGGGTTCGAGAAAAGTACAACTGAGGGGAAGCAGAACTGGCTGAATGGCCAAACCCAAGAAGGGTCACTAATGATTCAATGGAAACTGGAAAGGAGGTTTCTACTATTTATTAATGACTTTGATAAAAGCAAAGATGACATGTTTAATAAATTTACAAGTGACCTGGGAGATATGGCTAACACATTGTGTAACAAAATCAGGGTCCAAAAAGATTTTAAGAGATTAGTAGCTTGAAACTGAACATACTTGGGTTCAAAAAATTACCTTCACAAATGGTAGATGGGAGAGATGAGCCTAGACAGGTTGTTTGAAAAAGTGCTAGGAGGAGCACAATGGATAGAGAAGTGACCTTGAAGTCAGGAGGATCTGAATTCAAATCTGGCCTCAGAAATTTACTAGCTGTGTGACCTTGGGCAAGTTATTTGACCCTGATTGCCTCCCTCCTGAAAGCTGAGATTTTAATGTTTTACAAACACAATATGAATCCATAATGTGATATGGTAGCCAAACATTTAATCTAATCTTAAGTTATATTGAAAGAAACAGCATCCAGGCCTAGGGAGGTTATAGTTTTTTCATACTCTACTTAATTTGGACTGTATTGTGATCAGTTTTAGGTACCATATTTTAGGAACAACAGTAAAAAGATTCGGTGTCCCAAGGTAGGCAGTCAAGATAGTAAAGATATAGATTATGCTATGAGGATTGATCAAAGAAACTGGAAACATTTATCATGAAGGAGGGAAGACTTAGAGGGGTCCCCAAGTCTTTGAATGCCTGTCATGTGAAAGATGGATTAGATTTGTTTTTCTTGGCCACAGTGGGAAAAACCAGGTGTATTGAGTGGAAGGACTGGGATGAAGATCTCAGCTCAGTATAAGGAAAAACTTCCTAACCATGAGAGCTATCTAGAAGTACAACAGGTCACTCAGAAAATAAATAGTAAGTTTCTTCTTTCTTGGGATCTTTTAAATAGAGATTGGAAGATCCCTTGTCAGGGATGCTGTCAAGGGGATTCTAGTTCAAATCAAGGTTGGGCTACTCAGCCACTGAGACCCCTTCTAACTTTCCGACTCGGGTTCTGAGCTCCTGTGATTCTGTAACATCACCTAGTCTGACATTTTCATTTGACAAAGGAAGAAATCAAGGCCTAGAAACATGCCCAAACATACAGAAACAAAAGCTACAAACCAGATCACCTGACACCTAAGCCAACAGGCTTTCTATCAAGTAGCCAGCTAGTCCCTTGCCCTGTCCTTTTTGTCTTGGGAAACCTGATCATAGTCACTGTTTTATCTGGCAACAGAAGACAGGACAAAGATGAGGAAAGAAGGGAGGGAGAGAAAGAGAGAAAAAGAAGAAAGGAAGGAAGGAGGGAAGTAGGGAGGGAGAGAAGGAAAGAAGGAAGGAAAGAAGGGAGGAAAGAAGGAAGGAAGGAAGGAAGGAAGGAAGGAAGGAAGGAAGGAAAAAAGCATTTATTAAGCACTTATAGTGCTAGGCACTGATCAGTGGGAAATAAATTATAGGGAAACATACTTCTGCTCAATTCAGCAGAACAACTTCCTGTCAGACCTCCCCTAGTGGGAAGTGAATACCTTCAGCGAGAAGAGACTGAATGATCCCCTGTTAGGAATACTATAGAAGAGATTCCTGAAGCAGATAGAGAGGTAAATTAGATGACCCCCTAAGGTCCCTTCCAGTTCTGAAATTTTAGGATCCCATAGCAATAACCACTGGGGAAAATGACAGTGTTAGCTCCCAGCAGTACTTGTATTTGAAGAGAAGACCGGGAAACTGCAAAACCTTCAAAATGCAAAAGAATAAAGCTATAATGATAGAACGACAGTCAGCAGGGTTGACATTTGGGGATCAGGGGGCCTTACCTGGTGTTCCCCTAATTGACTGGGCTGACTACTATTCAACCTATGGGCAATGCCAGCCTTGGAACTAAAGCCTCCCCACTCACTTGGCCACCACGCTGGTTCAGGCCTTCATCATCGCTTGCTAGACTGTGATCCCCCTATCTACACATACCTGCCAAAGAAACATTCCTAGAGCAGAGGTCTGCTCATGTCACTCCCCTATTCAATAAATTACAGAGAGTCCTTTTTGCCTCTAGTTTCTATTTGACATTTTAATCCCTTCACCATCTGACTCTGACCTAACTTTTCAGTTTTATTACATGGATACTCTACATGCATGTCCAATCCTTCCTCTTCCTGTTCTTCACACACAAAATTCCATTTCCCATCATTGTGCTTTTGCAAAGACTATTCTCTATGCCTGGAATGCACTCCCTCCACCTCTTAGAACACCAGTTTCCTTCAAAGCTCAGATCAAGTTCTGTCCTCTGCAGGAGGCCTTCCTTGACCCCCTTAGTCTCACATGCATTTATGAGTTAACCAGGAATTTAGACTTGGGCTGAGTTAAGGGTCAGATGGTGAACAGAGTTACAGGTTGTCTGAGGACTAAATTAGAGGTCATTTTGAGGTTAGGAATCATTCCATAGCTAAGATTTGGAGTTGACTTGGGTCCATGATAAGGGGTTAGCTCAGGACCTGAATCTTAAGGCAATCTAGGGTGAGGATTAGGGTTTGATTTGAGGCCAGGGTTAGGGATCAGTCAGTTTAGGGTCTCAATCTGGGATAAGTCTAGGTGCAGGTCTAAGCAGTTGGTCTGCTCCTCCTTAAAATCAGGACTCACTCTGTGGCCAGCTCATATCCTTCTTGCTGGAAGAATATATAAATACCAGAAGGGTAAGAAACACCCTTATAAATGGTTTTTGAGTGAATAAATGGATACCTAGAGAGGATTAGATTTGTTCTGTTTGGTCCCTGAGGGCGGCAGGGGATGCCTTGATAGGTATGTTGACTCTTCACCTTCTCTGAAGATTGAGCCTCCCACAGATATACACATGGCCCCTCTGAATAATGGGCAGAATTTACCTGGTTGATTCCACTGGTCAGTTTGCCAAACCCCTTTAATCAATCAATCAATTAATTCATCCACAAGCATTTATTAAATGCGTGCTATATGCTAGGCTCTATAGGAGGTGAAAGGGATATGAAGACAAAACTAAAATAATCCCTGACCTCAAGGAGTTGATATTCTAGTGGGGGAGAGAATATATACACATGCAATTATATACAAAACAGATACAAGATAATTTGGAATTGGGGGAGCAGACACCAACAGCTAAAAGGAGTCTAGGGGTTCCAGGAGGCAGAGGGAGTGCATTCCAGGGATGGAGAGTAGTCTTTACAAAAAAAAAAAGATGATGGGAAATGGAGCCAGTATGGATGGCTCACTTCAACCTGTCCCTGTTTCTAGGGAGCCCAGTTTACAATCCTTGTCTCATTGTCGATGGGCCTTCATACTAAGAGCTGACACCTTCAAAGTTGTCATCTTCATGAATGGATCTATTTTCTTGTTATGTGATAGGTGTATTCTCGCAATCAGTGTGCTGCCCCCCTTTGAAAAAGTTCCAAGGAGTCAGGACAAGTAGAGACTGATGCTGACTCCAGTGGTTTTAAGCAAGTGCTCTTCCTCAATTTCCTCCTCTGTAGAATGGGGATAACTGGGTTCAGTCACCTCCCAGAATAACTAATAAACACATTTATAAAAACAAACACTTAAAGATCAGTCACAGGCTGTCTATAGGACTTGAGATCCTAGGATTATAGACAGAGCTGGAAACCATTAGGTCATCATAACTTTCAGAGATTATCTACCTTGTTTCCTTGTCTCCAAGTTGGATAGAAGTTCATCCAAACAATTTTCCCTTTGTCTCCCCAAACAACTCAAACTCATGAAAAAGCAGTGAGAAATGATCCCTAGTACATTCCCTGGACAATGATGAACATATGTGGTGGGGGGGGATACATACCATAAACTACCAAAGCAAGTGTCTTATAGGTAGAGGATTCAACTTAATTAGTTGAAATCCTTCTATACCACTACAAAGGATGAAACCAAAGAGATTAATGTCTTTTTTGAAATAAAATCTGGGGCAAAGATGAGACCCATTGGAAGAGATTAGCCAACATGCCAAAGAAAGAGTCTCCTAAATCACTCAGGGATACAGAGATGGGTTGTGGGGAGAGAACCTGTCCAGAGAGGTGCCCCATATATGAACTCCTGTTCAGTCCAATTTAACAGTAAAATCACAAGAATTCATGTGTGTGTGTGTGTGTGTGTGTGTGTGTGTGTGTGTGTGATGCTTCTGTTTTAAGCATTTAAGCTTCTGTTTTAAGTTTCATAGAGTTCTCACATTTGTCCTCAAGCTTTGTCAAAGCCCACAATACAGATACCAAAAATAAGGGCCAGAGAAGGGAAATAATTCACTAACCCAAGCCTCACAAATGATGTTAGTGATGGAATCAAGGCTACAACTAAAATCTCCTGAATCCCAGCCCTTGGCAAGCCTATTAACCATGGCAGAGCAGGTTGGGTGGGAAAGTGACTAGAACACCCTGTGACAGTTACCATCATCATCATCCCCATTTTACAGGTGAAGAGACTAAGGCTGAGAAAGGTTAAATAAATGACCCAAGGTCATACAGTTAGAAAGTGTCTTAATCAGAATTTGAACCTAGGCCTCTCTTGCTCCAGAAAAGCCATGCTATATGAGGATTGACTATAGGAACCAAGGATATTCAGCCTCTGGAAGAAAAAGTTTAAGGGGGCAAAAGGATGGTTGTGTTCAAGGATTTACAGAGCTATAGAAGAAGATGGATTAGCCTTTTCTTTGGGCTCTGGGAGGAAGTGCGGAGAGACAGATTTTAGTTGGATGGAAAAGGAAAGTACAATGAGAGCATTCCAAGAGCTGAACAGACAAAAACATTCTTGTCCTTTGACCCTAAGATCTCACTGGTACGTCTATAAACCAAGAGAAGGGTCTCCTATGCCCCACAATATTCCTAGTAACACTTTTGTGGTAGCAAAGAACTGGAAACAAAGAAGATACTCATCAATTACAAAAAATATAATGGAATATTACTACTAGGAAATGATGAATGTGAAGAATTGAGAGAAACCTGAAAGAATGAAATAAATAGAACCAGGAAAACAACATACACACTGACTTCAACAGTGGAGTCACTGAAAGAAAAAAGTCACCCCAAACCTGAAGAATGAAAACTGTAGCCCTCTGACTAAGCTTGGTCCCAAAAGGGAAGTGAGAAAATGCATCTCTCCCTTCTCTGCAGAGCTGAAGGTCTATGGGTGGGGAACCTTGCATATCCTGCATACACAGTGTCTGTTGATGTATGGGTTAGTTTTTTCTCTGAACTGCTTCTCTGTCTCTGTCGGTGCCATAGTTGTCCCAGGGCAGAGTCTCTCCATGTCCACACCAGAGTGCTCCATGAAGGGCCTTTAACCTCACCCATCCCTTATGTGCCTTAGCCCTCAGATACATGGATGCTGAAAACACTCCGTTCATTCGGTCAGCTAGCGTGGGCATTCAAGAACTCATCTATTGTCTCTCTCCAATCTTTTATGGCGAGCAGGATGAGAGAGAGTAAGATACAGTTGTTGTCCTGGTATCATGAGGCCACATCTCTGTTGGGAGGTATTAATTAGATGCTTTTTTCTTCCTAGTGGATTCCAGTGACCACTGTTGAGACCTCCCCCTTCCAGGTACTGACCTCAAGGGAAACGGAAGTAAAATGAACATTTTATAGAGTAAGAGCAAATATCCTTTAGGGTTCTTCGAAGTCACCCGAGAAGTCATTGAGGGATCTTGAGCAGAGGTTAATAGTAGAGTCTATCCTTCTTGTGTGTGCACATGTGCTTGCATGCCTATATGGAATTTGTGCACATGTATTCACATATGTTTTGCACATAGGCATGTATCTACAATAATAACTGACATATTTATCACTTTAAGGTGCTTTATATACATTATTTCATTTTATCTTTGTCCTATTTATCCCAGTGAAGCAGGAGGTTTATTATCACCCCCATTTCCTAGATGAGAAAACTGTGACTCAGTTGGTGATTTGCCAAAGGTCTCCCGGACTCCAGGTCCACACTCTAGCCATTCTGCCATGCTCCTGCTCCGACTTAGTGGAGGACCACAGGCGGGCCCCTTAACCCCTTAGCCTTTTGCTTTCCCCACCTCTAAAATGGGTATAATCCTGAAGGCTACAGCTGTCATCCTCGTATATTTTGTACCTGTGTTGCCTAAGCACCTCTGCTGAGTTTGGGTGACATGGAGGTAGTCTGTGTTTTTTGGTTTTTGTCCCTCATGGAACAGTACCTATGCATTTTGTGTGTGCGCCTTTGGTTATGATGAAAGTGTCTGTATTGTATGACTGTGTTAAACGTGTGTGCTTGTGTATCAAGTGTGTGTGCGCTGTGACTGTGCACCTTCGTGTGCTGTGTGTACTTGTGCGTGTGGGGCTCTGTTCTGGGTCTCCTTTACCCCTCGGGGACACAATTAAAGCCTTGCTCTCAGGGGGAGCCTGCCGTGGTACCCAAACATCCCCTGTCACCCAGCGTCAGCCACCAATGGAAATTACCCAGAGCTAACGAGCCCTGGCGGCTGCCTAATCCGCTCCGCTCTGCAGAAGCCGTTATTAAGCACAGAGGGCACTGGGAGGATCGGCGCAGGACGCAGGGCCCGGGGGCGCTCCGTCTGGCTGCCTCTTCTCGCCCCCCGCGCCAGCCCGGGCTCGGTCCGTCTGGGTCTTAGCCTGCCCCACCTCCTCCGCCCGGGCAGCCCAGGATCGGGCGGCGGAGCCGGGGGTGTCTCCACTGCAAGCGCCAGTGCGCCGGCTCTCCGCGCCTCTCTCCAGCTGGGACTGCGGCCAGGAGACGGGCTGCGGGGAACGGCCGGCTGCCCAGGACCGGGGTCTGCGCTCCTAGGAGCCCGCTTTCCAGGTAGGGACTTGGGGGTGCAGATGGGACTGGACCTGGGATCTCCTCACCCGGTCCCCGGACTGCTTGTTTCCCTTGGTGGTGGCTGGCTTCGGGCCACTCGGCTAGAGGAAGGAGGGCAGCCAGGAGAGGAAAAGGCTTTGGGGCAGGCTGCTGGGCTGGCCGGGGGCTTGTTTGGGGCATAGTTAAGGCCAGAGGGGGAGGGATCTGGGCAAAAGATGAAGGATGCCGGGCAAAGGGTCTGCATTAGACAGGGCAGTCCGGGAGAGCAGGCTGACTCTTGGTCCCCCACAAGGATGTGATCTGGGTTTGGGGGTTCAGGACCGGATCTGTAGGCACTTCTCCTATCTGGTCTGCGTGGTCAGAGAGGGGCAAGGGCTCTGTGGGGTCAGGGTCTTGGGTGCCACTCAGAGGATGGCTGCATGGCTCTTACCAGAGAAGGGGGTATAATAGGGTATAATAGGGCTAGGCTAGGCTAGATGGGATTGGGGTGAGGCAGAAAGGGGATGATGGAAGGAGGAGGTTGATCGATCAGCCTGCCTCCTTGGTGGTGGTGGGAAGGGTGCAGAAGGAGGGGAGCAGAAGCTGGACCCAGGAATTTGGAGGTCAATGGCCTGCCGCCTCCTCCCTCACCTCCCCCATCAAGACCCTGTGGTCCTATTCTTGGAAGGCCCTGTGGGATCCTGTCAGGGGAGGGGGGAAATAGCTGGGGAGTTCGAGGGGGGAGAAGGAGGAGAGAGGAATGAGGAGGAAACAAGGCAAGGACCCACAGAAGATCAGCGCTGTGGCCATTGACCTTCCAAGTCATTTGGACCATAAGATCAATTTTTGATGACTGCTCTCACCCCTCCTAAGAAGAGAAGGATTTTTGGCAAGGACAGAACAGGGCTAAGGTCAGACAGCTGCTGCTGTGGGTGTTGTGAGTGTGTATTTGTGTCTACATTTGTGAGTCTGGATATTTATGTATTTGTAAAGCTGTGTCTACCTGAGTACCTGGGTCTCTGAAAACAATTGTGTATGGAAAACGTCTGTGTTTATATGTGTATCACACAGGTATCTCTGTGTGATACATATATACATGTGTGCATTTATGTGTATGTTTCTGTATGTATACAGTGGATAGGTAAAGTTATAGGTAGGTGTATTATCATCCAACCTATACTAGCTTATAGATATGCCCATCTGTGGACAGAAAAATGGAACCCCCTCTGAGCAATGGCCAAACCTTGACCCCACAGAGCCCTTTGTCCCTCTGTGACCAGTCTGACAGCAGATCAGATAGGAGAAATCTCTACAACTAGGGGGGTGTGCCTGTGTGTGCCCGTCCCCTTATGTATATATGTCTGTATGTACAGCTATGCTCATGAGTGTGTATCTTTATCAGTATGTAAGTTAGTGTGAGATTGTGTTTGTATCTATACATGTGTTGTGTGTTCATGTGTGTTCATGTGCGTGCATGTACACACCCAATCAAACCAAAACAGCGCCAGGAGGCAGTGCGCTTTGCAGACAGATGGAAAAATACCCATCTCAGTGAAGCTGAGAAAGGTATCCAGCCTTCCTTTCTTTAAGTAAAAAAGTAAGAGGGAATTGCACCCCCCACACCCTTACTAGCCTCTTTCTCTCCTGTCCACTGAGGACCCTGGAAGGATTTCCAGGCTTCACATGGTTAAAGCCAAAGCTACTGGCTCCCCTAGACTCACACTGTGCCAAGCAAAGAGGGCACTGGGCCCAATTACTCTCTCTTCGCCCGCCTCGCACACTTACTTAAGCTAAAAATAAAAATTTCAGCCAGGCTTAAGAGGGCAGACATGCTTACCCCCTCCTCTTTCCATCTGAGCCAGGATTATCTTGGGTCCTGGAGAGAATAAAACCAAATTGCCTTACAGCCCCCCAAATCCCTGCTCACACTGCCTTCTAGGCACTCTCTGTATGCTAATCCCCCAACACCCTGTCCTACTCCCCTCCCAACCCTCCACCTGCAAAGTCCCAAAACCTTGTCTTCTAGATTGTCTCCTCCCCTAAAATCCTGACACAGTCTCCTAATGGCTGGTCCTCTCTCTCTCAAAAATCGTAACATCCTTCCCCCCAATCCTGTCTTTGAACATCTTTGTCCCCTGATCCCCAAATCCCGACCTTTTGCCCCCAACATTTGACTGTCTTCCTCCCTCTCAGATCTCAATATCCAGGGGTCTCAAAATTCTGCCCTCAATTGTTTGTCATATTTGTCCTAACATCCTGCCCACTAAATTCTGCCTGTGATATGTTTCCCCAAATCCTAACATCCTGCCCCGCAAGCCCACCTCTTAATATTCTGCCTGCTCTGCCTTCCTCTCGCCATATCCTATCTTCATCTTCCATAGAACCTTGGCTGCAGAAGGCCCCTGGGAACCTGGAGTCCAGGGTACAGGGAGTCTCCAGGTCCCAGGACTGTGTTGCTATGCAGTGTTTGAGTCACTGGGGGTGAGGGCCAACAGGTAGCCTCAGAGGGGTTAAGATAAATTCTCCATAGGCCCCAGAGCCTATCAGTGCCCTTCCCTGAGCCAGCCTGGTTGGTCCTCACCAAGCCCCTGGGTCATAGCTCTAACTGCCCTGGGGGCTCTTGTCCCAGATACTCCTCTGTCTCCTAGAAAAGATCCAAATTACCTCCTCCATGGGGACTTTCTTTTGTTTCCGTTCTCTGTACCGTTCCATTGTTTCTTAATTCAACAAATACTTCCTGGATACTAGTTTTATGCTAGCACCTGCCATGGTTTGCCTTACCCCCACCTACCTTTTGGTAGTGCCACCCCACAAATGGTCCTGAACCCAGGCTTTATACCCCAGTAGTAACCCCTGGCAAGCATGGTGTGGAAATAACTAGAGACTGGGTGTCAGGAGACTTAGGTTCTATCCCTGAATTAGCCATCAATACATAGCCTTGAGCAAGTCCTTTCTGGGCCTCCATGAAGACAAGGTGATTGGTCAAGAATTCAAGGGTGAATGTGCTGAGTGTGATTTTTAAATGCCTAAAATAAAGTACAGAGCATTCCCAAAGTCTCAGGACAGCAGTAAGCTTTAATAGCGTTAAGATTTTTGGAACACCTATCCATAGGATTACAAAGGAAACTAATTATGTTGAAATAAAGGTATAATTTTTCTTTCCATTCCAAATTCCCAGAGCCCCTGAAATCAATCTAAAGATCCTGTGTTAAGAACCCTCGGTCTAGATAATCCTTAAATTCTCTGCCAGCTATAATGGTCGCATTTTAAAAGTTTTTCTGACCACCTCTCTTTCATATCTTACCTTAACTTCTGAATATTACCTCCCTGAATCCTGTCACAAAAGGTGAAAAGAGAGACAGAAAGACAGAGAGACACCGAGGGGGAGGGAAATCGTTGGGCAAAATTAATCACATTAATCAATCATCAAGTATTATCTTAGGGCCACTAGGAGCCACGTATCTACATCTGACAGTGTATTCAACGTTCCACACTCACAACCTCAGACCTCTTTGAATAAGGGAGGTAGGTACATTTTTTCAGGTCTTCTTTGGGGACCAGCCAGGAACCTCACCCCCTTTTCTCTGCTCCCAGCTTTTCCTTGGGGTAGCAGATTTCTTTAGCCAGACAAAGATGAAAATAATAAATGCTAAATAATAATATTCCCCATTTCTATAGTGTCTTAAGATGGACAAGGCACTTTTCTCACATGGTAAAAGACTCAGCTTGGGGCGGGGGTGGGGGGCTGAATTTTTACTCTTTCGTTATGGATTATAGGATTTAGGAAATGATTTAAATATTGCAAGCTCTGGGATGCAAATATTTTTTCAGGGAAACTAGCCCTAATAACAGGCATTTGAATAAAGCAGCAGTTTTAGAAAATTCTACATTGGGAGTTCTACTCATACCAACCTTGTGAGATAAGTGACATAAATTATAACACTAATTAATAATATAATAGTAGCTATCATTTCCACAGCACTCTGAGGTTTACAAAACTGTTCACAGATATCTCATTGTTTTTCAGTCATTTTTTCAGTTGTGTCCGACTCTTTGTGACCCTATTTGGGGTTTTCTTGGCAAAATTACTGGACTAGTGTGCCATTTCCCTCTCCAGTTCATTTTATAGATGAGGAAACTGAGGCCAACAGGGTCAAGTGACTTGCCCAGGGTCACACAGCTAGTAAATGTCTGAGACCAGATTTTGAATTCAGTCTCCCTAATACCAGATCCAGCACTCTACTGTGCCACCTAGCTGCCCTGGGAGGTGGGTACTATTACTACCCCATTTTACCAACGAGGAAACTGTTAGAGGTTAAGTGACTTGCCTGTAATCACACAACTACAAAGGTCAAATCTGAACTCATTTCAAGTTCAAATCTTCCTGACTCCAGGTCCAGCACTCTATCCACTGCACCACCTAGCTATCCAATTTTCATTCCCATTTTCCAGGAGGATGGTATTGAATGAAGCCCATGAAACTGAAGGAACTTGCCCACTAAAACCCAGATCTCCTGATTTCTTGCCTAAGGCTCTCTCCACTACAGCACTCTGCTTTTTTAATGTAGATAGCACCTGTAGAGTTCAAGAAGGAAGTTTGGGTGTTGGCAGGCTTTCCTCCTTCCTTCACTTTCAAGTTGATTTAAACCTCTAGACTTCTAGGTGGTCATTTCCAAGCCAAGTCTGGAGTTGGGGTGAGAGGTGGTATATCGTTGATCTCTAAGAGCATCTAAAACCTTTGTGATTGTGTCTAGCCAACTTGCTTAAAAGTCCCCAGCCCCGGAGTAGCCATATGTAACTTGTTTCCTTCTTCCTGAAACAATCTCCAGTCCATCCCCTGGATTTTATTTCTTCCTCTAATATGAGTCACAAACCACAATTCTAACCCAAGCCCCATTCCTGACTTCTTCTTACTGTCTATCCAGAACTGAGAATTATAGAACTACAGACCCTAGAATGTCAGAGCTAAAGGGCACTTAAGAGCATAGAATGTTTGGGTGGAAAGGGACCTTAGACTGTAGCAGATGAAACATCAGACCTTAAAGGGCCTTTAGGAATATAGAATATTAGAGCTGGGAGGGATGCTAGGAACAATTGTAGTCAAATTCACTCATTTTAAAGAGGAGGAAACTGAGGCCCAGAGAGAGGAGGTGACATGCTCAGGATCATAAAGCAGATTTGTGGCAGAGCCATGATTAGAACCTAGTTTTCCTGGTTATAAATTATTTCTACTAACAGCTAGGTGGCATTGTAGATGGAGCACTGGACTTGGAGTTCAGAAGATCTGAGTCAAATTCTTCTGTAGTTATATAAACTTAACTGCTGTCTACCTCAGTTTCCCCAGCTATGAAATGGAGATAGTAATAGTACCCACCTCCCAAGATTGCTGTGAGAATCAAATGAGATATCTGTAAAGCACTTTGCAAACCTTAAGGTGCTATAGAAATGCTATTGGTACAAGCCACCGGCCTTCCTGCCAATGGCTCTAAGTTCATCTCAACCCAGGTCCAGATTCTGTTCCCCTGTCCCCACCCCTTCCAAAATTCAGGGGCATGTGCCCCTTGTCTAGCCCTGATTCCACTCTTAACCCTTCATCTCAGTCTTCCTTTGCTGTTGGAACCTGACTCAGTCACTGATTCAAATCACAGTCAAATCAGTCCTGATTTACCAGATGTAGATTTTGTGGGTGAAATGCTTCTGATTCAGCCCATGCAAAGTGGCCTCTGGCCCCAGGGGCACCCATGAAAGGTAGAACACAGTCGGCCAACACTGACAGTGGGCAGCTGGAATGGATGAGTCGACATGTGTTCAGAGTGAGGGTCATGTCAAAATCATAACATGGCCCACTTTTAATTAGCCAGGGGGCCAATGAGCTGGAGGAAGGGGAGGGGCTAGGTGGCATCATTGGATCACAGGATTATTTTTAGCTGGAAGGCACTTTAGGGAAGGAGCAGCATAAGGGTGGTTAAAGGAGGCTTGGATTTGGCATTCGGGAACCTTGATTTAAATTCTGGATCTACTACCTATTATCTCTTTGACTTTGGGTAAGTTACTTAATCTGTATGGCCTCCCTTTCCTCCTCTGGTGGCTCCTCTTTTGATGGTTGCCGCCAGGACACCGAGGTCAGTTCTCATTCCTATTGCCCCCTTCTTGGCCCAAGAACTCCTTATCCATCTACCAAGGCCCACAACTGACCATTCTGGGGCCGAATGGTTTCCCGGTGTCCACGGTTCCCTGGAGGTGCTGTGTGGCTAGGAAGCCTTCCTTGGAGGGAACAAAATTCAGAAATGTCCCACAGGCTTCTCTTTGCCCAACTTCTCTGGCTCTCCCAGCTCCTTTTCAAAGGCCAAGTTCAAAGGGTTCACACCATGTCTGAACTTCAATCAATCAGTCATCCTGCAAACTCATACCTTGGTAAGGAGATATGATTGATGCCTTGGAAATTCTTTTGCCAAGGTCAGTAAGAAACCAGGACAATGTCTGAGCACACCCCAATCATATTAAAATGAGATTTAACCCATTACCTTGAAGGTCCTTCTGTTGTTGCTCAGTCATTTTTAGTTTTGTTGGACTCTTCATGATCTCACTTGAGGTTTTTTTGGGCAGAGATACTGGAGTGGTTTGTCTTTTCCCTCTCCAGCTCATTTTACAGATGAGGAAACTGAGGCAAACAGTTGGAGTGACTTGTCCAGGGTCACACAGCCAGTAAGTATCTAAGGCCATATTTTAAACTCAGAACTCTTCCTTACTCCTGGCTGGGCACTCTATCCACAATGCCACGTACCTACCTCCGAAGGTCCTTATCCATCCCTATCATCTTACTGTAGAGCTAGAGAAATGAAGAGCTGAAATGATTAGCCTAAAATCTCTCAGGCAGGTACTAAGTAGAAGAGTTGTTCACGTTCAGGTCTGTCAGGGCCCCTGACCCCAGATCTAGCTCTCTTTCCAAAGCACCATGGGCCAGGAAGATGTCGAAGGATTATACTGTTGCATGTCTCATTTTCTCCCTTTAGCTTTTCATTAGAACCAGAGCAGACAGAAGAGAAAAGTTCAAAATGGCCCTGCTTGTTTCGTTAAAATCTCTGGGGGGAGATGAGTGCACGAAGATCATAGGAACACAGAGGCAGAGCTAGAAGGAATTTAAATGGCATCTAGCCCAATCCCTTCATTTTAGAGATGAGGAAACTGAGACTCAAGGAAGTTGAGTACCTGGCCCCCATGAGTGGACAGATAGAAAGAGGTGAGCCTCTGATTTCAGATCTGCTGCTGGTGCTGCTGTTCAATGGGAGTTAAGGATTCCTGGGACACTTGGAGATTTTCAGTGGATTTAAATTATTTAGGATTTTAAAAAAAGATAAGCTATTTAGAGCCTTCCTATATCCCATAACCCAGGGTAATGGGGGATGGGGGGGCGAAATGGGTCAGAGGTGTTTCTAGCAATCCCATAATTGAGATGACCAGGGCCTAGGATCTCTTTGTCCTACATAGAACTGAAATAGAGACGACAATGGAGATTGGTATAGGATGGGCACCACATTTTGACAACAGATTGAATGGGCAGAGCCTAGGCGGATTTGAGATTTCATCTAATTCCTGGTCAGGCACTGAGGGGACATGGTGACCCTGAAGGCATAGGGAAGGCACGGTGAGGAAAATCACAGCTTTCTTTCTGCCACCTTGCCACATTTAGTCAAATTGTCAACAGGAACATCAGCCCTTGGATCAAATACTTTTGTAATATGGATTACATTATTCCTGCCATATCCCCTAATCAAGATTGGATGAGATGGGGCTTCCTTAGAATGGGACCTAACTGTATATTCTTTTATTGTGTGGTAGCAGGCTGTCGATTCAGAGTCATGTGGGGATGGACTGCACTAAGCCATCCATAATGGAGGCCATATGTACCCAATGGATATGTGAGTAAAGGGACCTAGGTAGGGACTTCCGTAGGGTCAATCTGTGGTGTTGGCCTGACCAAAATTAAGGCCCAAGGTAGGCCTGGAGTTGAGGTATGATCAGTTTGAAGCCAAGGTTAGGAATCATTCTGGAGGGATGGCTCAGTCAGGGGCCACTATTACAGGTCAAGCTGATTTAGGAGTTAATAGTATTAAAGTCTTATAGTGAGCTTTACAATACTCAAAACCACTCTATGAAGGAATTGAGTCATGCATTTACTGTTTAACAAATGTGGGAACTGAGGCCCAGAGAGGATGTGTGCAAAATTAACTGGTTTCAGTGGGGATCCCATAAGTTGACTTCATTAGAACTGAGTTCCGACCACTAAATCCCCCAGTCTAGACTCTGGGCAGAGAACTCTGAAGGATAATATGGCTAAGCAATTGTCACTGATGGTCTTCTCAGATAGAATTCATTCTCTAACCTATTCTGCAGAGAATACATAAGTTCTCTATTATAAACTCAAAGAATGTCAATGCTGGAAGGAACCTTATGGATTATCTCATTTACATAGGGGAAACCAAGGGCAAACAGTGAGATTTCTTCCAGTCCTGGGGAATCCCATGTTTATGTGACAGTGGAGTGCTGATCCCTTGACTTGCTTGGGGAATCAAGGCAACAAACCTTCTCCCTTCTTCCTATTCAAGATCTTTGCTGACCCTGCTACTTTCATGTCCTGGTAACTCTCAGATTTGTTAGTCAAATGCCCCCACTCTTCTCTGGTTTCAGCACAGTTGCAAAAGGCAAACAGGAGTACCTTCAAAGCCTCTCACCAAAAGGCCTATTTGTCTCACACAAGGAGTTCCAGACTATGAGTCAGGTTCTAGAGGAGGAAAAGAGGATGTTTTTAGATAGTTCTTCTTAAACTATGGGTCGAAACCCCAGAAAAATTTGACAACAGTTAAAAATTTCTGAATGTGTAACAACCAAAAATTAATTAAAAATCCAACGTGTAAAGAATCTAAGGTATTCCTGGCAGCGTTTGCCCATGTCACAGGGAGCAATTTCACTGCAGTTTTGATTCTGAAGACAAAGTATGTGCACTTTGCACTATGCATGCCCTCAGGTCACACTGCTGAAAGTCGAGTGGAAAAAGCTTAAGAAGTCATTTCTAGAATGCTGAAATCCTAGTTGGGGTAGGGAGGGCCCTAGAATCCTGAGAGCCTGTTCAAGGTAGGTTCAAGGACTGCTCAATAAACCTGAGATCATTTTACCAAGCTTCTTATTCCCAAAAGGACCATGCCTTGTTCCAGACTCTCAAAGTTCTTTCTGATGCTTAACCTTAATCCTTTTTGCTATAATAATAAAGTCTACTTAACACATTAATCAATAGGTCTTGATTGAACATATGTAAAATCAATCAATCAAACATTCAATAAGGACTGTGAAAACGATTTTCTTTAGTAATCATTGTTTTGGAGACTCAGAGCTTCTCCCATCCCCCTTTCTTAGTAAGTTTAGTTTCTTCAAGAGAACATTAAGATTTAATGTAAATGGGTCTATTCCTGCTGACTGAGTTGCCCAGACAGGTCTGGGAGAATGTTGATTCCTCCCTATTGTCCAGACAGGTGATGTGGAAATTGATGTCTCTTTGATCAAGATTAAGTGACCTAAGTCAGTACCCTAAGATCTTCATTTTAATATACTCCTCCTCCCAATGTGTTGACAATTGGGAACACCTACTCTTTGAAGGGTATATACTCTGTACCCCCAACCCCCAAATTGAGCCAGGTCTGGACTGGCCTCCTTGGGGGTGGGGGCTAGTTCTGAACTGTAACTCCCATGCAATGCATGTCAATCCAGTTTGTGAAAGAAATAAAAACATGGACACATGACCTAATTTCACTTGTTTACTTAAAATAAACTCTATGAGAGGTTGACAGGACTTTCTATGTTCCAAGTACTGTGCTAGGCACTGGGGATATAAATATAATAAATGGATCAATCCCTACACCCAAGGAGCTTGTATACCTGTGCTAGATGTTTTGGAGAGTGCAAAGATAGATTAGAAATAATTCCCACCCTCAAGAATCTTAAAATCTACTTAGGGAGGGAAAGCATGGTTAATATTTTTCATATGTGTATAAATCAATGAGCTACAAAGAGAATAAAGATATCACTGTGAGCTGATGGTCAGAGAAAACTTCGTAGTAGAGATGGTACCTGAGCTCAGCTTGAAAGACAATAGGGAATCTGAAAGGGTGAAGAGGGGAGGAAGTGTATTCTGGACAGAGGGAACAGCTTTACAAACTTAGGGAGGAAAGGAAAGGCAAAAGGCATTTATTACACATTTATTATAGGCCAGGAACTGTTCTCAGCTCTAGGAATTCATATAGAAGGAAAAAAAGGCAATATCTGCTTTCAAGGAATTTATAATTCAGCGGGGGGAAAATAACATACAAAAGGGAATTGGAAAGGAGTGGGGAAGGGTTGAGAGAGTACTTTGTGCTGGGGTATTGGTGTTGAAGTACAGCAAGTCAGAAGCATAGGGAGGAGAGGAATGAAGATTAGTTGATCCAGGTCCCTCCACAAAATGGAAGTCACTAGTGGAAAAGGAAGACTGGAAAAATAGAAGGGTGTTGCAAAGTGAGATGACCTCTGGAAATCATGGAAATAAAATGTCAAATTCAGAGAACTGGCCATTGGCTCATTTTTTGTTTTGTTTTGTTTTTTTTCTGGCACACTGCATAAGAATGGGAGTAGTGTGGAATAAAGGAGGAGATAAAGAAAAGGAAAGATTGGAAGTAGATTGTGGATAGGCCTTGAAGGCCAGGCTAATGAGTTTGTATTTTATAGAAGAGGCAATAGGGAGCTACAGAATGTAGCCCCAAACATGCAAATCACGTTCAAATTGTATGCAAACGAACTCTTCCAAACAGCTGCCTCTGGTTTGGCCCTTGAGGGTCCCTGGTGTTTATTTAATTTAAGAAAGAGCTCTGAGGATAATGGAGTGAAATGGTACCTTAGGAAGATTATCTTGTCATCTGCGTGTATAAGATGGATTGGAAAAAGGATATACTGGAACAGGGAGACTAATTAAGAGGTAGTATAGTGCCAGGCAAGAGATGACAAAGACTTGCCTTCTTGATTGACTGAAGTTAACTAGGGTGATGGCCATGTGAATTGGTAAAAGAGGATAGATGCAAGATATTGTGGAAGAAGAATGAATAAGGCTGGACAATCAATTCAATATGGAGGTGGGGAGGGGAAAGGGAGGTGTAAAAAAGGGTCTAAGATGACTCCAGGTTATGAACCTTAGGGGTAAGGGAGTGGAAAGAAGGTGGCCAGAAGTTTAGATGAGAGGAAAAGAAGATGAGTTGCTTTGGATGTGCTGCTGAGTTCGATATTTCAAAGGGACATTTAAATGGTAATAGTCAGTAGGTACTGCTTTGCATCCTAGATTTTTAAGATCTTTGAGGGTGGGAATTGTTTCTGATTTATCTTTGTATTCTCCCAAATCTAGCACAGGTATGTAAGCACCTTGGGTGTAGGGATCAATCCATTATTATATTTATATCCTCAGTACTGTTGACCTGAAAACTTGGTTAGAGTAAAGGCAACAGGCTAAATGCATACATTTCATGATTTAATTAATTAATCAATCAATTCCCGATTAAAGAAAATGGTAACATAATGCATTATGGAGCCAGAAAATTATCTGACTACCCAGTACAGACATCTTCTGGCTTATATACATTTTACTGTAGGAAAGGAACTCTCGTAGTTGGACAAATTGTAAATTTAGTAAGACAAGACAATTAACAAAGCAATGTCAGTTATGATTCCAAGCTGTGTAAACCTCCTCTCTATAACATATGTCTTTGTGACATAAGATAAGGAGAAAAATCCCACCACTCTAGTGGCAGGGTTCCTGTCCTAAACAGGTACTCGAAATAACTGATACAGGAAAAGGTACCTTTAACAAAGGTTCAATTGAAATTACAGCCCAGGACATCTGTGTTTTTCCTTATCACTAAGATGCCAGGAGAAGGGTCTCCTAAGGAAGTTATTAAATCAGTCCTATCTGCTTTGCTGACAAAGGCATTTTCTGAGCTTACTTAAGATAACAAAGGAGACTATTAGGTCCGACTCTTCTTAATTCAAACTTTGGCCCTTATTAAAGTCCAAAATTTATATTAAATATTATTAGTACCTAGCACAGTACTTGGAATGTAGAAGGTCCTGCCAACCTCTCAGAGAGTTTGTACGTAGATTGAAGTGCATAGATTACTGGACCTGGAGTTGGGAAAACTCATCTTCCTGAGTTCAAATCTGGCCTCAGACACTTACTAACCATGTGACCCTGAGCCAGTCGCTTAACCCCATTTGCCTCAGTTTCCTCATCTGCAAAATGAGCCAGAGAAGGAAATGGTAAACTACTCCAGTTTCTCTGCCAAGAAAACCCCAAATGGGCATGAAGAGTTGGACAGAATTGAAATAACTGAACAATCCAGCAGGGAGCTGGTAATATAGGACTTGAGCTCTGGAGACGTTAGGACTCTATGTGTGGATTTGTTAATTATCTGGGTAAAGATGATCATTGAACCCATAATGAGATCATCAAGAAGAGAAAGAGGAGAAGAAAGAGTCCAGCTTGAGAGGAGAATTTAGAAAGAGGAAAGGAGAAAGCCCAGGGTGGCGACTGGATGGGTGATTTGAGTGGTGACGAAGATAATGAAATTGGTGGGTCTTGTATGTGTAGTATGATTTCATTAATATAGGGAGTTCCCTATGATGAATTTATTCCACTGATGCTGAGCAGCACTTTATCTACAACTGGTGGTCATAGTGGGGCACTGAGTGTTTAAATGACTTGCTCAGGGTAATGCATGTTTTGGTAAATGTTTAACAATAGGCTGCAGGAATATATACTACAAAGTTGAATCTGAATTATTAACATTTCCCCTCAACTTTCTTAAGTCTAGAAGTTGACAAAAGGATAAAACGAGGTGGCATTGCCATTAAGGTGCAGATGCTCATGCTGAGTTTAACAAGCAGCTCTCACATCAATTTGAGCTGGCTCTAGCACCTGGCTGCCCCAGGCCTTCCTGACTTTAAAGCCTAACACTCTATCCTGCTGCTGCTGGTGGCCAGGGGGTATTACTGACAGTTCTAATTGATGATGAGGATGGTAAAGATTTGAGTGTGGCTGCAGTTGGTCACTGAGCTCTGAGCCTCAGATTCCCCATTTGTGAGATAAGGATAATCATCTTCGTTCTGCTTGACTCAAAAGAACATTGTGAGGATTCAATGCAACGATGGATGTTAAGGGGCTTTAAAAATTATTATTAAGTATTACTAGCAGAGGCTCCGGGCCTCAGCTGTACCCTGGGGGCTCTTAGCTGACAACTCGTTCTTTCCCTGGTCTATCTGCATTCTATCTGACTTCTCTCCCAGGAGAACAAGTTCACTGAGATAGATAGACTGATGTATCTGTGACATAGGTCCCTTAGCAAGATGAGGACGGGGCTCCCATTTTCAGTGGAGAGGTGTCTTTCCTGGTCTCTGGGATGGACAGTCCTTTTCCCTAAATTCCTTTTTCTCTTTCTTTACTGCCAGCCTGTTCCTGGAACTGCCAGCCCTCCAGGCATCATGGAAGAGTGGGATGTACCTCAGATGAAAAAAGAAGTAGAGAGTCTGAAATACCAACTGGCTTTCAAGAGGGAGATGTCTTCAAAAACAATACCCGAGTGAGTCTTCATTGTACCTTGTAGTGCCCGCCAATAAACCTCTCTTCTTTCACCCCCTAGCTCCATTGAAGGACAGGGTTTGAGTCAAAAGTGGAGAAAGGGGCCATTGTTGGAAGCGGCAGTCATATTTTGATGGGATAAGCTTTGCCCCAAATATGCAAATCACATTCAAATTCTATGCAAACGAACTCTTCCAAACAGCTGCCTCTGGTTTGGCCCTTGAGGGTCGCTGGTGTTTATTTAATCTAAGAAAGAGCTCTGAGGATAAGACAGGGTCCCAGAGTTGCCTGTTAAATGGGAGGGATGCTGGGAGCCAGAGTTCCCTGAGGGGGAACACCCTTCCCCTTGTCTCTATTCTCCCTTTTCTGCCTTTTCAGTTCAGTCCAAGGTCCAATAATCGAGAAAATTCTTTTGGGGAGCATTTATTAAGCATCCACTAAATGCCAGGTCTTGTGCCAAGTGCTGAGGATACAAACTCGAAACAACCCCTTGAGGTGGGAGTGAGGCAGCACTATAGAAACTGAATCACAAGATTCACACTGGGGGAGGCAAGAGGAGGAACTTTGTTAGACCCATTGCTATCCAAGCCCAGGAGAGCTGTGGAGACTCGAAATGCCTCTGGGTAAATTTGTTGGGCTTCAGTTATCACCTTTGTGCTGGTGACTCACCAGAGGCAGGGTGGGGAGCATGGAAAGAATGCTGGATTTGGAAGAAGAAGCCCAGGTACTTGACTTGACCTTCAAAGAAATCAGGGAACGTAGACAGAGGAGAGACATCTGGCCTCTGTAGACCGAAGGCATAATAACCTGGCCTCTCTGACTTCTTGATGTGGCTATTTCCTGGGACCTGTACTTTCAAGACAGGGGTTACTGATGGACAGAGATAGTAGGGGAAAGACAGTGTGGTTGGGGCTGACTTGGAAGAAGCCTGAGGAAGGGGCAGATATATGTATGTATGTATGTATGTATGTATACACACACACACACACACACACACAAACACATGCATGTATATACACATTATATATAAACACATTTACATATATGCATGCATTTATATATGTATGTATATGTAAACACATGTATATATACATATACATATTATATATGTATAAGTGTGTGTGTGTGTATATATATATATATATATATATATATATATATATATATATATAAATGTGTGTGTATATATATATATATATGTATATACACACACATTTGAGGGTGGTGACAAGTGTACGGCTCAGTGTATCCTCAGTGTAACGACAAGGGGTAGGATGTTTGGATGGGGTGGAATGGGAGGGGCCATCTCTTATGAGTGAGGGGTCTTAGCTTGGTTAGAGGCTCATCTCTTTGGAGGCAGAGGATGGCATGGTGGAAGCTGCCTTGGACTCACTGACTTCCCCTGCCATAGCATCTTCCTCTCCTTGGGATACCTTTGGTCTAGGACATCAGTTCTCCTGCCTGTTGACCCAACAAAAGTCCTGACCAAAGAATTCCTTCCTCCCACCCTTCAAAGAAGACCATGGATTAATTTGCATACATCAGTTTTTGCATATATGCTGTAATGCACCACTGTGTATTTGTATATCATTTGTAATATGCCAATGCCATCTGTTCTCAACAAACTAGGTCTTAATCCAAGAGGGGCTCAGATGGTAGGATGGAGATTGGAATTGACAGGCTCCAGCTGGGTATCAGTGTTGGCCTGACAAGTGCCACTTGGTTGTGCAGTAATCCAGCTGGTATTGGGCACTGATTTAGGGGTCCTAGGTGACCACTTCGAGTTCCTGGGCATTTTGACTCTCCAGGGCCATATATCAGGCTTAGCCCTGGGCAAGTCTCAAATATGAGCCCTTCTAGAACCTAGCTTGCCTCGCAGACCCGAGCCCAACCTCTGACCCTGGATGAAAGATCCAAAAGAATTCTAAGAAGTTTGGCTCAATGCTTTTATGATGTTACTAAGGTCATTAACACTTCCTATCATCTTTTTATCCTCAAGGGACCAGGGCTGGGTCCTGCTAGGCAGCTGGTAAGGGGATAGCATGCTGGATTTGAAGTCAGAGGAAGAATTCAAATCTTGTTCCTGTAACCAGTGTGGAAAGTCCCACTAGTCTCTTATCTGTAAAATGGGGAAGATTTTGCTCAATATCCTCTCAGGATCCTTCCACTTCTAAATCTGTGACCTATTACCCTCATTTTATACATGGGGAAAGATGTTCCAGAGATGGAAATGAAACAACTCAAGGCTATGTTTGTAAATCTAGACTTCAGTACCTGGGTTGTGTAGGGGGGGGGATGCGGGGGGGGGGGTGTTTGCGAGCGTGTGTAGGTGTTCTGAGGCAATCAGGATTAAGTGACTTGCCTAAGGTCACACAGCTAGTGTCTGAAGCCACATTTGAACTCAGGTCCTCCTGACTCCAGGGTTGGTGCTCTATCCAGTGCACTAGACAGCTGCCTCTTCCGCCAAGGTTCTGACGAGGCAGAGGCAAGTGGAGGGACTCCTGACAAAAGTCATTAAGTCCCTAAAGTATTTGGAATTAATTTTAATAACACATTCATAAAGCAGAGAGGCAGTAGGGAATGACACAAAGCTGCCTGGTAGTCAGAAGACCTGAGCTCAAGGGCACTTTCCCCATGACCCTGTATAACCCCACATATGCCCCTTTGAGGGCAGATATTCATTTTTGTCTTTGTATCACCAATATCTGGCACAGAGGAGGTGTTTAATAAATGTTCTTTGAATGGAAATGAACCCTGTGAGTCAAGTATTATCACCCCCATTTTAAAGAAGAGGAAACTGACTCAAAGTTAAGTGATTTGACCACAGCCTTCTAGTAGTTTGTCCACACCCCTGGTCCAGGGCTCTGGTTCAGCACACACTGGCCTCCCCCAGGGCACTCTAACTCCTTTCCCTCTTTCTGTAGACTGCTAAAGTGGATTGAAGATGGAATCCCCAATGACCCATTTCTGAATCCTGACCTGATGAAGAACAACCCTTGGGTGGAGAAGGGAAAATGTACCATCCTGTAGTGAGGGGCTCCGGCTCTCCCTCCCAGACCCATCCTGGAGCAGCAGCTACCAGCCAGGAGAGTGAATTCTTCCCCAAACACGTCACTCCCTCCCACTGACTCAATCTCTTCTCTCTGGTTTTCAGTTAGGTTCATGCCACACTAAAGCAACCTTATTATGGCCTTGGCTTCTCATTTGTATGGGGGTGGGGGGTGGGGGTGAGGGGCCGGTGAAGGCAGGATCTCAAATCCTAAAGGATGGGGTTAGGGTTTGGGGAAAGGTTAACTCACCCAGGAATGAGTCTGGGAGTGGGGTCCCAATGACATATGAGGTGAGAACCACCATCTATAATTACCATGGCAGGGTAGAAAAGGAAGGAGAGTTACTCCAGCTAGTTCTTAACATTCTTGGAAATGGGGCTTTCATTTAATGATGCTGACACTTGTGTGAAACCATTCAGCCCATTTTTTTTTTTTGTGGGGAGGGGGTAGAGGGGAACTTGTAAACGAAGAACTTTTGTAAAAAAAAAAAAAAGACTTTTCAATGGTTTTCAATACTTTTGTATATTGTAGAATATACAATTTTGCAGTCAACAGGCCAACCATGCAGGAAACTAAGGTTTATACATAAATAAAAACAAAGCAATACTTCACAGTCTGTCAACGTTGCAATTTATTTCTTGGTGTATTTATTACAAAGAGATCTGGAGGCAAAACATGGCCAACACACTCAAATGCATTCACACACACACACACACATACACACACACACACACGCACACCCATGGTGGGGCAAGGGGACAGCGTGTGTCTTTCTCTTCTCTTAAGGAGGCACCCAATCCTGAGCAGGGAGAACAGTTCAGACCAGGGCTCAAGCAAGGATTCAGAGTAAGTCTTTAATATAAAGGTTTCTCCGGACAGCATTGGAAACACCTTCATTAAATCGAAACCACACGTCGCTCTTCCCCACTGCTTTTCCCATCCGTCTCTCCAATGAATCTCTCTCAGGTCCTGGTATTTCTATGGTGGAAAGACAAGGGGACAATGAAGTGACCAGGCGGGTCTAAGAGTGACCACTGGAGCCACGAATGGAACAGTCAGTAACGATCTGTTTCCCTCAGCTCCCTTGTCTACACGAGGATTGGATTGGGTCTGATGTCTAAGATCCTTTGAGGAAATTATCCCAAGGTGGGACTTGAAGGGTCCTGAATTCCAAAGAGCAACAAAAAGAAAAGGAAGGCCTGATGATAAGAATCACCATCTATTATAATACCCACTTTATAATTTACAAAGGGCTTTCACAGTTGTTGTCTTACAACCAGCCAGTGAGGGAGACCAAGGATGATCATTCCCATTTTGCACATTAAAAAGAAGGGACTAGACCCCAGGTCATGATGCTAGGAAGTGGGAGGACAGGAAGGCAAGTCTTCTGAGATCTTTCCCCTCTATACCACAGTGACTCCCTACGGGAAAATGGACTGTGATGTGGACAGCTCCCACTCTCCAAGGGTGAACAGGATGTATCTTGGAACTCTTGCTGTGGATAAGAGGAAGATGGGGGGTCATTTTCTAAGACTCATGGGTAAGAAAGGGGAGATTCCCGAGATCCCCAAATTTTAAGTGAAGAAGCTGGTGGCTTCCATCCCTATCTCAGGGAGAAGAGGACCAGTATATACAGTGAGATGGAAGGGGTGAACACAAGCCAACAACCCCTCCTAGACTGCTCACATGGACAATCCTAAACAATTCTTTCCTGAAGTCTAATCTGAACCCTTTAAATTCCCTCTCTTTCAATGGGATGACCTCTCTGCACATAAAAAACCTTCCCTGCTCCCCATTTCCCCTTTTCCTTCTCCTCCTCCCTCAAAGGGAGGCTGGTCCCATTCCATCTCATTCCACCTACCTTGACTTGGAGTGACAACTTTTCTCACTATCTCCCGTCCAAAGAAATCTCTTTCTGGCTGAGGAGTAAAAAGACAGGGGTTCAGTCAATTTCCAGTGCAGCCTAGCATTCACTTGCCTGAAAACTCACCCAGACCAGCCAGAGAGAACGGACATGAATATCATTATCCTCCCAGCTGCATAAGCGAACAAATGGTCTGAAGGCAAATTCATTTCTCTAGGGATTAGAGTGTCTCTCTCCTCATCCCTGAAAGTCACCCTTTAAATCCTTCTCCCCCTTTCCCTATCCTTTTTATTTTCATACACATACAGCCTCCTACCCGAATGCCCCAGAATATCACCTTTTTTTGTCTAAAATTTTTAAATCTTATGTTCTGGGCCAGAATTCTGCTTGCTATCATTTTGAGGGATTATATTAATGAGTGTCTGTTCTTCCCTTCCCACCCCGGATAGATAAACTCCCTAGCCCAGATTAACTGTGTTCGGTCTAACAGAAATCAAAGGCAAAATCTGTTGGCCAGGTGCCCCCTCCCCTCTTTCTCACTACCACTCTGTCTTCGGGGAAGGTAACCATCAGTAGGCTGATGTCATCCATGTGGCCTTGGGCAGGTCTCCTGAGCCTCAGTTTCCATCTTTGTAAGACAAGGAAGGACTATGCCTGTGCTGTCCACCTTACGGGAGGATTAACTGAGGTGAAAGCACCTGGTCATCACTGAGCACCGCCCAACATGAGCTCATGGTTATCATTATCTGGGCCTGGAGACACAGACGGATACTGCAGGCAGGGCAGATGGGGCATGATCCATCAAGGCCTCCTGACTGCATGTCATTCTTAGCAGTAATCACTATCCTTCACATATCTCTGCTACTTTACAGTATACCAAGGGTTTCCATCCATCCTCACCATCAAGACTCATACCCTGAAGGAAGCAGGGTAGGGATTAGTTTTTAGTTTCACAGGACAGGAAACAATGAGTAACAGACGAATATCAACTGATACTAATATCTGTAAACTCTTAGCACAGTATCTGGCTTATTAGTAGTAATAGGTGCTTATTAATGTCTGTCCCCTACCTTCTTCATCAAGGTATCTGCTATCTTTCTACTGTACACAGAGGCGAGGTTAAGGGCCCAGGAGGAGAATTCAGGGTAACAAAATCCCAAAGGTCCATGATATATCCAAAAAGGTTATTCTGTTTTCAGAGGGTATGAACCCTCTCACCTCATCTTGTTCATTCATTTTTTTTTTTTTGAGGGGGAGAGAAGAGGAGAGGCAATCAGGGTTAGGTGACTTCCTCACAGGTCACCTAACTAGTAAGCATCTGAGGCTGCATTTGAACTCAGGTTCTCCTGAATGTAAGGCTGGCTCTCTACTGTGCCACCTCACTGTCCCTTTTCATTCTTACTAGGCTACAAAATCAAAAGGATGAGGTCCCTCAGTTCTTGGTGGAGAAGGGATCCTTTGTAAATTCTCTCGTGTCCAACCCCTGTGCATCCCCCTTCACTAGTCCAGAGGCTCATTGGAATGTACACAGTTGCCATAAATTCCAGGAATACCTCAAGAGCCTCAAGAGTCCCTCTGCACTCTGGGAAGTTGGGATGAGTTAGTTTGTAGGTTTTAGGAAGCACTGTTTGTTCTTGGCTAAGGGCTCACTCAAGGGTCAGGTCTCCTACCCTCTCCGACCCCTCTCCTAAGGAAAGGAAAGATGGCAGCTGAAAACAGTACACTGAACCCTCCCTTCCTACTTTCCCAGAGGGTAGAAATTCTTCCATCTGGGTAGATGAGTCAGTGGGGAGCCCTGCTCTTTTCTAGTGATGAAGGATAGCAGAGGGTAGAGTCCCTGAATAATGTTCCTGCCTCCCAGCCTAGCCTTCCTCTCGGGCTAGGGAATGACCTCCACCCTGCTTCTATCCTGAAGCACTATTAGGATCCAGGATATCTGACATAAATAAAACCAGGCTTCCAACAAACCAAGGCCAAGAACGGTAAGTCCAGAAAACATCTTGGGCTTATGGCACTTTCACATCCCTTGCCTTCCATCAAGGCAACAGTTTTGACCGTGTCTCTACCCAGCACAAAAGTCTTCAATGGCTCCCCAATGTCTTAAGGATAAAGTCTAAATTCCTTAGCCTGACATTCAGGCCTTGAATTTGTATACAAATACAAAGATGATGCAGGACTTGTCCCCAGTGACTTTAAATGAGGAGGATAAAACATGATCAGAAAAAAGTAAAAACAGGACAAAAAAATACACACAGTGATGGCGGTGGAGGGGCAGGGTGAGATGGGGTGAGTATATCAACAAAACCACAAAGACCTCGTGAAGAAGGTGGTTTTTGAGCCAGGCCTACAGGGAATTAAGAGTTCCCAAGAGTTAGAGGTGAGGGGAGAGCATTCCAGGTACGAGAGACAGCCAAGTACCAAGGCAGGAGGCAGAAGATGGAATGTCACGTACACAGGGAGACCAATGTGTCATTGGCCTTGGAAAGGTTTTAAAGGTCAGGAGCCTGCCTCTTAACCTAAAGGCAACAGGGAGAACTGATGTTTCTTGAGTTGGGGAGTAGCGTGGCCAGGTGTACACTTTAGGATCAACCTGGCATTGAAGTGAAGAGTGGATGGGAGAGGAGAGATGTTACAGGCAAGGGGACCCTTTCAGATGCTAATACAATAGCTCAGATGAAAGACTGTAATAGCCTAGACTATGGTGGTTGTTGGGAGAGAGAAGAGGAAGATATTTGAGAGATGATAAGGAAGCAGGATTGATGAGACTTGACAATTGATTGGAAAAGGGTTGGGGGAGGGGGAAGAAAGAGAGTGGAGATGATCTGAGGATGAATCTTAGGCAGAGAATCTGTGTGACTGGAAGAACAGTGATGCTCCTGAAAAAATAGGAGAAATTGGCAGGGTGGGGAGGGAGGCATGGTAGGGAAAGATAATGAGTTCAGTGATGGACATGTTGACTGTGAGATGCCTTGGGGCAACCAAGACAATCCAGGCAGAGATGTCCAGTAGGCAGCTGGGTGGACTCAGGAAAATCTGAGGTCAAATCCAGTCTCAGACACTGATTAGTTGTGTGACTCTGGGCAAGTCACTTAACCTCTGTCTGCCCCAGTTTTTCCTCTATAAAATGAGAGTAAAAATAAAACTACCATCCAAGGTTGTTGAGACAATCAAGTGAAGTAATATTTGTAAAGTGCTTAGCAGTGCATCGCATGCAGCGGACACTATTGTAATGCTAGATATTATTATTTTTAAACTTCTTATCCTTCTAATAACCTTTTTGAAGTAGCACAACACAATCCCCATTTTACAGAGGTAGAAACTGAGGCCCAGAGAGGGTTAAGAACTGAGCCAAGACCAGCCAGCAAGTCAGTGGCAGAACCAGGGAGAGTTTTCACATCTTCCATCTGCCAAACTTAGGACTCTTTCCCTGTCCTGGGCTCTTCTCAATCTCTTCAAATCTCACCTTCTCATCAAAGATAGCTTTTCTCTTCATGATGTGTTCCAAGCGCTGCTCATGGTTCCGGATGGGAGCAGCCCCTGTTGCTTTCTCTCTACTGCACATCTGTGGGTTCTCTGTCGTCAAAGTGTTTTCCTCATCTGCCTGTTAAAGTGGGGAGAGACATACAACAATGGACATCTTAGGAACACACCAAAACTTGGGCATTTACTCCACTCTGAAGTCTCTGTCACCAAGCACTGCCTGATCCCCTTCTATGGACTCTGACTTCTGTATAATGAAGTTATGCATAGGTGGGTTACCAGATGGAGATTTCTGGCTTGAGGCTTGGGTCTCTGGTTCCATTTCCTGATGACCAACCAATCAGTATTCAGAAAACTTTTATGTGTTAGACTTTAGGGGATAGAAAAGTTTATTATGTTCTGAGAAGACAGAAACAGACACACATATCTCTTTTAGCACCAAATGACCTTCTGTATACAGTAGGTGCCAAAAAAACATTTAGGAGGTGGTGACCTGGATGTATGATTTAATAGGTATGGGACTTTCTTCCACCAATGAAGACCAACAGCTTTTCTGTAATTTGTAATAATAAGTCTTGGGGGTGGGGGGAGAATGTGTGGAAACACTGAGAGCCTAAGTGACTTGCCTACGGTCACATAACCACTATGTGTGACATCAATCAGAGGCAGGATTGGAACCCAGGTCTTTCTGACTCCAGGGCTAACCATCTATCTACTATAACTATGCCGCTAACAAGGAGTCAGCGAATTGAATTAAGGGTGGGTTTCCTGCCATTCAGGACTCTGATGTCTACATGAGACTTCCATATGGGATAACCAAGTCAGGACACAAAATGGTATAGAATGATGCATTTTCAATCACTATATAGAGGAGATAGAACAATACAGGAGGGACATCACAGGGAACATTTTCCAATTCTCCATAATGTTGTGCTTGAGAGAGAAAAATGCAGTGGAATCATACAAAGTCTACACAAGCAACTTCAAAGCAAAATAGAACTGTGTAAGTGTGAAAGAGGTCACCAGAACACAGTATATAAAGCAAGGGGGGCCTGGAGATCTAGCCCAATCCCCTTTTTTTATAGCCAGAAAAAAACCACGGTTCAAGAAAATTGAGGCTTGCTCTAGGTTACATAAGTTGTATGTGGCAGGGCTGGGAACTGAACCCAGGTTGTTACATGACTCTAGAGCCAATATTCCTTCCCACTCCAATATGCCAGAACAAGAGTAAAAGAATCTGACTGAGAGAACAACACGGAAGAAGGCAAGGGTCTTTGGGGAAGAGTCAGGTCAGAGGAAACAGGGTTGGAGAAGATGCCAGCAGTGGGGGCTTCCCCCATGCACTTCCCACAGAGGCCTGTGGCTGTCCCTTTCAGTTTAGATCCTCTAAGGCTATCCGAATGATTCCCCCTCCCCACCCTGTGCCTGACTGCTGGAGACAAGAGGGCTGGACAGAGCTCAACCCTAGAAGACTGCTGTCCGTATCATTCTGTTAGTCCGTAAGCACACACAGCTCAGACTGGTCCCCCACCCCATGCTTCCTATCTTGGCTGAAATCCTTGCCTCCGTCCTTCAAGGTCTGACTCGGGTATCCCCTCCTCCAGGAAAACTATTCTGATTCTTCCCCATCACCACCACTTCAAGGAGGAATGATGTTTTATTTCTCAGGTCTCAAATAACAATACATCAAAACAAATAAAGTTCTACTTTGCACAGTAGTTATTGGGGTCAGTGTTTTATTTCCCTACCTCCACAAGGAGGGGACTGAATTGGACAGAGTGTACGCTTTCAATCAATTATCTCAAATAATTGATTGAAAGGCCTCAAATCCTGGGAAAGAGAGGCCTCGTCTTGGATCCTTACGAGATATTCTGATGTGCACTTGGAGATATCAAAATCTTTCCTGTTGATTTTCCCTGCCCTCCCCTAACTTGAGAAGTATATACTTCTAAAACTTCCAAATAATTCTGTTCAATAGCCATAATTTAGGAAAGTGACCTCTCAGACCTAAGAAGCAGAGATCTGCCCAAGGCCACACTGACCCAACTTACCGGTCCAGGGATCTATATCTTGGTGTACTTTTCTACAAAGTGAATAGTATTGTTTCAGGTTCCAAAAGGAACACAGAAAGGACCCCAAATCATCAGCACACATACAAGTCTAGTAAACTGAGGGAGAAAATAGCTGGATTAGATGGGCTCTGAGGTCTCCACGGGTTAAGGAAGTGGACTATAGCCCAGAGAAGAAAAAACATAGGAATGATGTGATTACCGGCCCCACTGACTTATATGCTGGTCAGTTTGAACATGGAGTCCAGTTCTGGGCATCCTATGTTTCTGGAATGGCAAATAGTCTTACTTAATGCCCATTAAGGATAAGCAATTTAGTGCACAGCACCGGGATTCTTAGTCTAATCTAATAGTCTGTTTATGTAGCTGTCCTCATTAGGGACTCCAAGCGTATCAACCATGTGTTAAAAACAAAATCCACTTCATTAACCTTAGATACAAAACAATCAATATAAACATAAAACTACCTTGCTAGGCTCAGTATCTGCTTTGGCACACTAATAACTCCCTATTGAGTTAAATGGATGCACCATTAAACTGAGAACTGTCAGGAGTTTAGCTCATAGAAATACAGAATGTCAGAGTTGGAAGGAGCCTTAGAGACCACCTCCCCTGTGTCCAACCCTGCAATCTTACAAATGAGGAAATGGGTGATGAGAGAAGTAGCTTTGTCAAAGGTCATGAAGCTAGCCAGGAAACGACTCCAAGTTTTCTAACTCCCAAACTGGGCTCTATCCACTGCTGTACTCGTTACGCTTACACCCTTGTGAGAGCTAAAACTTGTTTCTTATTTTAGCTGGGACACAACAGGCATTCTTTTTCACCCTGCCTTCCTAGGCTAATGTCTTGCCAATTTTTTGGTCTAGTTAACCTCCTCCAATCTCAAAGGATGCGGGATGAACAGCTTTACACTCAACCACCCACTCAGGCCAACCACTGGAGGCAGCGGTCCGAGGAGGCCCCCATGTCTCCCCAAAGACATGATGCAAACAAAAATTCCTCAGGGCTCTAGCCTGGCAGTCTTTCATGCTGGTTTTTGCTGACAAGCAGGCTCTCATGATGCCTCAGAAGGACTAATTATCCTGGCCTTGGATGCACCAGGGAAGAAATTTCTGCTGTGAGTCATTAAAAAGGAGAGAAAAAAAATCCAGGGAGGAGTAGAAATGGCGTAATTTCTAATGTACCTTAGGTGTTCATACTAGGACTGCCTCCTAGGTAGCTGTATTTGGGAAATCCTGTGTTGTGAGCCAGATTGTTTATCTGAAATCCCCACTGCCGGGTTGAGATGTGGAAATTCTGTGATTGCAAAGGGGGTTGAGGGAAGGTATAGCATGGGGAGAGACTAAAAATGTGGTGAGCCAAAGGCTCAATATGATATGGGAGTTAAAAAAAAAGGGGGGGTTGAGGATATCAATCTGCCAGTGAGATGTCACCTTAAAGTATTATATTCAATGTGGGGAAATGCCATCTCAGGAAGATCATTGACAAATGAGTTCAGGATTGATAAGGGATCTAGGACGGTGAGAAGACCGGAAACTCAGTCATGAGGGCTCACTAAAGGAAACAGGGAAGCATTCCAGTTAGAAAAGATTTTAGGGGAACATGGGAGCTGTCTTCCAATATCTGTCATGGGAAATAGGGTGTCAGTCACATTTATTAAGTGCTTACTGTGTGCCAAGCACTGCACAGAAGGAAAGGCTTGGTCTTACCCAGACCAATGACAGTGGTGGCGGTGGGGGCAACAGGAGATGAAAGCGCAGGAAGCAGATTTTGATTCAAGAAAAAGGAATATACTGCCAATAAGAACTGGTGGGAGGTGGTGAGATTCTCATTACCAAAGGTATTTCAGGAGAGCTGGATGACTGTGCTGGAGCTGTTACAGAAGAGATTTCTGCTCCAGTGGGGAGTAGATCAGATACCCTCTGAAATTTTTTCTATTTCTGAACAATTTTAAGGTCTGGGGTATCTTGGCTCCAGCTTCCCTGAAGGTCAGTCCTTGATTTTGGTAATGAAAATCTGTCCCAATGGTCTGGGTATAGGGGCAGGGGGCTTCACTTTCCAGAATTTCCTCAATACCACTTCCAGAAAACCAGAATTGGTGTTCTGCAGGGACAGAAATGAAAATGACCAAATTCTGGAAATTATTTCAAATCAACTGCATACCAAGCAAGCCAGGATGTCAGGAGGTAGTCTTCTGAATTCCCTTTCAAAGAGTCAGTGCCAAAGAAAGGTAAAGACAGTGAACCACTCATTACTGTCCTGTCCTGGGTCAGTAGTACTTGAGAGAGAAAAGCAGACAAAAGAATCACTAAGAAGAGAAGACTCTGGGCTTAGGGAGCATGCAGAAGCTGTGCCAGTCAGGCACTGACTGGAGATCCTCCCACCCACTGCCCCAGGAGTGGAGAATCAGAGGCCTCCCGGCCACAAGTGGCCTTCTAGGACCTTGGGTGTGGCATTTTGACTTGAGTCTTTATTAAGAGGATTTTTTCTGTGAAGTTTGCATTTGAGGACCTAAAGGGTCACATGTGGCCTCGAGGCCACAGATTCCTCACCCCAAGGCCTGACCAATCCAAAGTTCCCTCTACCCTTCCAGAAGGATGAGAACCCAGGTTTGTGATGCCCATGTTCTGCTCACCTGGTCGCTGTGTCGAGCCTGAAAAGAAGCTTCTGCTCTCCTCATCTTCTCCAGCTCAATTTCCCGAGCAATGAGCTGCTTGGTCTGATAGGTCAGCTGCTTACGGGCAGGGAGATCAGGGAACCGACAGACATCCTCGATGTTCCTGATAGTTTATGGGGAAGGGTGAAAGGGAGGGGAAAGCAGAACTAAGACTCAACTCCAACCGTAGGCAGCCCAGTCTTTATCCTTTCCTTCTTTTGGGTCTTCAGAGGCAGCTAAACTAGACTAACTGTCCCCCGAATTCAACATTGCATATCTCTAGTCATTTGAACAAGCCAACCTCTCCCCATCTCCATATTTTTCTGCTTTTGGCTTGGCTCACATGCCACTTTCTATGTGAATTCATAAGCATTTGGTGAGTAGCTAACTACTTTATGCCAGGCACCATCTTAGCTGCCAGTGATGCAAGTATATAAAGAATGAAGCAAGGGCCCATTCTCTCACTTTTCAAATTACCTTGTATTTACTTATTTGCATGCGTATCAGTAGAAGCACAAGGGAAGCTTCTGGAGGTCATGGCCTATTTAACTTTTTTCTTTGTTCCTGGCACAGAGTAGAACATTACTGAACTGAAGTTCCTTCTTCCTGCGCCTCACTATGGCATGTGATGGTTCTAGGTTCTTGAAAGCTATGCTAGTAGAATGATTGTTCTGGTGGGTGCTATCTAGCTAGAGGCTCAGCGTACCATGGTATGGCATGGAGGTTTAAGGTTGGAGGACCAGGCTAGCTTAATTTAGAAAGGCTCATCTCTAAGATAAGCTTAAATTTCCAGAAGATTGATGCCATGGGGTCCTTCTGGCTTCAGACCCACAATATTTATGGCATGGGAGGGTTGTGATATGCATCAGTGGAAGGAGAAAGGACTCACACTAATGAAGTAAGCATGATTTTGAAAGTAAGTCTGTTTTTCAACTAAAGAAGAGTTTTGAAAAATTAACTTCATTTTGTTTTAAGCCCCAGAGTGAAACTTCTTTCTGTACTTGGGGGCAGACTTCAATGGCTGCCTTTGCAAATGAGCTGTTTTAAAAATATGCATATCAGCACACACAACCGCATACATGCAGCCTAAATAATACATCGTGGTGCCTCTGCAATTGAAAAATAGATCCCTTGCAAACATTCCCAGAAACAGCTTCAAGGCTGCAGTGAATCAGATGTAAGAGAGCCAGAACCAGACCCAGAAGGAGTTAAGGTGCCAACCCTCAGGCTTCTCCTGAGAACATCCTGGGCAGCCTTGAGGAGAAACACCAAAGTTAGGCTGGAAGCCACAGCCACAGTGGTTGTACCTTCTGTGTCAACACACTTTGGAAATAGCTCAGCTCTGCCAGCACTTATAGATACCATACACCCAGTAAGAGGGAAAGTATAGACATGGTGGGTAGGTAGATGAAGGTCTACAAGTGAAAGGCAAAGGAGGGAGGACGTAGATGTGTCTCCTAAGAAGAAATGGGGTGGGATGGCTGAAGGAAGGAATGAAGGGAAGAAAGCAGGGAAGAAGGAAAGGAGAGGGGGAAGAGAAAAAGGAAGAGGAGAGAAGGAAAAAGGGAAGAAGGAAAAGAAAAAGGAAGGGAAAAAAGGAAAGGACAAAAAAGAGGGAAAAAAAGGAGGGGGACAGAAAAATGGACAAAAAATAGGACAAAAAAGGGAAGGGAAGATGGAAAAGGAGGACCTTACTTTAGCATCTAACTTACTGCTCCTGACGATGGGTAATCAGTCAACAGCTATGGAGGAAAACATCTGGAGATAGGCAAGGAGTGGTTTCTAAATTACTGAACCAAACAGACATATTTTTGGATCCCTTCCCCCTCCACTTCAACATGAATAAGCAAGAGTCAACTCTATAGTGAAACCTTATTAGCAAGGACTGACTAGGGCAGAGGAAGCTTGAATTGGGCACCAGTCAGAATTACCTCTTGGCTTCACTATGTTCAGTAATGCAAACAAATGGCTCACAGGGCAGTCAAAGATCCTGACAGGCTTGTTTTGATAAATAAAGCTTATCTGTGATGAACACAGTTTTGGCATACAAAGGTATTTGAAACGTTTGCTCCCCAAGTCTTTAAAACAGCCCCTGCAATTCTATTTTTTCTGTTAACCTGCCCTGCATGCCCTTC
>CM053769.1:41148160-41171306 GCA_028658325.1 Potorous gilbertii | reverse complement strand
AAAAAAAATCAAATCCCCTCAATCCAATAAGCATATTTTTTATTTTATTTGCTATTGTCCATTTTAATATCACCTACATTTTCCATTATATCTCTTGTTCTACTCCCAGAGAATCATCTGTAATAATTATAGCATTTATATAATGCTTTAAGATTTGCCAAGTGCTTTACACATACTTCATATTATCGTTAAAACAACATGGAGAGGTAGGTGCTATTTTATCCCCATTGTACAGAGGAGGAAACTGAGCCCAGAGAGATTAAGTGATTTGCGTGCAGATTTGAACACAATTCTTCCAGATTCAGGAATAAAAATGTAGAGGAATAAACAGGTTTTTTTGTTGTTGTTGTTGTTTTTTTAGGAATCAACAGTTTAGCTAAACTAACCAACAGATCAGAAAAAGTCTGACATGATATGCTGTGTTCTATACTCACTGTCCCCCACCTTAGCCTTCTTATCTTTCTTCCTTTGGGACCAATCTGCAGCAATCTTTTGTTATCAGTATCTTCCTGGGAGTACAAAGACAAAACGATGTCTTATCCTTGCCAAGTCTACATATCCCATTTCCTTCAGCTAATCCATAGCGTGGTTTAGAAACCAACCTCCTCACTCTCTTTTGAACACACTTGTCCACATCCTTCCTAATATGAAGCAAAGTGTCTGATACAATCATGATTATAAAATCAGATTTACATCAATTACCAGATATTACCTGGGACTATTACCCTGGTTTTCTAGACTCTAAATATGTGTGATGAACTAGGCCTTCCAAGATCTCATTGGCTTTTTTTGGCTTTCTCATTTTAGGACAAATCACAAACTGCCTCCAGTTTACTCCTGACAGTGGTCTCAAACTCAAAAAGAAACAATAGGTTGGCTGCATATTGACTTAGAAAACCACACAGCATCTTTATCTGTGTTCTGTTGTATTTTTATTTATTTCGTTAAATATTTGCCAGTTACATTTAATCTAATTCCTGTTGCACTTGGCAGGATTGACTTTAAGAACCTGGTGCCCTGAGAGATGGTTTCAGGAGATTCCATAAGGGTATAGGTCTCTTCCAGGAGACAGAAACGAAGTAGCTGATTTAAGGTAGTTGAGGGTGTTTGGGTGATATTCCTAAGCTTCAGAGCGTGACATTTTTGATGAATAGGTTTAGAAAGTTCTTGGATGCTGGTTCCACCCCTTCTTCAAGGCCTTACAGGAGACTGGAAATTAGGGGGCAGCCTTAGAGAAATTAAGGGACCTGGTACCTCCGTATCTGACTCCTCAGTACTTCTGCTCCATGTCCTGACAGCTCCTAAGTCCAAGAGGCAGAAGCTGGAGGTAGTCAAGAAGCTGACTTTTGGACTGGAGGAAGAACCAATCTATCCCGACTCCCCTCCTAGAGATATCACTCCACCCCTTTCGCCTGAGGATGTCCAAGAGGCGTGGAGCAACAGGTAGGTGTGAATATAGCAAGGTGGCTACTGTGCCAAAGCAGAAACCTACTATGTGAGGGGCACTGTGCAAAGCACTGGGGGTCCTGGTTGGGTTTTGTCCTTTGTTTTCAAAGAGAACCAAAATGACATCACTATGCTGGAGTCAAGGTACAGTGTTTCCGACTGTGATTCATTAGACCGATACAAACTTGGAAGTCTGTACTATAGATTGAAGTGGAGATGTCTCTAAATTTGTGCATCTCACATCTCTTTTGAGCTACTGCAATTCTGCTTTGCTCATAGAGCACAGCTCAGAGAATGCAAAAAGAAGCAAAAGACAGTTCCCGACCTTATGCAGCTTACAATCTAATGCAGGAGGCAGCCAGCAAACAAATATATGAAAAACAAGTTACATATAGGATAAAATAGGAAATAATTAACAGACATCTGAATTTAGAGGGGTTGGTATGAGGGAAAGAGCACAGGACTCACAGTCAGCAGCTCTGAATTACAGTCTTTATGTGCCTGGGTTTCCTCTTCTATAAAGTGGAGATAATGGTATCCTATTCATAGAAAAGTCAGAGGAAACGATGAGGGTGAAAGGTAGGAAGCTTTGTTGTACAGTGGTAACAGCGGGTCTGAGTTCAAGGCACTGCTCCAGCACTTAGTAGCTCTATAAGCCTGGGCATATCACTGTTGTCTCTCTTGAAACCATTTCTTTATTTTAAAAATGGGAACAGTAATGTTTACCCTAAGAGACACATGATATTCTTGGGACAGAAGCTCTTTGTAAATCTTAAAGTGCTGTATAAGTGAATTATTAATGATATTAAATATGTCATTCTCATTTTTTAGATAAGGAAAGTAGAGCCCAGAGTGGAAAGGTGACTTGCCTGGTCACACAGCAAATTAGTAGCAGAATTTAGGTTGGAATCCTACACAATTACTAGCCCAGTACTCTTTTCCCTGTTCAAAATTGGGAAATTAGTGACTGATGTGGGAATGGAAAATTTTGTCTCTGGACAAATCTGCTCAGACCTGCTCATCAATATTTGTGTTTGTTCCCTGTGAATGCTGTAGAGACTTAGACAAGCTTCTGGACCAAGGGCCCCTGGACATCAGTGATGTGGGTCTCCTGCAGATGACGCCACCTGTTTACAGGGACAAGAAACTAGTTCTGAAACGCCCCCCAGTCCTGGAGGAATATGTCAATGTGACATCCACTGATGGCACCCGGGTTTTCATGGTGGTAAAAGATGACCCCTTGGGAGTAGGAGTGAAGGTAGGAGGAACTAGGGGATTGCCTGAGCCTTCAGGCAATTATACCCCCACGTTGATAAAGGCCCTGCCTTCAAGTAGCTTACGAATTAATATGGGGGGAAAGACAAATCCATAAATAACTGTGATGCAAGGGGGAATGGGATGAGTGTACAAAGGCACAATCCAAGCACAGTGTGGAAAAATGATGAAATTTCAAGAGTGAGAGGATGCTACTTATAGGTAAATTTATGTAAGGATTTAAGATTAGCAAACCACTTTAAATATAGTATCTCCTCCAGTCTTCACAACAGTCCTTACCTTCTCGATAAGGACTACAGGTATTATCCCTATTTTTCAGGTAAGGAAACAGCCTTTTAAAGGCAAAGTGACTTGTCTCTCCACATACAGCTAGTAAGTATCAGAGGTGGGCTTTGAATCCAGTGTCTCCAAATTCAGTGTTCTTCCTTTTGTATCATGTAGTTTCTCTTACATTTGCAGTGATTAGAGGCAGGGCAAGGGAACAGTGTACCAGGTACCGTGGAGGTGAATGTCAGGGGTCCTTGAGTTGAAGGGAAGAACTGGAAAAACAGATGGGAGGAAAGGAAGAGCAGGCTATTGCAGGCCATGGCAAGAGCAAAGGTTTGTCAAAGGGAGATGGCAGAATGAAAATAGGAGATGGAAAGAATTCCATTTTGCCTGCAGTATAGGATATTTGAAGTTGAGTAGGATGAGCTAAGGCTAGAAAGGTAAGTTGGAAGCTGATGATGATGAAGAACCCACATCTACATAGCTCTTCAAAGTTTATAAAGTGTTCTCCTCACAGCAGCTCTATGAGATGGATCATGGAAAGCCTTGAATTCCAGGAGCAGGACCATCTAATTTGTTCAGTAGACAGTGAGAACCATTGAAGATTTTCTGGTAGAGGAGTGCTATGATGGTGCCCATTCGTAAGTAGTTCTAGTGATGGGTTGGAAAGGGAGTGATAATGCAAAGTGGAGCAAGCAGAACCAGGAGAACATTGTATCCAGTAACATCAGTATTGTACAGTGATCAACTGGGAATGACTTAACTGCTCTCAACAATACAGTGATCCAGGACAGTTTCAAAGGACTCATGATGGAAAATACTAACCACTTCCAGAGAAAGAATTGGTGGAGTCTGAAAGCTGATCGAAACACTCTTTTTTAACTTCATTGTTGGGATTTTGGGTCTGTGCTTTCTTTTGCAAATGACTAATAATGGAAATTTTGCATGATTGCACATGTGCAATGTATATCAAATTGCTTGCCTTCTCAAAAATGGGGGAGGGAAGGGAACGAGGGAGAGGATGTGGAACTCAGTAAGAAATGAACATTAAAAATTTTTGTTTACATGTAATTGAGAAAAAAATAAAATGAAAAATGAAATGAAAAAAGGAGTCATCGGCAGCCAGACAAATAGGGAGATTTTTACAATTGAGGTGAAAGAAATAAGGGCCTCATCTAGAGCTGGAGTAGAATATAAATAAAAAGCAATAGAATTTAGCATCTGATTTGGAGTGAATGATGTAGAAAGTGATAAGCAAGGGCACATCAAGAAGGATGCTACATTTATAAGTGTTGGTGGCTGGTAAGATACTTGTGTTCTCAACCGAAAGAGAAATTAGGAAGAGAGGCAAGTTTTGGGGGATAAGATGATGAATTCAGTTTTGTACATGTTGAGGTTGAGGTACCATTGGGACCTTAAAAAGAAGCAGTTGGAGATGAATTACCCAATTCTAAATCCAGTACTCTTTTCAGTGTTCAAAACTGGGACAGAGCTTGATAGCCCAAGAAAGATCTAGAGGTAGAGATATAGGAGCCAAGAAGTTTTTAGTCATTAATCTGTTGGCCCCATGTAGTAGGCTGAGCCTGATTCAGGCCAATATTGGAATGAAATGAGATGCTTGTAAATCATCCAACTGTTAAAAAAGGCGGGGGAGATTTACTTAGTCATAGCATAAGAAGGATATTCATCAAGGATATAGCTCTCCAGTTGGGTATTCACAGCACACCCACACACACATATTGAAAGGGTCTGGTTAGGATGCTGAAACATCAGGCAAACTTTTTTTTTATGCCCTTAAGTGACCAAGAAGCTCCATCAACACTAGTTTTAGCCTTCTGGTCCAGTAAAGTCTAGGAGACAGCTTCCTTGGATTTTAGAAAGAGAATTGACTTCAACCTACATAGCAAGGTGAGAGTGGGTAAAACCCTGGCCAATTACATCCCAGTTGTTAGGTCGTGGAATTATCCTAATACTTTAAAGAGAAAGAAACTTTAGAAATTAATGGAGTCCTGGATTTAAAAGCAGAGGATCTGGGTTCAAATACAAAAAATTTGTTATTATCTTAATTTAATTTTAAAATTCTAATTTAACTTTTGACACTTATTAGCTTTTCCTCTTGGGTGAATCATAGCTTCTCAGAGCCTCTCTTTGTTTCTCTGTAAAATGGGGCTAATTACACTTCTGTACACAGTACTGTCTTGCCAAAAAAAAAAAATGCTGCATTAATATAGGTTACTAGTACTACAGCCTTTACCTGTGTGGTCTGGAGTAGATTACCTAAACTTTCCGTTTCAATGTCCTCTTCTATAAAATGGGGAGTGTGTGTAAGAGGGGATGACTGGACAGACATCAAGGTCCCTTCCAGCTCTGCGTCTGTGATCTCATTATTCAGAAGAGGGAAACAACACTAAGAAATGGGGAATACCTTGTTTAGTATCCAACCAAGGTCTGAGCTGGGATGTGAACCCTAGGTCTTCTGCTCCGAAATCTACTGCTTTCTCTACTGATGCAGTGATAGTGTAGAATAATGAAAATGTGTTACCTTGTAATCAGAAGACCTGTTAAGTGCTGGCCCTGCTACTAGATGTAGTATAGAGTGTATAGATCCCTGCGTCTAGAGTCAGGAAGAATCATCTTCCTGAGTTCAAATCCAGCCTCAGATGCTTACTAGCTTGTATGACCCTGTGCAAGTCATTTAACCCTGTTTGCCTCAGTTTCCTCATCTGTAAAAATGAGCTGGAGAAGGAAATGGCAAACCATTCCATTGCCTTTGCCCAGAAAACCCCAAATGGGGTCTCAAAGAATCAGACACAACTAAAGGCAGCTGAATGACAGTAATCTGCTTCTAATTCACTTTGTGACCCTGAGCAAATTATTTCTTGCCTTTCTGTGCCTCTGTTTCCTCAGCTGTGAAGTAGAGATGATTTGCATTTATCTACTTCACAAGATTATTGTGGAAAAAAAGGTTTTGTAAGCCATAAAACACTAGAGGAAGGTGAACTGTTATTATTCAGTAATTCAGTTCATTTGGTGCTTGAGGCTTTCTATGTGCCCAGCACTGTGCTGGCTACTCCATTCAAGGATGCCTCCTCTTATATAACAGGTCAGGTTTTTCTGAAAATTTGCATATGAATTTGAAACCTAATTTAAATTAACCAGGATAACTCATGGCTTAAAGGAACATTCTTGTTATATGAACGGAAGGATTCTTGTGTAAAATTAAGTACTTTCTTCACACCAATTTATCTTCTTAGTAAGTTTGGATTTTTGCCCAACTCTATGGCCTAATTAATTACAGGATAAGAAAAGAATCTGAGCTATTCTCTGGAAGCTGTTCAAATAGGATCTGACCTATGTTCTCGTTAGTCCTAGAGATTGCCCATGTTCCAGTTCTTGCCCATCACAGTGGCCCCTAGAGCCTCATTCCTTTGGGTCCTGTTAAAATACAGATGGTCAGAAGCATTGTCCATTAAACAATTTTTCTCATTTCCATCCATATATATATGGATTTGCCATTCATTTCCTCTTTACATGACCAGGATATGATAATGGAAGGTATGGGCAGAGATAGAGAGTCTGTAAAAGGAAAGGCACAGAGAGAAGGCCTGGAGTTTGACCCCGGGAAGGGGTTTTATAAAAGTGCTATGTCTGTGTCTTGTCAAGACATATCTTGTCTCCCCCAGCTCTCCTACTGTGATGCTACCTGGCGTGGACATGGGCAACTCCATTTGCTAGGTATGCCCTTTTCTTACTTGAAGGAGCAAGTTGCTGATGAGGTAAGGCTCCATGTCCAATGGTCTTCCTGCTCAGGGACTCCTGGTGGGAGGAGGGAGAAGGATTGATGAAGCCAGATAGAGAGATTGGCACAGCCATATTTAAAGAAACAAAAACAAAACACTAAGATCCCAGAGACCTCAGTTTGCATTCCATTTCTGACACAGGCAAGTCAGTCTCTCAAAGTTTCAGTTTTCTCATTTGTAAAATAGGGATGATATTACTTTTCCCTATTAAGTTATTAATACTTAAAAGGGCTTTTCTTATATCACTTACCTGGGATGAAAAGATCACCTTGTAAATACTTGTGAGGGCTGCAGAAATAGAAATTTAATTGTTATTTTGGCATAGATGCCCCTCTCTTGCTCTCCCTCCATGGGCTTGAGAAGTACAAGGAGAGGTTTCTTTTTTGGTCTAAGATCACACATGGAGTCAGAGAAAAGATCAGAGTCCAAGTTTCCTAATTCCCAGCCAGATAGATCCATCCTCCAAAAAATAGTATGTATTCAAGGCAGCTTTAAAAAAACAGCCTGAAATCCCAAATTTGAATTTTTTGTTAAACCTACAAGATGTGTTTATTCTTGTGGGTCATGAAGTTCCATGTGATGCTGATTTGGAGTAGCAGAAAGACTGATAGATACATCATCAAAGGAACTGGGCTCAAATCTTTATTCCTCTACTTAACTGAGTATACCTTGGGGCAAATCTCACTCTATAAAATGAGAAGGTTAGATTAGATGATGCACAAGATCCCTTCTAGCTCTAATTTTGTGATTCCTCTCATCTGTTTGCTTGCAGCGTAGGCGGCGGGTTTTGGAAGCATCAGAGAAGCTAACTGAGATGTTGAACAGGTGAGTTTATTTGCTTTTCTGCCTGATCTTTCTAGGGCAGCTACGTGACATAGTGGGTAGAGTACTGGGCCTGGAATCAGGAAGACCTGCGTTCAAATCCAGTCTCATTAGACTCTGGGTGAGTCACTTAACCCTGCTTGCCTCAGTTTCCTCATCTGTAAAATGAGCTGGAGAAGGAAATAGCAAACCACTCCAGTATCTCTGCCAAGAAAACCCCAAATGGAGTCACAAAGAGTCAGACATGATTGAAATGACTGAACCACAATAATAACTAGACTATCCAGGGAAAGACTGTCTCTCAGTCCCTTGACCTTCTGTGGATTCTACTTTACTGATGCTGGTTCTAGAATTCCCTTTGTTCGTGCCCTCCTGTTCATGTGAGGGTCCTTGCCCAAGACTGAGCCTCTATATCTAGCTAACCCCACCCTCTGGTCAGTGCGTGATGGGGTCGGGGTAGCTTATTGTAGTACATTTCCACCGTCAGAAACAGCTTCCGGCCCTTATCCTGCTGTGGGTCAGTTGAGTCACAATAGATTTTAAAGAAAATTGTCTAGTCCAATTTCCTCATTTTACAGATAAGGAGACTGAGACCCAGAGAGGGTAATCAATTTGCTCTGAGTCACACAGAGAGTAAATATCGGAAGGGAGATTTGAATTCAGGTCGTCTGACTCACAATCTAGCACTTTTTCCCCAAACTGTACCAGAATCCTCTGTTTACAGATGGTATGATGATTAACTTTAAAGAGTCCTAGAGAATCAGTGAACAAATTAATCAAAACAGATTAAATCAAATAGAAAGATATAAAATAAAACACACAAAAATCCTCGCGCTTTCTCTCTTCTGCTAACAAGATCCACCGGGAAGAGATTTTTTTAAAAATTATATTCACAATAAATAATTGGGAATTGATCTATGTCAGAGACACCCAGAACTTACATGAATACAATTAGAAGACACTGTACAGCAAAATAGGAAAGCTTAAATCATTAGATGTTCATTGTTCATGGTTGGGTCGCGATGAAAATGACAGTGTTACGTAGACTGGCATACCAAAGAGGGAAAACCTGCATGCCTGTGCCCAGGGTAGGAGGTGGGGTAGGTGTGGAGCTGGGAATATGGACCCTTGGTGGTTTGATACCCACCTATTGGCATTACATTGGTTTTCAGGCATCGGGCGGCCAGTGAACCTGAAGGGGAGATCTCAGAGATGGGGCATGATGTCAGTAGAGCCAAGGAGGTGGAGGAAGAGGAGGGCAAGGAAGATCAAGACTCTTCCCAGCACAGCCTCTGGGTAGACTTATTCACCCCCAGGCACTACAGGGAGTTGCTCAGTGATGATGTAAGTCTTCATTCCAAAAAGCAGGATTGGTTTTCTCATCACAAAAACTGTGTATATGTTGGGAGGTTGGGGGTGGGAATAGAAAACAAATTTCACTGATGTCCTGTCAATTCTGGAAATATTGTTTGGCAGGGGTGGGAAACCTGTGGCCTCAAGACCACATGTGGCCCTCTAAGGGATCTTGATTCTGTCAAAGGGCTAAACTTGAGGACTTTGTGGGCCACATGTGGCCTCAAGGCCACAGGTTCCCCACCCCTGGTCTAGTAGAATGATGGTCACTGAATTTGGAGGGAATTGGGTATTTTATGGGTTAAAGGAAAAGCTACAGAAAAATCCAGATAAGTGAAGGGGACTTGATTGTAGGTTCATAGATATAGAGGTAGAGAGGATCTTGTTCAAGCCCCTCATTTTTCAGATGCACCTCAGGCCCAGAGAGGTTTAGGATCTATCTATGGTCACACAGCAAGTTAGTGACTGAGCCAGAAGTTTAAAGCAGTCCAGTTGTCTGGTGCTAGTGGTAGACATTTCCTTGGCGTTTGGAGGTTGACCAGTGGCAGAGCTTTGCTGGTGAGATGTTCTAATTGGAGGAGCCAGCATTTGGGGCAATTTGTGTAGTTTAATCTTTCTCCTGGCAGCCAGGAACAGGAGAATAAAACGGTGACCCCTCTGGAAGCTGAAAATGACAATACTCAAAACATTGGGCTTAGAAACAGCCCTGGAAAGAGAGTGTGAATTCATCTTTGCCATTAACTGGCTATATGACCTTTCTAGGTCTCAGTTAAATCCAGTGTTGGATTATGTGACCAGCAGCTAGGTAGCACTGGAGTTCACAGAGCACTGGGCCTATAGTCAGGAAGACTCATCTCCCCATGTTCAAATCTGGTCTCCGGTACTTACTAGCTGTGTGACCCTGGGCAAGTCACTTAGCCCTCTTTGCCTCAGTTTCCTTACCTGCAAAATGAGCCAGAGAAGAAAATGGCAAGCTCCTCTAGCAGCTTTGCCAAGAAAACCCTAAATAAGCATTCAACACAACTGAAAACAACTGAACCACAAAACAGTCTACAATTTTCCCATGAATTGCCAATTTTTCCATTGGTCCCTGCTTCTCTGTCTCTCATGATGGTGTCTACTCTCCTCCCCACAGTACACAAACCGCTGTCTTCTGAAGTGGCTCAAGCTGTGGGATGTGGTGGTGTTTGGCAGAGAGAAGCTTGCCAAGAAACCGAAACTGAAGGCTGAGCAGCCACCAGCCCGGGCTCCCTCCAAGTTTGGTCGGGAGCCCCAGAAGTGGAAGACCAAAGAGCAGATGATGGAGGAGATTCTGGAGGCTGACCTGGATCAGAACAACAGGCCCAAATATAAGGTGAGGGCTCAGACTCTAGGGGATGGTGGGGAGGCTGTTGAGGTCCCTCTGGGAAGACTGACATAGGGTAGGGAGATGACCAAGTACCAAAGTGGCATCCTCCACTCTCCCCAAGATGCTCACTCCTAGCGGTCTAGCCTAGTGTAATGGAAAGGACCATATTTCTTTGTGTCAGAAGACCAGGTTCAAATCGCCCTGTGTGACTGTCACCCTCACTTTCTTCTGTGAAGTGGAGATGATAGAATTTGCGTTGCCTAAACTCCCAGGTTGTCAACACGTTGCAAACCTTAAAGCAGTTTGTAAATGAGTTATTTCATTCCAAAATCCCCAGAAATTCCTTATTAAGATTGTAGACTTAGAGCTAGAATGGGACCTCAGAGACTTCCTAGTCCAACCTTCAGACACTTTGTGACCCTGGGCAAGTCACTTAACCCAGTTTGCCTCAGTTTCCTCATCTGTAAAATGAGTTGGAGAAGGAAATGGCAAACCACTCCAGCATCTTTGCCAAGAAAACCCCACATGGGGTCGCAGAGAGTCGGACAGGACTGAATAACCACAGTCCAACCCCCTTATTTTACAGATGAAGTGATTGTTCCCAAGGTCACACAGGTGATCGCAGCAGCCTGAGATTCGGCCTTTCTGATTCTCATCCCCTTAATTCCTCATCCAGATTGTGATCATTTGGACAGAAGCTGAGAGGAAATCTTTTCTGTTTGTTATTTCTTTCATTGATAGAGGGGTGATCTTTTGCATATGAGAAAGGGGGAAAGTCTTTAACGGAGCAATGTAGTAAGGAGGATAACTCAGTTCCCTTGTGCCTGTAAAGAACTGTGCTCGTCACAGTCCTGCCAGGAATGCTGTGCAGGTCTCGTTATCCCTGCTTAGAGAGGAGCAAATTGAGACCCACAGAATTACACTGAGTTGCCCCAGGTCACAGAACTTAAACAGCAGAGCTGGTGCTAGGACCCAGGCTTCCTAGTACCCCATCCTCTGCCCTTTCTATTTCCAGGTGCGTCTTAGACTTGGAACTTTAGTAGGGAGGACAAAATTCACACACAAAACCCAAAGAGAAAATAGCACTCTGTGGTATTTTATCAGGTGTAGAGCTGTGTGGTGCTGACTACAAGTCCTTTAGGAGAGAAGGAAGGAAGGGAGGGAAGGAGAGAAGGAGGGTGGGGTTGGATTTGATCAAGGAGGACTTCATGGAGTAGGAGGTGGTAGGATGATGCTAGGCCTTGGAAGCCCATACAGGATTTCAGTGCATTTTTCTGTCCCCTGCTGACTACAGGTAGCCCTTCTGTGTGGTCCACCTGGGCTGGGGAAAACCACCCTGGCACATGTGATTGCCAAGCATGCTGGGTACAGTGTGGTGGAGATGAATGCCAGGTGAGTGGGGGAGGGGCAGGAGATTTCAAGAGAACAATTCTGTAGGGAAGGACTTCTGAGACTAAGAAAATGTTTTTTAAGAAGAAAAAGGAGAGCTTGCATGATTGACAGCACACAATGCTGGATAGAGTGTTGGACTTGGAGTCATGGACCCTGGGTTCAAATCCTTCCAAGTACACTTACTAACTGTGTGAAATGGGACAGATCACTGGCCTCAGACACATCTTACTCACCTGTGAAGTGGGAGTACTCATGGTGTCCCTATCTCAGGGTTGTCGTGAGGATCAGGTGAAGTAACATAGATAAGGCATCTTGCAAACCTTAAAGTGTTATGTGCGTTCTATCTGTCTTTACTATTATTTGTGACAAGCCTGTGAGATGGTTTTGTGCAAATACCATTATATGTATTTCAGAGCTGAGGAAACCGAGGCTCACAATGTCTTGCTATTGATAAGTAATTAAAATCTTGATCTAAAACTAGATCTTTCAATTCCCAAGTCTGGTGGGTTGTTCTGGGGGTTTTTTCATTACCTGGGTCATCAACAGTAGAGAATTATGTTGGAGATAGGAAGGACTTTTTAATGCCACCCTGTATGGTATAGTCATCCCTTGGCCTCAAGGTAGGGGACTGCTCCATATGAGCTTGTGAGGTCTCCTCCTGACACATAATTCTTTGCTGCTGTGACAGCTTTGGGCTGATTCTCTTTCAGCGATGACCGCAGTCCTGAGGTCTTCAGGACTCGAATTGAAGCAGCCACGCAGATGGAGTCAGTACTGGGAGCCAAGGGCAAACCCAACTGCTTGATCATTGATGAAATAGATGGTGCACCCACGGTATGACTGGCTTTGGAAGAACTTTTAGGCTACTCTGTGACCAAATCCTTGACTCTCCACAGACCTCCAGTAGGGTGTGGGTACAAACTGTCTGGATCAATTACCCTATAGTTACTGTACTATGCTCATGGGGCCAAAGTCTGCATGTAGACCAATGAACTTCAGTCAGAGACAACACCTTAGTCTCTGGCAGCAGCTTGACCCAATGACCCCATCAGCTATCTCACAGACATGGGGTGTGTGAGAGACAGATTGTGTGAATGGCTTATGAGATAATTTGGAATGTATTTTCCTCTAAGTGCCAAGATAGCTAGGTGGTACAGTCAGAATCAGATATCTTCATGAATTCAAATCTGGCCCCACACATTTATTAGCTGTATGACCTTCAGCACATCACTTAATTCTGTTTGCCTCAGTTTCTTCAGATGTAAAACAAGCTGGAGAAGGAAATGGCAAATCACTCTAGTATCTTTGCCAAGAAAATCCCAAATGGGGTCACAAAGAGTGAGACAGAATTGAACAGTAATAAAATAATAAAAAAATTATAATATACATAATATTTTAATATAATATTTTTTATAAATAAAAAAAATTGAACAGTAATAAAAAAGTGCCAGGTGTTCTTCCCACATAAAGTGAAACACATTTTTTTAAAGAAGGCGGCCGCCTTTGTCATTCCATCTGATCTGTGGTTCTTAGGCCTCTGCTTTCTCTTATCTCCCAAGGCCCCTAGGTTAAGATTCCATCCTTCCTTCCAGATCACACCCAAGCCAAACATGGGACTCACCCACCTGCGCATGCTGGACCATTCTGTAATCCCAGGCTCATTCCCAGTCAGTCAGGAAGCCTCTTGGTGGAACATTGAGTTGGTTGGGACTCACTTGTATCACCATGTTTTCATTCTGCTAACTCACCTTCCTTTTCTTCTCTCTACTGTGAGACAGATACTATCAAGTAAAAGTCACAGTTTTCCCATCATTTCAAGAAGCAGACAAATTAACATTCATTTTACCTGCAGAGTTCACAATGGATGTGGCTCAGATTTAGGCCAAAAGTTCCAGATCTGTATCCTTTATAAGTTTTTTGTTGTTGCTATATTTCTTCCTTCCCCTTTCCCACCCATGGCAGTGTCCTGGGACAGGAGAATAGGAGTGGCATACAGGCAAGGGTATGTTGGAGCCAGCTCAGATTGGCGCTTAAGAACTAATTGTTCAATTTTCAGTGTGAGCATTTGTATTTCAGAAATTGGCAAATCTGACAAATCAGGGCTTGACTTTCCTGTTTTGTTGATTGAAGAAAATATTAACAATAAAGATTAAATTTTAAAGTGTGTCCTACATACATTTTCCCCCCAAAGAGCTGGTTGTTGAACATTTACCAGTACACCCCTAAGTACAGGTGTTATTCCAGAGAAATGTGTTCTGTTTTATATCGTGTCCTCATGTGCTGGAGTCCAGTCAGTCACTCATATACTTCCCTGCCTCCTTCCAGCCCTCCATCAATGTGCTACTTAGCATCGTTAATCGTAAGGATGTGGGAGAGACGGAGACAACAGGAGGAGCAGCTGGGGGTGGCAAGAAACGAAAGAAAGAAGGGGGCCTCTTGCTGCGGCCCATCATCTGCATCTGCAATGACCAGTGCGTATCTGTGGTACCTTTCTTTTCCATGTCTTTCTCTGTAATATAGGGATGTTGCACTTGATTTGTAAGAACTCTTTCAGCTCCAATGTTCCATTCAAAATGGCAGCACTAGAACTGTTCTAGGTCTTCTGACTGAAAAACTATGGGAAAACCATGTCATGTACATGGTCAGATGTGGTCACTATATTAGTTGTTTTAGCTTGACTTTGTTATAAGAGAGGGTTCAATGCCAAGAACTGGGGAGGGAGATAGAGAACACAGAGAATCATAAATGGAAGAGATACCAGAAATTATCTAGTCCAAGGCTCTTTCTATTACATGCAATTAACTAGTGATTTAAGTCATTAGTTCATGAATAAGGGACACCTCCTACGTTATCTAAATGGCCTGCATTATCTAAAAATGCCTGTGAAAAATTGCCCTCTATAGATACAAACTTTAACCCATGCACCCCTTCCTATCCTGTGATATTCTTGCCTCAGTCTTTGTATAAGCCTGAGGTACTTAAGGCCTTCTTCAGATTCTTCCAATACATCATGAATGCCAGTATAATCGGCTGTCTACCTGTTGATCCCTCACCTTCCTGACACAACCGGCCCACCTCCTTTCCCAGTCATAAATATCTTTCATAATTAATGTCCTTCCTTCTATTTCTGATGCTCAAGTCATTGTTAGAATTAGTGCTTCGTCTTTCTTACACCTGCCCGTGAGTCTTTCCATTAAGTTTTCTGTGTTGCCTTCAGATCTAGTTCTTCCAAGACCAAGACTTTCCATGATTTATGGCGATATGATGCCATTTGAGAGAGTATCAGTATTAAAAGATAGGCTTCTACATGAGTGACAAGTTTGGAATCATTGAAAAGTGCCTTGTGATTACTTAGTGCAGTGCATGATAAATACAAAGCTGTTTACTTAACAAGAGTCCACTATCCAAGAGCTCAGTTATCACAGATCTTTGATGGTTGGGGTTGGCATTGTTGAGGATTGACTGCCTTCTTTATTCAGGCATATGGTACAATGGAAAGAATATGGAGTCAGAGGACCTGATTTCAAACCCCAACTCCGCCCCTGTGTGGCCTTAGACAAGTCATTTGACTTTTGTAGGCCTCAGTTTCCTCATCTGTAAAATGAGAGGGTTGGACCAAATCACCTCTAAGGTCTCCTCCATCTATGATGTGCTCATCCTATGATTTACTCTGTATCGTCAGAGCATTCTTCAATAGAGCCTCTGTTTTAAATCAGCTTTTCCTTTTCCACCTCCCCACATCCCCTAACAAACAGCTACTATGTGGCAGACACTGTGCTAAGAGCTTTACATATATCTCATTTGTTCCTGAGTAGATACACACCTTCTCTGAGACAACTGAAGCAGCAGGCATTCCTCCTCCAGTTCCCACAGACTCTGCCTTCCCGGCTGGTGCAGAGATTGAATGAGGTCAGTATCTTGATTAAGGGAAAGACAGAGGGGCCAAGCCCAAGGTTGGTGCTGCCCCTGATCCTGGAAATTAGACACAGAGCCTCTACCCAGCTTTGTCTCTGCGGCTTAGAGCATGGCCTGGCTTTCTGGAGTTGTTGGCCAGCTGTCAGAGCTGCTTCATGATTCCCTTCTCAGTGGATTATCTGCGTTAGAATGAAAGAAACCATCATTGTGGAGAGCCGTCCTCAACAGGGCATCCAAGATTTGCATAGACTTGGATTCTCTGTGCTTTAAGTCTAAGACATTGTCTTTGATGTCTACCATCTTGCCCTGAGTGAGCAGGTACCCTTCTCTCCTCAGCCTCCACTTACCAACTTCCCCTCTACTTGTTGTCTTCCCCAGTAAAATGTAAATTTTTTTTGAGGGTGGGGACTTTTTTTTTTGGTTCTTATTTGGATTCTTGCGTTTGGCCTGGCACAAAATAATCACTTTATAAATGCTCTATCTATACATGCTACCCCTACTGAATGTCTTATCATGTCTTGGTTTTCTTGGTAAAGGTAGTGCTACCCAACAAGTTGCTTTATTTCTGTAGGACATGTTAGCTGGTAACTACCAGTGGAGGGCTTGAAGAGAGAGAACAGGGCAATGGGGAATAATCTGTGGATTGTTTCAGGGGAAGAAATAAAGCAATAGGGTGGTTGATGAATAGACCAAGGTGGACTAGGCAAGTCAGGAAAAGGAAATGGGATGGTTTTAGGGAAAGCTTCCTGAAGAGGAGGAGGTCAGTTTCTCCTTAGTGCTCTCCCATTTCTGACTTACGGACATAAACTTAATCCTTTGTTGTTCTCCAGTTGTGTCCAGCTCTTCATGACCCTGTTGGGGTTTTCTTAGCAAAGATATTGGAGTGATTTGCCTTTTCTTTTTTCAGCTCATTTTACAGATAAGGAAACTGAGGTAAACAGGGTTAAGTGACTACTGCAGGGTCACACAGCTATTAAGTGTCTGAGATCGGAATTCAGGAAGATGAGTCTTTCTGATTCCAGGCCTGGAACTCTGTGCACTATGAAGCGACCTAGCTGCCCCAGGCCTGATCCTGGGAGAGCATAAATCCAGTGAGGAAGTTTAACACCCCATTTTATCTTGCCTTAGATCTCCTTGCGGCAGGGAATGAAAGCAGATACTGGTACCCTCATGATGCTGTGTGAGAAGACAGAGAATGATATCCGCTCTTGCATAAACACCCTGCAGGTATAAGCCCAAAACAGAGAACTTTGTCAGTGACTTCCAGGGTTGGGGGGTGGGTAGGGAGTTTTCACTGCACTGAAATAGTCCCCTCTCCCTATAAGTGATGGCAACACTGGGTAGTTCTTGTCCTTGGCCAGCTTCTAGTTGGCCTCTTTCAAGCCTGGAGCCTTCTCTAGGTTTTCCACCATCCACCAGAATATGACAGGTTTCTTACTTCCCTGTAAATGGCCTCACACATTCTATTTCTGATGGGAGGACCCAAAGGAGGTCGATCCTACAGTTAGGAACATGTCTCAGGCATTTCCTCTATCCTTTCATAACCCATCATAGGACTAACTAGAGGTTTTCTTTCTAGAAACCTTTCTAGAAGGCTAGGAGACACCCATGGCAGAGCCGTTGACTTGGGGTGGGAGGCCTAAGTTCATGTATTAGACAAGATGTTAACACATCAACTTCCAATTCTTTGCCACCACAAAAAACTACTATAAATATTTTTGTATACATGAGTCTTTTTCCTTTTTCTTTGATCTCTTTGGGATACAGACCTAGCAATGGGATTACTGGGTCAAATGGTATATATAGTTTTATTACCCTTTGAGAATAGTTCCAAATTGTACTCTGGAATGGCAGCCTCATGATTTTACATACGTGAAAACTGAGACCCACAGCAAATGGCTTAATGTTTTCTTCATCTGTAAAACAAAGGGTTCTGACTCTTCTCTAAGGTTGCTTCTAGCTTCAAAGTACTGGGTCATCCCATCTTATAATTTTAAAGGTGGGACAGAGAGCACACCAAAAGAAAGCTGAACCTTGAGTGGTTTTAACTACCAGTCTGGGTTCCAGAAAGCAGAGAGCAAAACATACCTCTCTTCTCTTGATAGAAAAATGGAAGACTACTGAAAGGTGTACCATGGCTGAAATGGTCACTGCACTGGCTGATTTTGCTTGACTGTTTTTAATTCATCAAAGAGGTTCGGAGGCGGGAAAGAGGAAGTATATAACCAAAATGACTTTTTACAAAAAAGCAAAAGCATATTAAACATAAAATGCATATATTCACAGAGTGTCCCATAAATCACAGTACAATTTTAAGGGTGTTAAGGCAACTAAGGCTTCAGGGATTCTGTGTGTGTATATATGTATATATTTATATTTTTACATATATTGATATACATATATATTATAAACCTATCATAGGATGATTCTCAAGTTAGAAGAACCTCAAATATCATCTGATGCAACCCCCTAATTTTTTTTAATTTTTAATTTACTTTAAATAAATTTTGATTTCTAAATTCTCTCCTATTTGTTCCCTCTAAATTCCCTCCCCCACTTTTTGAGAAGGCAAACAATATGATATGAATTATACATGTGAAGTCACTCAAAACACATTTCCATATTAGACATGTTGCAAAAAAAACAAGCAAGAAGCACAAAGTTAACAAAATTATGTGTCATTTTGCACTCTGAGTTCATCAGCTCTCTGGAGGTGGACGACATTTTTCATTAGGAGTCCTTTGGAATTGTCTTGGATATTGATCAGAGTAGCTACGTCTTTAGCAGTTGAACATCATTACAGTATTCCTCTGACCATGTGCAGCGATCTCCTGGTTCTGTTCGCTTCACTCTGCATCAATTCATATAGGTCTTCACAATGTCCCTCATCATTCTTTATAGTCCAGTAGTATTCCATTGCAGTCATAAACCACAACTTGTTCATCCATTCTGCAGTCAGTGGGCATCCCCCCAGTTTCCAATTCTTTGCCACCACAAAAAGCTACTGTAATTATTTTTGTACGTATAAATCCTTTTCCTCTTTGATCTCTTTGGGATGCAGACCTAGCAGTGGTATTGCTGGGTCAATGGGTATGTACAGTTTTATTGCCCTTTGCTTATAGTTTCGAATTGTTCTCCAGGATAGCAGCCCCTTAATTTTTACACACATGGAAACCAAGACCTACAGAGGTTAAGCAGTTTGCTTAAGACCACTTGAGTAGCAAACAGAGCTTATATTTTAACTCAGATCTGACTCCAGATGGATAGCCCTTGACCTTCCCCATTCAAAGCTAAAACATCTTTTATTTTAATCTGACTCAAAGGGACGTCCTTTGGCACCCATTAGATCATTTGAATGTATTGTTCTCAAGGGTCTCTACCCTTTCTATCATTTTTCTACCTTCAGCAGAGGCATTTTATGGAGTTCTGTGTGTCAGAACTGAACCTTAGAGATTCTGTAGATCCAACCTCCTTATTCTACACTTGAAGAAAATGAGGTCTGGAGATTGTTTAAGGTCACCCCACATCCTCTACCGGAACTAGTGTCTTACTCCCATCTCTAAACTTTGTACGTGTTTATGTAGTAGGGCAAAAGAACCTTAGGTTTGGCGTCAATCTGTGTCAGATCTTGGCCCATTTACTTAATTATTTTCTCCTCTATAGAATGAGGAAGAGCCTAAGGTTCCTTCCACCTTGATATTCTTTGAGCTTTAAAAATAATGGAATAGTGCCAGGATTTTGGGAAGCCAAGTTACTGAAATTAGTGCCCTAAAATATCAAATTTCAAGTTTGCATCCTGCCTTCATTCGAATCGTTCCTTCCTCATGTTCTGTGTGTGTTTGCTTCCCCCTCTCCTCTGGCTGGTGGATACCTAGTTCCTGTATGGGCAGGGCCAGAAGGAGCTGAGTTCAAGGATGGTGCAGACCATGAGCATCGGCTTGAAGGACCAGAAGAAGGGACTGTTTTCCATTTGGCAAGAAATATTTCAGTTGCCCAAGATTCAAAGGTAATGCTGTGTGTCTGGACTGGGAGTGTTGGAGAGTGTGGGAATGGGAACACAGAGATCCTGGAGGGCTTCAGGACCCCGGCACTGGGAATTGCCAAGAAGAGGTTCCTTTGATCTCCTGCCAGCTGCTATAATACAGCACAATCGAATCCAGCAGGACTCCAGTAGCTTAGAGTCAGACACAGTATTTGGGTTTGAATCATAGGATGATAGAGCCGAAAGGAGACCTTATAGGTCAGTGAGTCCACCCCCTTCATTTAATAGATGAGGAAGCCAAACCCAAGAGAAGTTAAGTGATTTGGATAAGGTCAATAATTGGTTTCCCTTGTAATTTTATTTTGTACATTTAAAACTATTATTTTGAGAAGTTTTTGCTAAATCAGTCTAAGAGATCTACAGCCCCCCAAATAGGCTTAAGAACTACTGCTCTAGGGAATGCCTGGCATTCCTGAATACCAGGTGAAGACTTTTATTTATGAGCAAGGAAACAAATGGAGATGGGGAGGAAGCACTGACTACAACTAGAGCCCTCCTGGGCCCCAGATACCTATGAAGAGTGATTACATCTCCTGTTCACCTGACTTCATGTGCCTGGTATATGCAGAGACCGTTAACCGTGCAACCACCAGGTGTCACCCTTTACAGCAACCCCCAAGTTACCCATCCCCATGCCTGTCACCATCCTGGCTGTACGTGGCAACATTAGTCTAATATCAAGACAGCAGTGCCCTGTTCCTCCTACCACATGGTTAGCCAATTGTACCCAAGTAACATATAAAGGAATTTTCTGGTTAACTAAACACCCCTTTAGGTTTCACAAGTGTTTTTTGATTTTTACCATTTTGGATGGAAATCTTTCTAAAATATATTAACACCCTCCTTTTCTTTTGTCTTTTTTTCCTCCCTTTCCTTCCTCCTGCACTTTCCTTTCTCTTCCTCCTCCTTTCATCCTCCATCCCTCCTTCCCTTCCTCCTTTCGTTCCCCTTCCTTCTCTTTCTCCCTCCCTTCTGTTCCTTTCTTTTCCTTCCTTCTACACTCCCTTCTTCCTCCCTTTTCCCTCTTTCCCTCCATCTTTCCTTTTTTCATTCCTTTCCTTCATTCCTTCCTCTCCCTCCCTTTTTAAATTTCTTCCATCTTTCTTTTCATTCCTCTTTTTCCTTCCTTCCATAAACAGGATACAAAACAAAATGTAACTTTTTCTCAGGTTCATTTAAATAGATGTCACATAGGAGGCAGGTGATCTGGATTCTAATCCCCTCACCCTCCCTTCCCTTGGCCTTGGACAAGTTGTTTTAGCCTCAGTCAAGGGACTGAACCAAATTGTCATTTTGAATTCAAGTCCACCCATGAAACGAAGATAATAGTTAATATTTACATAGTGCTTTAAAGGTTTACAAAGCACTTGGTAGGTGGAGGAAATGTCATCCGAAATTCTCCAATGTTTCAATCCAGTGATACCTTCAGGGACCACTGAGGCATAGGGGAGTTGTTTCTCCCTTCAGATAAACAGCCCCAGGCTGGCTCAGGATGAGTTTCCATCACAATTCTTCTGTCTACATTTAATTCTATAATTCTGTCTCCTCCCTTCATCACTGTCATTTCTTGATGTTGTTGGTATTTTGTTAATGTTTCTCATAATTGCAGCATGTCACAGATGGAACCTTAGAATACAGAACATAGGAAGTTAGACCTGAAAGAGACCTCAGATCATATGGAAATTTTTCACCTGAGGTCCATAAACTTATTTTGGGGGGATTTGTGTGTTATTTTAATATTTTGATCATTGCATTTCAGTGTCATTGATTTCCTCTGTAGACCTGTTTTATTTAATGCATTTAAAACATTCTGCCAAGGGGTCTAGAGACTTCTCCAGACTGCCCAAGGGCTCCTTGACACACACAAAAAAGGCCGAAAAACCCTGATCTAGCAATACCTCCTTATGCTAGAAGTATAGAAACTGAGGCCCAAAGAGGGGAGATGGCTTTCCCAAGCAGCGCAGCCAAGATGGAAACCATATTCCCTGGCTCCAAATCAAAGTCTCTTTCCACTACTCCCCAGCTGTGTGTACATACTACACCAATTATATTTTTGACTCTGTGGGTTCCTTCTTGCTGCTGCTATCAGAGTGTCCTAGATCTTCTGGATTCATATCCACAGGAAGATTGTGGAATGTCAGATGAGAAAGACACCTTGGGTGATGGAATGTAACTTAGCAGACCTAGAAGAAACCTCTGAGACCATTGTTCTATAGAGCCCCAGAGAGAAGGGACTTGTTCATGGTCAACATAGATAGTTTAATGCCAGACATGGAATCCAGGTCTCTGGACTTGCAATCCAGGCCTCTTGCTATGATGGCATTACACAAAGGTGGGGAGAATTTAAGTAGAATTAAAGGTAATTTTGCCTGGAGGGTTTTGTGAGGGTAGCATCTGGAAGCAGGCAAAGGCAGGGTGACCAGCTCTCTCTTTGGCCTCCCCAGGCAACGCATTGGCCAGGATGTTTTTCTGCCAGACCAGACTCTCCTTGACGGTGATGGTGGCCCTCTGGGTAGGGGTCCTCTAAACACCTCATCCCAGAGGTTCCACCATATCCTGCATATTACCACTTCCACCGGAGATCACGAGAAGGTGACCCAGGTAAAACCACCTTCTACGTTGCCCTGGTGTTTTTGCCTCTGAAGTGCCAGAACTTTTCCAGTGTAATTCAGTCTTCATAGCTGTAGGAAGCTGTCCTCTGCTGCTTATTTTTCCAGACACAAATCCAGTGAGCAAAAAGCCAGGAAAGTGTTATAACCTTCATTCTACAGAGAAACTGAGGCCAGGAGAGGTGAATGTTCTAGCCTTGGGTCACGTTGGTAGTGGCATTGCTGGGGTTTGCACTTGGGTCTCTTGACTTCCAAGTTCAGCACCTTTCCATTCCCCCGACAGTGCTTCTGTGTGAAGGGTTAATTGGTTTGGTAATTCTGTTGCTTCTCAGTTTCATCAGTAACCATGTCCTTGGTGAACTAGGGATTCTCTCCCCTAAAGCGGCTTTAGATTAACAAGCCATTGTGGGTCTGTACAGGAAACTGTCCCTCTGGGCTTCCAGGAAACCTCCGGATTGACCCTGGGTTTGTTTTGGAGGATTAATTTTGGGACTTGATAATGCAGGTGAGCTAAGGCAAGGATTTGGGTAATGATGCAAAAGCACACGTGGAATCGCAGTTTATTGTTTTTTTATGTTTTTTGTTTTTTAGATTTTTTTGTTAAACTCTTGTTCCTGGAAAGATGAGCAGGTGCTAAGCCCTCTTCCTCTGGGGTAGGGTGAGATACTCTCACTGGGGGGAATCTACAGCAGTGAGGAAATACTTACCCCATCCTACCACTGTCACCAGTGGTCATGTTCAGCTATCAGGCTCATGAGTTATTTGAGCCTTACTTAAGAGGAAGCATTGTATAATAGGAAGGAGAGTGACCTTGAACTGGGTTTCAGAAAACCCTTCATACAAAACTGTAGCATTTCCTCTTTCTCTGAGCCACAGA
>CM053769.1:41094689-41147660 GCA_028658325.1 Potorous gilbertii | reverse complement strand
GACCATTTTTCCCCCTGAAGGATTATACTCAGTTTTGCTGGGTAGGTGATTCTTGGTTTTAGTCCTAGTTCCTTTGACTTCTGGAATATCCTATTCCACACCCTTTGATCCCTTAATGTAGAAGCTGCTAGATCTTGTGTTATCCTGATTGTATTTCCACAGTACTGGAATTTTTTCTTTCTAGCTACTTGCAATATTTTCTCCTTGACCTGGGAATTCCGGAATTTGGCCACAATGTTCCTAGGAGTTTCTCTTTTTGGATCTCTTTCAGGCGGTGATAGGTGGATTCCTTGAATACTTATTTTGCCCTCTGGTTCTAGAATATGAAAACTGTCCTAATATTCTAGAACCAGAGGGCAAAATAAGTATTCAAGTTTTGCAGATTTAAAAAAAAGATCAAGTCATTTCCCAATATGTGGCACCTTTGTTGGTACCTCACACCAAGGGAGAAAAACAGTTAAACAAAACCATTATATTTGACAGTGTAGGGCATGTTCATAATTCAATTTCTGCGACACAAAGGAAAAACAGCATGAAGGTCACACAGGCAATGTCATGACCAGGATTTGAACTTAGGACCACCTGACTCCATGTTCAGCAGTCTTTCCACCACTCCACACTCTTGCCTTTGCTAAGCCAATTCAAATCAACAAATACATTTGGGCACACAGAGCACCACCAGGGAATGGGCAATGACGTAAAGTTTAAGGAACAGATGGTCCCTGCTGCCTTGTTCTTACAACTTCCTCTGCATCTGAAGACCTCTGTGATAAATGACCATCTTCAGTTATCATTTAACTGCTCATTTAAGCCAGAAGTCCATGGGTTTTCTCTCTGCTTTCTCTCCACTGTTTGAAGAGGTGACTGAGACTTTTCCAAGAGGCCAAGTTAACAAAGCATGAAGGTAAACAGCTTGGAAACATGACATTGTTTATAGTGTTGCCATCTTATCATATCCAAGCGACTAGGTGGGAAGAGAAGTCAGTCGTCCAATCTGCTTGCTGCTGTATTCATATGTGTATACATATACACACACACACATGCACAGACACACACACATACACATTATGTTCTCTTTTCATTTTCTGCTTTGGGGCTCAGCTTAAAAAACCAAAACTGCCTTTCCCCAGAGCAACACATGAATCTGGAGTCATCCACATGAACTCTATTTAAAAACTGATCAACTGTTTTGACATTAAAACCATCCTACATCATTGTGGATTTTCAGATGAGTTTATGTTTCTGAAGGACATCTGGAACCCTCCGAACCAGATGAACACACTATGCTGACTTGGTGGCATTCTGTTATGATGCATGAAGAGGTCTAATCTCATTAATTCCTTAAATAATACCTAGGCTTCAGAGAGTTTGAAAAAAAATTTTTTTAGTGGTTCCTTTTAAACGGTTTTTTAAAAAACAAACCATTGAAAGACTGAAAAGAAAATATGGATGACTCCAACCAGCAATCCAGGTCTCACACTGAACTGGAGACATCAGGGCTTTCTGATTATCTCTGTTCTCTGCAGGAAAATCAGAGTTTAGAACCTTAGCTCCCACACAAGCACTTAAGTTAACCTAATAGGAATGTATCAACTCCTTGGAGGCTGGGATTATTTTATATTTATCTTTGTATCCTTAGTTCCTAGAATTCTTTTTGACACAAAGCACAGTAAGTGTTTGTTGAATTGAATATGGGACAGGTTTTATTTAATCCACAAAAAATTTGTTGAATCATACTTGAGCCCATAGTCAACATGTTTTCTATTTTCTGTGGGCTTTTACCTTCTGTAGGGAACTACACAGGACAGCTAAGGGGCGCAGTGGATAGAACAAACGCTAGGCCTGGAGTCAGGAAGACTCATCTTTCTGAGTCCAAATCTGACTTCAGACACTTACTAGTTGTGTGACCCTGGATGAGTCATTTAAGCCTATTGGCCTCAGTTTCCTTATCTGTAAAATGATGTGGGGAAGGAAATGGCAAACTGCTCCAGCATCTTTGGAAAAATGACTGAACAACATTAACAAAACCCTGGATGAGCGTCCCCACTCTGAAAAGGAAAAGAATTCAGTATTGTTAGGGATTCCATTGAGGCCTACTTTCCTGCCATCATACAGTATTCCAGAACATGCCCTGCTCTGCCCTTTCCTCCCCCAACACACACACACACACACACACACACACACACACACACACAGAGCAAACACTTGTAGGTGAGACCTGGCCCTGGGTTTGCCCCTCCACACACATCTGTATCACCAAGGCAATACTTCCCCCCACCCTCCCCGACCCCTCACCGGCCAGTGCCTTCCCACAAACACTCATAAGACTAGCTGTGCCTGCCTATATCCTCTCTCCTCCACCCTGTTTTCACCAATTTCCTCCCTTCTGCTCCATTCTTCCTGTTTCATACCTTCAGCCAGCTCTTCCTATCACATGTGACTTAGGCTTCAATGTGATTTAGTGGGCCTATCAATGAATGGGAAAGATCTTCCCACTTAAATTACCATTACAGCATGACTCATGACTCTGTTGGCCCAGGAACTCCTTTATCACAATTGTTGCCTCCCTTTGCTATGGATCCAGCCACTAAGGAACAAAGTATTTCTTTGTATTGTTCCTCTCTTTTTAGTCTTTGTCTTAGTCTCCCTCTGACTCCCCTACCTCACCTCCTTAAATGGCCAAGCTCCAAGCCATAAAGATAGATAGGGTATATGAACTAGAAGTTAGCTGGTGTCAAAGTGCACAGAGTTCTGGGCCTAGAGTCAGCAAGACTTACCTTGAGTTCAAATCTAGCCTCAGATACTTACTAGTTGTGTGATCCTGGGCAAGTCACTTAACCCTGTTGGCCTCAATTTCCTCATCTGTAAAATGAGTTGAAGAAGGAAGTGGCAAGCCATTCCAATATCTTTGTCTAAAAAACCCCATATAGAGCCATGAAGAGTCAGACATCTAATCAGATATTAACTACCTTGTGTCAATGGTACAACAAGTACCCATAAAAGGCAGAAAATTCATACCTTGCAAGGAAATATTATCAAAGACAAGAGTTATTCCTGGGGCAACACGAACTTAGGATAGACAATACCTGGGCACACCCATACCATCTAGGAGAAAATGTCGTGTTTCCTACTCAACAATGAAAAGACTTGAACTAAAATTTTAAAAATGCATACACTATGGATTTTTAAAAGGATAGTTCATCTTTCTAAAATGACTCTCTCCACTGCCCACCTGCCTGTCAATATATTGGTTCCATATAAAATACATTAAGCCATTTATGCTGTCAGATTCAAATTACTAATGGTAAATTCTTTGGGAAAAAAATAATCCTACCTCATCCATTGCTGCAAATAGATAACTTCTGTTGGGACTAGTCAAGTGAAAAGTGAATTCTTAGATTTAATGTTGAAAGGGAGCCCAAACCTCTCATTTTACAGCTGTGGAGCCTGAGGCTCAGACAGATTAGATGACTTCTTCAAAGTCACACCGTTGTAAACAGCAGAGCTGGGATTTGGGCCCAGGTTCTTTGATTCCCAGTCCAGTAGTAACCTTTCCACTCTGATCCTAGATACTAGCCACAAACTCAGCTTTGGGTCCAGAGACCTCTGACCTCCTAAGTCCCTAGAAAGAGGTCCCAAGACACCTTAGACACTTGATACCAAATGGAAAGGACTGAAATTAGTACAACTAATGGGATCAGTGAGAATTAAGAAACTTTCAAAATGCTAAAAGTGATATTGAGGGCAAAGGAGGACGACTAAGGAGAATCATCGTGGACAGGTATTCTGTCTTGACCTACATTTGTAGGAGGTGTGTGTGTGTGTGAGTGACTTTAAGGGAGAAGGAAACAGTAGCAGCTTTTTAAACTGGGTTTGGAAAGGAGGGCAGAACAGAAGGCATAAAGCAGAATGTGTGTTCAGAAAAGGGGTGTAGAGGGAAGTTATCAGTGGGATCAAATTCCATAGAGTATTAGTGTTCAACATTTCTCAGCACTATTTACAGACCTGCTGTTAGCTGTTCCTGAGGCCACATGTTGACAACTGCTTGAGCCAAATGGGTCTGTTGCTGTCCTCATCAGCTTGTTGGTAGAACCACTGGTTGGTTGAAGGAAAGCAGTTTACTAAGAAAATTGGGGTGGAAATAGTTTCACACCATGCATCATGAGTGGGACTGGATTTGTTGTTTATGGCCTTTTCTATAGAAGAGAGTTACAGGTAAGGGGGAAATGTTTACTCACTAACCAGAGTGACAGGAAAGTTTGGTTATATTGCGTATGCTACTCTGGCCCAGAATGCAAGGGGAAAGAACATATATAGAACCATAGAAACTCACAACAAAAAGATCATTTAGTCTAGGGATTCTTAACTGTTTGTGGGGTGTATATGTGTGCACTGGAGCCCTTTGGCAGTCTAGTGAAGTCTGTGGATCTCTCCTCAGATTAATATTTTTAAATGCATAAAATACATAGAATTACAAAGAAGTCAATTATACTGAAATAAAGATAAATAAAGATGTAATTAATTTTTTTCCTATCCAAGTCCATAGGCTTCCTGAAATGTATCTATGTACTCTGGGGGCAGAGGGGAAGACTTCGGGCCCCCAGGTTAAGAATCTCTGATCTAATTCAACCCCCTCATTTTATAGATGGGAAAACTAATGGCTCAGAGAAAAGACTTGACCAAACACAGCGTTAGCAGCAAAGTCAGAATCAGAATTTAACTTTCCTGACTTCCAGGCCAGGGTTTTTTCTATTTCGTTTCATTGCTCCAATTTAACTCAAAGGGTTCCATCAAATACCTAACCCTGTGGGACAGGTGTCATCTGGTTCTATTTTAAAAGAAGACACCTGTCATATATTTTAAGAAAAATGATTCTACTGTCTTTATTTCATTTGCAGATCTCACAGTAGCTTTTCCTCTGCCTGTCTTCCTTATGGCTAACTCTGATTTCTCCTTTGAGCTGTCCGAAGGCACTGTTGTCTGGTGTGAGAAATATACCAAATTTGAGGTCACAGGCCCTGAATTTGAATCCTCACCACTAATCTCTCTTAGCCTCTGCCTACCTCTGCCACCTTGGGTCAAACCACTTTGATTGTCAGTCCTCTTATTTATAAAGAGGGTTGGACTACACAGATGGTCTGTAAGGCCCTCTCCGGCTTCTAGGAATCCCACCTTCAATATTTACTAGTGATGTGACCCTAGGTACATCACATAAGGTGAGTTTCAATGCCCTGGTAAAATCAGGAATGCCGATTTTGGTAGTACTGACATCACAGGGTTGTTGGGAGGATGAAGTAGGTTTAATGAATGAATGAAGAAGCATCCTTAAGCACTTGTGTGTTAAGCGCTACGAAAAATGTTGAAACAGAGATAAGTGAGACTATCTCTTCTCAAGCTCACAAGTTCTAACTGGGGGAAGGTTCAGCTGCAGAGGAGGCTGGGAAGGCCCAGGATTCTGGAGAGCTACTGCGCTTCTGTAGAGGGAGAGGTCTGGTAGAAGTAGGCAGCAGGGCACTTGGCAAGGTCTGACGGTCTTCAGGATTGAGATGTGAACAGCCACATCTACCCCGTGGGAGGCATCAATGAATTGGAGGGGCCTGACTTAGGACTTCCTGTATGCATGTAAAGCACTTAATAATCCTTCAGGAATTAAGGAGCCCATTTTCTCTGTCCGTTACATGTGAGGGTGACAAGAATGGGGGATCAGCACTTGTCCAGTCAAAGCTGATGTCCAGTTCCTCTCACTGTCCCGTTCTCTTCTTACTTGTAGTTAAACCCTAGAAGTGAAACTGGCAAGAAAGCAAAATGTGAAGTGGCCTGACCCTTGACTTTCATTCCTTTCCACTTGGCACCTCCTGCTTGGGGACTGGGGAGGACCCAAAGCTGAGTTGGTGACCTGTATCTAGGACCAGAGTAGAAACGCTGCTACTGGATTTGGAATCAAAGAAATCTGGGCCCAAACTCCAGCTCCTTTATTGTCTGTGTGTATGAAGGCCAAGGAGAGGGGTGTCAGCAACACTTGAGAAACAAAGGTGAGTTTTGACAAAACACTTCTCCAACGTCCATTTAAAATCTTTTAAGTTTAGCATCCTCCCCTCCCCCAGGCCAGCTGAATTGCAGTGGATGGAGGAATGATCCTGGAGGCAGGATTATTTTTAATTCAAACCCAGCTTCAGACACTACGTGACCTTGGGCAAGTCACTCTGCCTCGGCTTCCTCATCAGCAAAATAAGGATCATGATAGCACCTACCTCCCAGATAGGTTATTGTACAAAATACTTGGCACATAGTAAATGCAATGAAAATGTTACATGTCAATGATCTGGTTTTCTCTTTATATCTTTTTATGTGAATCATCACTGTTCATTAAAATTTTGTAAGATGATGAAATATGTAGTTTTCCCAGTGAGTTATTAAAATTCATGTTACTTTTCTCTCTTTGACAATGAAGACAAACATTAATAGGGATACCGATGAGCCTTACCATTGAAGCCCACATGCTCTGTGTGCCTGCCAGCTAACTGATGCCCTGCTCTGTAAATCAAGCATGATCATGCCTCCCTGCAGGAGACTTAAAATTCATCTGGACCAACAATTTCATTTTATGGTCCGGGAAATGGAAGTTGAGGCAGGAACAACAGCATGCTCAGTTGTATCCCTTTCCTGACGTCTTCTGTATTTTGGGGGTTCTTGTGGAAGGCAATTTCGATCTTGTGCCTGTTTTCTGAAGACCAAAAAATTTCTTTTTGCAAACTGTATGTACATTCTTTCTGAAAGTTAACAAAGTCAACCCTAGGTTTTTCCCACTGCCACATCCTCTTTGTGTTCATAAAGGTTTTCCCTCGCAGCAACCCTGTGGGGCAGATGCCTGTTGAACTTTTTATGCAGCTCCAATGTGTAACAAACAACACCAGCTACTGGAGGAAAGAATGCCCCATCATGTGGTCAGTACTAGGCAGCAGAAGAACTGGGATCCCGAGCTTCTGGCCTAAGTTCCATGCTCTTTCCACTCCACTCCTCTCCCTCTAATCAACGTAAACGTCACATGAAGAGACAGAACTTTTCTTCCTAGAGAAAGAACCTTTAGGTTTGCATAGCAGAGACCTCCCAGGGCCACATTCAGTTAGAGGGATAAAAAAACCTACTCTCCCTTCTGGTTAATGAAATGTATAAGTACACATGATATGGTTTTGTCCAATTTTCTTGAACTGGAAAGGGAAAAATAACAACAGGCATTTTTTGAGGGAGGGCATCTTTTTTTTTTTCAAATGTCTGAAAACCTAACTGAAATTAGGTAAGTACAGGAAACTGGGATTTATACACAGAAGTTATAAGCTAAAGTTGGTTCAATCCTGGCCTTTTCACAGGCTACCGAATAATTAACTTCACCCCCCGCCCCTACCATTTTAAAAAATCTTGTGTGAAAGAAAGACACAGAGAAAAATAACACAGTAAAATTTTATTTCACAAGGTTAAGCAGAGCAAATAAAAATTCTGATATTTTTCTTACATAATATCTCAAAATTTGAATATGATTTAAAAAAATAATTTAGACTTGGACAAATTAAGTTATCTATAAGTCTTACATGTGCAAAAATATATCAGATATCATTTCAAAGAAAAGCGAAAGGAGGCATTTGGGAACATCACTTCCCACACACCTGGGGGCCTCAAGAATTGAAGATCAGAGGCTGGACAAATGACAGAAGACACATTACACTTCTGTTACCAATTTTACAAATTAGAACACAAATAGTAATACAAATTAATTAAGAACCTGGTTATTGATAATTTACTTATGGTGGCAGCAGAGTGAGAAATTCTGAATTTACTTATTTCTAGGCAACTATAACTAAAAAAAAAAAACCAACTAGTTTGAAAATCTAGAGAATTTACTCAGCTCTATCTTTACAAAACCTAGGGTACTATAGTTTTGTTTAAATATTTAAAGGGGAAACATAGATTTTTTAAGGCTAACGGCTTAAGAACAAAGGCTATACCTGTTCTGAGTGAAAGTTAAAAGAAAATTAACCCAGAAAGGGAAATGCCTGAGTCACTTTCCCCCACAGTACTGCTGCCCTCCTCTGTGCTAGTCTGGCATGTGCACAGCTAACTCAAATCACACTCACAAGAGTGAGTCATCTGTGTGGCGGGGGTGCTGGCTTTGCAAGATGGCTACTCTGTGAGCACTCTGAAAGGAGCCCTTGGATATTTTACAATTGTCCAGACCCTGGAAAGGGTGAAACTGGGCAGGCTGAAGATAAACAACGGCAACTACATAACAGACATCTCAATTGATTTGTTTTCTATAGGATACTTTTCCCATCACTCTCATTCAGAATGCAATCTCAGGTGAATAAAAACACAGGCCACTAGATTTGGCAATCGGAGCTTACTACCAAGATGTCAAAATCCATAAAGTCTTTATTTTTATTTAAGAGGAAGTTCTGAACAAGCAGGCATGGTGAACTTGTAGGTGTCTGCCAGCGAGCTGCAACAAATTCGTAATTCCCAAGAGAAATGCTTTAGGAAATACAGTTACAAATTCTCCAAAATAGATACAAATTTGTTCAACTGAAGATAATTTGCAGTCTCGAGATGAGGTCTTCTGAAAGCCTGCACAGATAACAAGGGGATAAATAAACACTTGCTTAAGGAAATATAAAGGCTAATATGAAGTCAAGCTTCTAAAAATGTTAAAAGTAACAGCAAATGCAAAACATTTATAGGGTCATAGAATTTAGAACAGACATTAGAAATCATCTAATCTTAGGTCCTTGGGTGAGGCCTTTTGACTGAGTCCAAGCTTTACGGAACAAATCCTTTTATTAAGGGGATTTGTTCTGTACATTTTGGATTCGGTCACAGGGCTGCTGCAGGACCTAGAGGGCCACATGTGGCCTTGAGGTTGCAGGTTCCCCACCCCTGATCTAATCTCTCATTTTACAGATGGGTAAAGAGAAGAAGGGACTTGCTCCAAGTCACCCAGAAGCAGAGCCGTTCCTGGAACCCACATCCTCTTCTTGTAGCTAGTAACCTTTCCAATACAGCATTCCATTATGGAGGATTCTTTTGGGGGATTAACAGAAATGCAGAAGAGTGAATAATCACTGAAAATGATGTAGAGGCACGTGATGCTTTTAGAATACACAACCTCCTCAACTCTAAAAAGGAGAAACAAATCTGGGGGTGAGAGTGAATGGTCACATTAGAGAAGAGTTCTTATGTTTACAAAGAGGTTCACTGCAAGTTTCTTTATATAAGGAACTTGCCTATTTTGTATTTTAAACATGCCTTACTGACATTCCTTTTTGGTCCTCTTAGCTTCTAGCTCACTTCAAGCCAAAAAGTCGATCTTCATTCTTAAGCTGCCTGTCTCTACCACACAGTGAAAGTAAAGTATAGGGTGAACAAAGGAAATAAATTCAATGCTAGAGGCAGAGCTAATATGGGCAAAAATCGGACCAAAACGCCCATGTTACCTGATTACCTATATGAGTGGTTGATCTTAAAAAGTTCATCTACAAAGAGTGTGAATATCACTGCTGCACCCTGCTCACATTTCTTTCCTTACTCCTGACAGGTGTCTGTTTCTCATAATTTAGTCTATTTGAACCCACGTAACGCCTGATGTCTTGTTTGAATACTTACACCAATAAGCAGACATGGATTTCTCTTAAACTCATGATATAGTTGCTCACATTAACAACAATCGACATTTATTAACTACCTTTTGTGTATAGAGCACTATGCTAGGTAAGACATGGTCTTTCCTTTTCAAGGGTCTATAGTCTAATAGGAGAATAAGACACCAACACAGATAGCTATAAAACATAGGATTATGTGAAAAGCACCTGGACTCCAAAGAGAGAAAAAAGTCAGCCAAGTGAGGAAAAAGAGAAAATGTCATACTTTGGCAAATCACTTCAACACATATAATGTATGAGAAGATCCTATGTTTTTAAAAAAGTTTGTCTTACAAATGAACAGAGATTGACTTACTTTGAGACGAAAAACATCAAGTGACTTTGCCCAAGGACACCTAAAAAAGGTAAGAACCATCATTTTTTAAATATTTTCATCAACTGTGCCATTTTCCCACATATTGTATGCAAGTTCCAGGGTTAGGATTCACAAGACTAAGAGCTTAACTTACTAATGAGTTGTGTTCTAAAAATTCCCTTAGAAGTTGGTAGTTTGGAACCTGAAATCTTCTCTCCATAAAAATAATATTCTAAATGGTGATTAGATTTCCAGGTGAGCCCTCAAAAAACCCATGTGACAGGTGATAAAGCCAAAATATTACTAACAATAGTCCTGGATTTCATAGTTTTATAAGATTCCTGAGCCCAAGCTTCAAAGGCTATGGGTAGGGGAAAGCACCAGCAGCTGGGACCAGCCCAAGCTGACTCTCACAGCAATGCCAAGGGAGGGCAGAGACAAAAAGAAACTCTCAGGTTGTCTTAAACTGGAGGCTTGTTTATAGTAATTGATGTATATTTTCAAAATCTCATTTCGAATTTAAAACAAACAAATCATCTCGGGGAGGGAGGGGGAAAAAATCTAAGTTATATGGAAGTGATTGTAGGACAGAAAACAAAATAATTAAAAAAAAAATCAGTTTTCTGATAATTGCATTCATGTGTGGATGATGAAGAACCTGAGAAATATTCATTGTGGTGGGGAATTTTGGCAATCTTTAGTCATTCAAGGTTGGTCTGTTGCAACACCTGCTAAAAAATAAAGCAATATACAACACACATGCAGAAAATCCCAAGTATTCAAGTGCAAATGGTGACAATGTGACAAAGAAAACTGGGTCAATATAAGAAAGATTATTTTCAAGATGTCCCTTACTCTATGCAACCTTCTAAAAACATTCCCTAAACACATCAATCTTAGTGGAAGACTTCTGGGCTTTAAATTTTTCTTTAATTATGTCTGGAAGATGCTGTCTGAATGAAAGAAAAATCCCTTAACTATAATGAGAATGTTTTAAGTAGAAAATTAAGAAAACCAGAGATTTGGTTCATCTTCTAAAGAAACAGAAATAAATCAGAATGAATAAATTACAAATTAGTCTAGTTACTAATTACTCTTCCTTTGCAAAGGATCAGAAAGGAGGAAAGAGCAAGATTCTTCTACTTAGAGTCAATTAGCACAGGACTACTTACTTTTTAGACTCAAAAACACCTTCAACAAGAAATCAAGTCTTCCCATAAACTCACAGGCTAAGGACAGTGTTTAGTATTGTTATTCTTTGATACATAAGTATCAAAGACAACTAACCTCTCTCAGAGTCTTATCTTAAAAAATAAAAACAGACACTAAACTAGAATTTTTAATATAAAAGCAACAAATGAATTTGTGTGTGTGTGTGAGATCTTAAAACTTCCCCTCAGTTTCTGCCCTCATTTCTGATTTTTTTCATGGTCTCCCCATAACTCCCCTTCAGCTCAGTCTAGTCTAAAAGGTTGACTGTCAGATATGTTAGCTCAAGGCCTACAAACCCTCCCCGCTTTCATAAAAAGCTTCAAGTACATTTAGCTGTTAGAGTTTTATATAATGCAGAGGACTACAGCTTGACTTAGCCTACCCTATAAGTCCTATAATCAACATCGGCTAGCTAGCTTTGCATACTGGAAAGCCTTTTACGAATGAGAGATTATCTAGCTTAGAAAAGGGCAAGGGATTTACTCTTAGGGGCAAATGAACGAAAATACAAACTTCTCTATCTTAGAAGAATAAATTTCATACGATTTAATGGACTATGATCTCTGTGCATACTAAAGACACAAACATATCCAGGACAACTCTTCAATTATGGTAAATAAACACATCTGTGTTGAATATTTTCCTTGCCCCACCTTCTAACAGCAGAATTAAAAGCACATTTCAAACACATCCTTCTACAGATCACACTAATAGGAAGTAGTAAAGAGACGATGCTGACACTAAATCAGAAAGGTACAAATTAGTCATTTTTCTTGAAATCATTCTACATTCGAATTAATATTCATAATACTCACTGATTTAAGTTTTCTATTACCACATGTGATAGATAGATACCAATAGACTGTAACTGTGAATTCCTGAAGCTCAGGAAAAGGCAAAGTAGCTCCCCAACATAGTCTGGCCCCAGGGTTTGCCACCTATTCAAACAAACATTTTAGCATTTAGTCATGCCTTTAAATTAAGCCTACTTGACAATTTAAGCATCAATTTTATCTCTCTCAGAACATGTAAAACCCAGCACAAAGTGCCTTTCTTTCCTATAGTGCCATCAATTTTGAGGATGTTCAATAAACACCTATTAATGGTGATAGCAAACACCTTCAAAGTCTATAAATGGGACTGTCTCAGAAAGGTGACAAGGAATGGGTAGAAAAATAAACATGTCTTGTGTTTCTCAGATTGCTTCTTCCACAAACCTCAAGGATCTTTTTAATATTAAATATTTTTTTTGCATTTTGGGGTTTAATCACATTAAATTCTTATTTTTTCAGGTTCAATGAACATTGATTATTTCTTTAATCACGGATGATACACCCCACCCTGCCACCCCATGACAGGGGGCAGAAGGAACTAATACATACAAATTAGGAAGTCAGATTTTTTTTCTAAGATAACCTTCCCTCTTCTAAGTTCCAGGCTCCAACTAATATGAGAACCCTTGAAGGTCTCTAACCTTAGCCATTTGAAGAACAAACAGTTACTAGGAAAATTTTGTTTATTAATATAGTAAACAAGTCATCTTTTAAGCAGTTCATTGCTACATCGCCACAAGTGTTCACTTGTGATAGTGACTGGAGGAAAGCTAGATCCAGCAGTAACCCTTTGTATTACACACTAATAAAACATAAGGATTTTTCCCTGTTCTCCATATTATAAAAAAAAGAGCAGGATAAAATAAATGCATGAAAAATAATAGTGGCATTCAGTATAACTATAGTCAAAACCATCAAATGCAGATTTCTTAGGATGTCTTTCTATTCAGGATAAATAAAATTCTTTGGAACTAGTGATTAATATATGCATCTTAAAAAAATATCCAACACTCCTTTACCACAGCAGGAAGAATGCAAAGCTCATCTTACTCCCTCTGTACTTACAAAGACAAGGAAAGATTAAACAGAGTGACTATCTTGTAATTAAAAGGCAATATTAACAGGTATTACTTTGCTCTCCCCACATATTCCTAGCTAGGAAGCCATATTTAGGAACAATACAGAAAAGTGAAGTGATGGCTGTGATATTTTCTTTATAGGAAAACCACACACTCACACGAAATCAAATATTTTATATACATAAGATATGTTAAATGTATAAATATAAAACATACATAGTTTTATTGACATTATAAATATTTAAATAACTGAAATCTTACCCAACAAACCCTGGATAAGAAAGCTAAACAAATAAAAAAAACCAGCATAAGATGAATATTGGGCTTGAATTATAATGAGACATGAGTACTTTATCAGGTAAAAAGCATTTATATCAAAATTACCTCTCTTATTTTTATGATCTTATAACAGAGGCCAGTGACTGATGAAACAGAGCAATTACTTGGAGCAGAGCAGCTGTGCCTTCTAAGGCCTATTAACTGAATCATGACTCACTCATAACTGTGGAATATAAAAAATTCACAAAGCCTCACAGAAAACCAATTTTCTCTACACAAAATATTCAAGGTTACATTTCTTCAATTTAGGAGGAGGAACAGAGGGAAAATAAGTTTTCCACCATACATCAAAATACCCCATGCTGAAATAAGTGGCCAGGACAACTATATTCATCAACTACTACTTGACAAGACTGGTACCAATTATTGTCCAATAAGTACCAACAACTTGTTCAGGTTTGCTTTCTGGCATCTTTTAAATGAGTAGTTCAAGGTGGAAGCACTTACAATTTTAGCAGAGTGTTTTTCTGGTAACTCAGATCTCTGGCAATCATACTGACAACATCATGAAGAACAGGCATTTGGGACAAGAGGCCTTCCAAAAATAGCTTTAGTGCCCAGAAATTTTTCTAGGAAAGTTTTTTAAAAGAGAAAGAGATTTAATTCACTGCCATAGCCAACATTTCATTGTAATTCTCTCTTCCCTTTATACCTTTCTCCCTCCTTTAATATCCACACAGGTAACTGAAGGACCATTTAAGTATACTGAGGCCCCAAAGGTTACTCACATTTATAGATAAGAGCATTCATAATATTCAGCCACCATTAGATGCCTACTTTATGTAAAGGTCTAGCTATAAGTGTTTTATTTACAGTGTCCCAAAAAGTCTTACAGAAGATGCAATTTTAAGTTTTAATAGCTTAAAATCAAACTAAGAACTTTGAAGACACTACACAATTTTTGCTTCGTCTGATAGCAAACTTCTGCTTTTATGCCCCTCATTTTTATTTTGGATCTTTGTTTTCTAAATGCATTTTGTGTGTGGGGCAGATTTAATTTACTTTTCTGTTTTACTGGATTGTTTAATCCATTTATATTTAAAGATGATTAGTTTTGTATTTTCCTCCAATTGCCTCTAATAGTTTTCCCTCATCTCCTCCCCCACCCCTTCCTCTGTGATCACAATACTATATTTCTTCAGTTATTTTAGCTTGATTTTAAGGAAATTCTATTCCCACAGGCTCTCTTCCCTTCATTTTCAAGCCCCACGCCCTCTACTTGTTACTTCTTTACTTGGTTTTGTTTAGTTTTTTCCTTTATTTTACCTAATTTAATTCTTCCCCTTGATTAAGTAGTCAAGTAATAATCCTCTTGCTCCCTTTCTTTGTTTGCTAAGTTTTTAAAAATGTCATTTTCTGTATCTTTTTCTAAAAAAAGATCTCTTTCCTTCATTCTCTTCATTAGTCATCTTCCCGGTTTTTTCTCCACTCCAGGCTTTCATTGTTTAATTCATGGTCCTTATAATTATATAGCCCTTCTTGTGTCTGCATTCTCCATGAAATTAGAATTTCTAAGGTACCGTAGGTTCCTTCCTTAGAGTTTCTATTATTGCCTCAGTCTTCTGCCTAGATCCACACCCTCACTCTTCTGGGTGTCAGGTGCCCCATGAGCTGATTCCCTTCTGAGGTACACTGAGTTCTTTCTCTGGATGTGGAAGGGGTTTTGTCTTAAGAGTACATTGGGAATTTTGTGAGTCCTTGCATTGCAACATAGTAAGTCTACCAGAAAAATTCCTTCCACGCTGTGACTGTTGCTGTGTACCAAGTTCTCCTGGTTCTGCTCCTTTCACTCAGCATCAGTTCGTATAAGTCTTTCCAGGTCTCTCTGAAGTCTTCCTGTTCATCATTTGTTATAGCACAATAGTGTTCTATTACATTCATATACCACAATTTATTCAGCCATTCCCCAATGGATGGGCATCCCCTTGATTGCCAGTTTTTGGCCACCACAAAGAGAACTGCTATAAATATTTTTGTACGTACATGTGGGACCCCTTCCCATTTTGATGGTCTCTTGGGAGTACAGTCCTAGAAGCAGTATTGCTGGGTCAAAAGGTATTTTGTAGCCCTTTGGGCATAGTTCCAAATTCCTCTCCAGAATGGTGGGATCAGCTCACAGCTCCACCAACAATGAATTAGTGTTCCAATTCTCCCACATCTTCTCCAACATTTATCATCATCCTGTTGTCATGTTAGCCAATCTGATAGGTGTGATGTGGTACCTCCTAGTTGTTTGGATTCGCATCTCTCTAATCAAGTAATTTGGAGAATTTTTTTCATGACTATAAGACAGCATTATTTTTTTCCTCTGAAAATTGCCTCTTTATATCCTTTGACCATTTATCAACTGGGGAATCCTTGGATCTAATTTCTAGGTCAGTTGTTTTTCCAATGAGATATTTCACATTATCTTCTATTTTTTCATTCATTTTGTTTTATAAATTTTTTGGCTTTGTTTTATAATTTCTTGATTTCTCATAAAGTTATTAGCTTCCATTTGCTCCAGAACTATTTCCTTCAGTGAGCTTTTGTACTTTTTCAATTGGCTAATTCTGCTTTTTAAGGCATTTGTGGGCCTCTTTTGCCATTTAGATTAGTCTATTTTTAAAGGTGCTGTTTTCTTCAGCATTTTTTTAGATTTCCTTTGGTAAGCTGTTGACTCTTTTTTTGATGATTTTCTTATATTGCTCTCATTTCTCTTCCCAATTTTTCCTCCACCTCCCTTGATTTTCAAAATCCTTTCTGAGTTCTTCCATTGCCTTGACCTTGTTATCTTCCTCTGGCTGTATGCACTGATCTTCCTCTTCCGAAAGGATGGAAGAAAATACCTTTTCACCAAGAAAGTAACCTTCTATAGATTTATGTTTTTTTTCCCTTTTGGGGCATTTTCCCAGCCAATTACTTGACTTTTGAGCCCTTTGTCAAGTAGAAGGTATACTACCCCAGGCTTCAGAGGTTTTGTATAGCTGTTCTCCATGACCTGTAAGTTCTCAGTTTCAGTTCCTCCAGGGTGGCATAATCAAAGGAGAGGTGATTACTCCTCTACTGGCCTCTGCTCTACTCTGTGAGCAACCATAAGCACTCTTCTCTGTCCTGGAACTATGAATAGCTTTCTCACTGACCTTTGAAGCTGTCTTTAGCATTTGTGTGGTTTGAGAAATCTGGAAACCCGCAGTAGTTGTTCATGATTCAGTGCCTTGAAGCCTGCTCCAATCCCGTTTGGGCCCTGTGGCCCACACTGGGCTGCGTTCCACTCCAATTCTGGCGCGATACTTTTCCCATCGGCCTCCCAGGGTGTCTTGGGCTAGAAATCTATTTCATTTTGTCACCTTGTGGGCTTCTGCTGCTCTAAAATTTGTTTAGAGTCATTTTCTACAGGTATTTTAAGGTCCTCGGGGGACGAGCTCCTAACGGTCCATGCTGCTACTCCATCATCTTGGCTCCACTTCCTTTTTAGCTATTCCTAAATGGTTTTACTTTTAAAATTAATATATCATAGTTGGGTTTACCCCAATCTTTGTTATGAGCTACTCAGTTACTAATGAGTCTTAAATGTACATTTTACAGATATTAAAGGTAAATAGTTTGTCTTTATGAATCCCTTAAAATCAGTCTTTGGTATATACCTTATATTTCTCTTGGTTCTTGTATGCTGAATCTTCTTTAAGCTCAAGATTTTTGTTAACGAAGTCTTGAAACTCTGAGACTTTATCAAATGTCCATTTCTTTTCATTCCAAATAATACTTAACTTTGCAGGGTATGAGGTTTTTGGCCGGAGCCCCAGTTTTTTTGCTCTTTGATATATAGTGTTCTAAGACCTGCGGTCCTCTAATGTCTTTGCTGCTAGATCTCATGTAATTCTAATTGTGGCTCTATCATATTCAAATTATTTTAATCTTGATGCTTTTAATATTTTATCCTTGAGTGAGGTTTTTCAAAATTTGACTATGATATTCCTGACTTTTCCTCATAGGATCTCTTTTGAGTGGTGATTGATAGAGAATTTTCTGTTTCTTCTTCCCCTCCTTATTCTAATGCTTCAGGACAATTTTCTTTAATTATTTCTTGTATTAATGTATCAAGATTCTTTTTTTGATCAGAACTTTCAGTTAGTCCAACTATTTTTATGTTTTCTCTTCTTGATCTATTCTCCAAATCTGTTGTTTTTCTTATGTTTCACTTTCCCTTCTATTTTTCATTATTCATATTTTCTTGAATTATTTCTTGATCTCTTATAATTTCGCTGGCTTCACTTTGCTCAATTCTAATTTTCAAAGTGTCATTTTCTTCCTTAAGATTCTGGATCTCCTTTTCTAATTGGTTGACTTTCCTTTCATAACCCTCTTGCTTTTTTTGGATTATTCTTATTTTTTTTTCTCCATCTCTTTTCATTTGATTTTTAGTCTTTTTAAAGATATTCTATAAATTCTTTTTAGGCAGGTGACCACTTTACATTACTCTTTGGAGGTTTCATTACTTCAATATCCTCCTCTGAAGATTCCCATAATAGATTTCTATGGTTGGATTCTTTCTCCTTTACCTGTGCATTTTTTTTTTGTGGTAATAGCTTAATTTTTTGTAATTACCTCTAGCCCTGGGGTATGGGAAATGGTGCCTCTTGCCCCAAATCTTCAGTTCTCCCCTCTAGCTTGGAACCAAAGCCAAACGTCCAGCCTCCTGTAAATGCCTGCAGCCGGAGATTTTTCTGCCCCACTGCTTGTGCTGGATCCTTCTCATCCTTCTCACTCTTTGCAGCACAGTTGGGTCTGGTGCTCCTTATCAGCAGAGGTTCCCTTGATCTTCCCAGGCACAAATGCCCAACTCCCCTCACTATCCTGGGGGTAAAAAGTTCTTTTGGTTGGTGCCAAGGCAGCCTCTCAAACCAACTAACCTCAGGGCTTGCGGCCTGTTGTTAAAACAGAACCTAATCTGGAGGTGTTTACTCTTCATAAGGACCAAACCTCTTCCTGAGATTTTTCTTCTGATCTTCTTGAATTGTCCCAGAAAGACCTGTGTTGTGTCCCTATTTTTATCTTCACCCACTCTTTGTTCACCCTAAGATGCTGTTTTAACTCTTTCATGGGAGAAAATACCGAGAGCCTGGAATTTTCTGACCTACTCTGTCATCTTCCCAGAATCCTCTCCGAGTTCCTTTGCTCTTCAAAAGACAAATTTCATTGCCTTCTCGGATTTTCACTGGGTTCAGAACAGTCTTATGCTATTCAAATTTAAAGTTATAGGGAGGTGGTACAGTGGATAGTGTGCCAGGCCTATAGTCAGGAAGACTCATCTTTCAGAGTTCAAATTCAGCCTCAGACAATTACGAGATATGTGACTCTGGGCAAGTCACTTCACCTGTTGGGCTCAGTTTCCTCATCTGTAAAATGAGCTGGAGAAGGAAATGGCAGACCACTCCAGTATCTTGGGTGCGGACACAAAAAGTTGAACATGACTGAAATAACTGAGCAACAATAACAAACCTTAAAATTTCCTTTATATTTGAAAGTCTTTCTTGCTTGCAGAATTTGTCATGTCAGTGGAATGACATTTAGCCACATTTTGGAAATTACAGCAAAGGGTTTGCTCTTGCAGGTGATCTGTGGATTCTTTGGATTGACGCTTTGTTTTGTTTGGATAGTCTGGGCAGTTATTTTGCATTATTTTTTGCATTATGGCATTTCAGGTATTTTGACTTGTCATATTCTTCAGGGAGACCTCTAATTCTTTGAGGACAGAATTTAAACCATTCCATTATCCTGCAGTTGTCCCACAAGGTCCTCGACTTCACCAGGTATTGGAATAATTTTCCTTTGTCTTTTACAATCCTTGTTCATAGATGCCTGACCTCTCTCACTTGGAGGCCACATTCCCTTCTGCTATTAGTGCCTTCCCTGTTGATGTATCTGCTTATTTATGCTCAAGATCTTTAGTTTTCTTCCTCCTGAGATTTTTGGTAATTTCAGTCCTATCTCCTTATCTTCCTCTACCTGTTCTTTGTGTAACCCTAAGCTTTAATGGCAATTTTCTTGGAGGCTAGATCTCTAAGTGTCTCAGTATCCCTCTGCCCAATCCTCCCCATGCTGTCTGTCCCAAGGGACTTCTGAGGGATCAGAACTGGGCCCAGATGAATGCTGAGCTCTTCCCTGCCAGGAATACTGAAGCAACACGAAAGCCAACATTCAGGTCCTGTCCCCCTTCTCTCTATTTCATTCCCTGGATGATTTCCTTGTTTGGTACATAGCTTGAACCAGCAAATACTCCTCAGCTGGAATGCTAAACCTAGGTACAGGTCCCCACTTCAGTCCTCCCTGGATCTATGACCTGGAACTAGGTAGTAAGCAAGAGAGCTGCTAGTTGGCTCTGGGTATACCACCTGTTCTTGAGCTGGACTGCAGCACCTGGCATGCTTCTGGTCAGATGCCATACCCAATATCCACAAATCTATCTCCCTATTCTTACCTAGGCTAGAAAAAAACCATTTGCAGTCATTTTTTTCGCTTGTATTTGCTCATCAGAATTTGGTCTGGTACATTTTCTAGATCTGTTTAGAGGAGTTGTGGAGGTGGAGATTGCGGTACTTCTTCCGGCTACTCTGCCGTCTTGGATAACCCAAGCCCAGGACTTTTATTCACTATACTATACTGCATTTTATACAAATGCATAATAACTACAATGCCAAAGAGAGTATATCTATATGATGTGATTATAAGACAAATACAAGTACTTTGGGGAACTCAGGAGAAGGAAAAAGATCATTTCCTTTATAGGAGTTTAGTGAAAATATTCAGAGATTAGAAGAGGCTTAATGGAGTTGCATCATTGAGCTTCTCTTATTTGGGAATAGTTTGAGAGAAGGGGTCATGTTCAAGGTGTAAGGACTACTTCATCCTGGGCAGTGGAATGGAGAGAGAAAAAAACTAGTAATTTGAGGACAGGAGTAAGTACAGTTTGGTGGTATATAGAGTACATGTAGCCTGGGGCACTATAAGTAAAAACTCAGAGGAAAATCAGTGTTGTGAAGGGCCTTCACTGCTAGGATAAAGAGTGTATACTCATTTCATTCCCCTATTCAAATCCCTTCAATGGCTCCCTACTGACTACCATAAGTCATACCTAGGAAAAGCTAATCTTGGCAATGGGATAAAGAATGGAATAGGGTGGGGTGGGGAGCAAGGTAGGAGGAGGAAGAATTTCAATCAGGAGGTAAAAAGGGTCTAAACCTAGGAAGATGGCAAGAGGAATGAAAACAGTGGCTATGGGAAATATTGTAGTGGTAGAATTAAAGCCTGGTAAATGACTGGATGTGGGCTAAAGGATTATGTATTATCTTTGTATTTATGACTGTTAGGACCTGGATTCAGATTTCTTCCTTTTTAAAGATCCACACCAACAGTCTGGAAATACAGGAGCTCCTCAGTCTGATACCTCTCTGACATAGGAATTCTAATCAGCTTCATTTCTGACTTAGTTGGTTCATACTTTCCAAAAGCAATACAGTGGTCCCTCACTTCCAGGGGCTCGTAATATTGATGCTCAACTCAGTACAGACACCAAAATGGCTTAGGTCACTGCAGAACTCCCAAGCTCAAGAAATCTGCCAACCTCACCATTCTTAGAGCAGGGGGATTGCAGATATGTGCCACTATGCCTGGAGGTCTTTTGAAAAAGAAAAAAAGGGGATCACTTAAATTAAAAATATTTAGAACTTACCCCAAAAGCTAATATTATTTCAAGAAAAGAAGTCAACCATGGCAAGTCAGTTAGCAGCATCTGAAGCAAAGCTTGAATGATGAGAAGAAAGCAGGCCTCAAGGTTTAGCTAATTAGAAAGACAAACAAACAATTAGAGACAAGGCCCCAAGTACATTCATTCTTCTTTATCAAACAATGCTGTGACTGCAAAAGCATCCAGAACCTCAGGAGCAAACTAAAGGACAGAGAGAAATAAATCCTGTAACGCTGACATTTAGAGAGCACTTTAAGACTGATGAAGAATTTTTTGTCTATTACCTTATCTGACCCCCCTTACAGCTATGTGAGTTAAGTAGTACAATTTTTTAGGCCTAGTTTACAGATGAGGTAACCGAGATACAGGACTATAAATAGAAGGATACAGTTGAATTCACAAACACTATGTATACTATATGATAGGCACTGTGCTAGGGAACAAAGACAAAAACAAACCATCTACAAAAAGCCCATGGTTCCTGCAGAGGGGTAACACATGCAACTAAATCTATACAGTGAAAACCAAAGCAATTTCAAAAAAGAGGAAGCACTAAGAACTGCAGGGATGAGAGAAGTCTGTGCTAACAAGTGGCACTGAAAAGCACCTGAGAGAAACTTGATTCTATGAGGTGAATAAGGGGGTGTCAGATAGGGTACAGAAATGTACTAAAGGGGAAAACAGTTAAAGCCAATTTGAATATAAAGGAGATTCCCTAAAATAAATAAAATTGGACAGGATTGGAGGAGCCAGACTGTGGAAGGTTTTAAATGCCAAATTGAGGATTTTATATTTTATCTGGTAATAAACCCATGTCTTCTGCCTCTAAGTCCAAGTAAAAGCAACCTGTTTCAGGAATAGGAACATGACAGACGTGCAATGGGAATGCAAGCACTAAATCAGCAAGAGATGTGATCAAATCTTTCCACAGCCCAGAGGTTTTCTCCCCTGCCCACCAAAGTCTAAATTCCTTGGTTTGGCATTCTGAGCCATTTCTAACTGGGTTCTTACTTACCTTTTCAGACTTCACTCTCTACTCTCCTTTATGTATATTCTTTTTCAAACTGGGCCACTTAGCTCACTCCTGTTCCCACAAACACAGCCCACTCTTTTTTTTTTTGCCATGTTTTTGTTCACATAGTTCTTTAAAACTGCAACACCCTCTCTATCTTTGCCTGTTGAAAGTCTTGTCTTTCTTCAAAGTCTGGCTTAAATACTTGCTTTGTGAAGGATTCCCTGACCGGCCCTGTCTCACAGTGGCTTCTTCCAAGTATACCTTTGGTTTCTATCTTCCCCATTACCAACACACAGAGCCTTTCACACGTGTGCCTATTAATAAATGTGAAAAGAAGCACTCATTACTTATTAAATGCCCACCATGTGCCAGGGACTGTGCAAAACACTGGGGATATAAAAGGAGGCGAAAGGCAGCCCCGGCTTTCAAGGAGCTGAGAGACAGCAGGCAAACAAAGCTGTACGATGCAAGCTACGGAATGAAGAGGGAAGGCAACAGAATTAAGAGGGCTGGAGAAAGATTTCCTGTAAAAAAAATGAGATTTTAGTAGGGACTTGAATGAAGCCAGGGAGGTCACTAGTCAGAATGGAAAAGGAAGAGCATCTCAGGGATGGGAGACAGTCAGAGTACAACCAGAGAGGAGAGAGGTGTCTGGTTGTTGGAAAAACTGGGAAACTGGTGTCACCAGATCAAAAAGTTCATGCTGAGATCAAGACGCAAGACTGGAATGTAGGAGGGGACTACTAGGTCATGGAGGGCTTTGAATGTTACAGCATTTTATTTGCTCCTGGGAAGAGATCCGAGGCAGGTAGACCCACCAGCAGGCTATTGTATAATGGACTAGGTACGAGGTGAAGAGGGCCTGTACTAGAGTGGTGGCAAAATCATAAGACAGAAGGGAGATCTTGCAAAAGTAAAATAGAGAGGCCCTGGCAGTAGTTTGGATATGGGGGGAGGTGAGAGAGATTGAACAATGCAGGATGACTCCTAGGTTGTGAGCCTGATGAACTGGGAGGCTATTGTTGCCCTCTTTGGAAATAGGAAAGATAGGTGGATGGGTGGATGTAGGGAGAGAGATAATGAGTTCTGTTTTGGATATACTGAGTTTAAGATATCTATAGGCTATCCAGTTAAAGATATCTGAAAGGAAGCTGAAGATGTGACACTGGAGGTCAGTAGAAAGACTGGAACAACTCCCAAGCTGATATATGATTTAAATACTCAGAATGAGGTCTACGGTATTAAAGATTATTCACTGTTTAAGCTTATACTGCAACCTCAAACATCAGAACAGAGAAAAAGAGGCAAAATTATAAACTTACAGAACCATAAAATATATCTGAAGGCAAAGAAACATTGACTTTCAATCTCAGTTCTTCTAAAATGCCAAAGGACATGTCACACACCATCTGCAAAAAAGTTATATATGTTGTAGGATTTAGAGCTTGAAAAGACCAAGCTCATCATCTAATTTGACCTCTATAATTTTAAAAAATATATTTTATTCCCTGCCAGTTACATGTTAAAACATATATTTTAAAAAAGTTTTGAGCTCCAAATTCTATCCTTCCCCTCCATGAGATAGAAAGCAATCAGATATAGGTTACACAAGTACAATTATGTAAAACGTTTCCATTAGTCATTTTGTATAAGACAACTAAAAAAAAATAGAATGGAAAAAAGAAAGTGAAAAGAAGTATGCTTCAATCTGTATTTAAACAGCATCAGTTTTTCCTGGAGGCAGATAATATGCTTCAACATTAGTCCTTTGGAATAATCTTGGGTCACTGTATTACAGAGAATAGCATAGATCTTCATTGTACAATATTGCTGTTAATGTGTACAATGTTCTTCTGGTTCTGTTTACTTCACTTTGCATCAGTTCATGTAAATCTTTCCAGTTTTTTCTGAAGTCATCCTATCCCACTTGACATTTCTTACAGCACGGTAACATTCCATTACAATCATATACCACAGCTTGTTTAGTCATTCCCCAATTGATGGGCATCCCTCTGATTTCCAATTCTTAGCCACCATAAAAAGAGCTGCTATAAATATTTTAAATATGTGGGTCCTTTTCCCTTTTTTAGGATCTCTTTGGGATGTAGACCCAGCAGTGGTACTGCTGGATCAAAGGGTATGTAGAGTTTGATAGCCCTTTGGGCATAGCTTCAAATTGCTTTCCAGAGTGGTTGGATCAGTTCAAGTTCTATCAATAGTGCATTAGTGTTCCAGTCTTCCACATCCCCTCCAAAATTCAACATTCTCCTTTTTTGTCATATTAGCTCATCTGATAGGTGTGAGGTGATGCTTCAGAGTTGCTATTTGGCTTAGATCTCTATGTATTTGAAAAACGAGGCCTTTACCAGAAATACTTCTTGCAAATTTTCCTCCCCAGTTTTCTGCTTTCCTTATGATTTTGGTTGTATTGGTTTTGTTTGTGCAAAAACTTTTCAATTTTATATAATCAAAATTATCTATTTTATATTTTGTAATGCTCTCTTTTATTTTATTGGTCCTAAATTCTTCCCTTATCCATAAATCCTACAGATAATAAACTATTCCATGTTTTGCTAATATGCTTATAGTATCACCCGTTAAGTGTAAATCATGTCTTCATTTTGAACTTATTTTGGCAAATGGTGTGAGATGTTAGTCTATACTTAGTTTCTCCCATACTGTTTTTCAGTTTTCTCAGTAGTTTCTGTCAAATGACTTTTTGTTCCAAAAGCTTGGAGATTTAGGTCTATCATATACTAGATTACTATGGTCATTCACTGTAATTTGTACCTAGCCTATTCCACTGATCACCACTCTGTTTCTTAGCCAGTATCATATTGCTTTGATAGTTACTGCTTCATAATACAGTTTGAGATACTGGTACACCCTTCTTTCATATTTTTTTCCATTGATTCCCTTGCCATCCTTGAGCTTTTACTCTTTCAGATGAATTAATTTTTTCTAACTTTATAAAAATAATTCTTTGATGGATACACTTAATAGGTTAATTCATGTAGAACTGTCATTTTTATTATATTGGCTTGGCCTATTCATGAGCAATTGATATTTTTCAAATTGTTTAGATCTATTTGTGTGAAAAATGATTTATAGTTGTGTTCATATAGTTTCTAGATTTCTCTTGGTGGGTAAATTCCCAAGTATTTAATATTGTCTACAGTTATTTAAATAGAATTTCTCTATCTGGACTTTGGTAATAGAAATGCTGATGATTTATGTGAATTTATTTTGTATTCTGCAACTTTGCTTAAGTTGTTAATTATTTCAACTTTTTTTTTAGTTGATTTTCTAGGACTTTCTCAGTATAACAGTTTATCATCTGCAAAGAGTGACAGTTTTGTTTTCTCAATGCCTATTCTAATTTCTTTAATTTCTTTTTCTTCTCATTACCACAGCTAACATTTCTTGTACAATATTAAATAACAGAGCTGATAAAGCATCCTTGCTTTACCTGCTTGTACTGGGAAGGCTTCTAGTTTATCTCTATTACAGATAATGCTTGCTGATGGCTTTAGGTAAATATTACATATCATTCTAAGGTAAGATTCATTTATTCATATGCTCTCTAGTGTTTCTTTAATAGGAATGGGTACTGCATTTTGCTTTTCCTGCATCTATTGAGGCAATTCAATGATTTCTGTAGGTTGTTATTGATATGGTCAATTATGCTGATAGTTTTCCTAATCCTGAATCAGCCTGGTATATATCCTACCTGGTCATAGTATATGATTCCTGTGACATATTGCTGTAATCTCTTTACTAGTATTTTATTAAAAATGTTTGCATCAATATTAATTAGAAAAATTGGCCTATAATTTTCATTGTTTTGTCTCTTCCTGGCTTAGCTCTCAGGACTGGATTTCTGTTGTAAGAGGAAATTGGCAGGATTCTTTTTTTTTTTTTTGCCTATTTATCCAAATAGTTTATAAACATCAGGTTTAATTTTCTTTCAATGTTTGTTAAAAAACTGTTAAAATTGCTTGTGAATCCATCTGGTTTGATCCTGGGGTTTTTTCTTAGGAAATGCAATGATGGCTTATTCAATTTCTTTTTCTAAGGTTGGGTTAAATATTTTATTTCTTCTTCTGTTAATGAGTGATTTATATTGTTGTAGATATTCATCCACTTCATTAAAATTGTCAAATTTATTTTTAAGTGGGTAAAATAGCTCCTAATAATTGTCTTTAATTTCCTTTTCACTGGCGGTGAATTTATCTTTCATTTTTGATATTAGCGACTGGGTTTTCTTCTTTCCTTTTTTAAATCAAATTAACCAAAGTTTTATCTATTTTGTTTTTTTTCCACATAAAACCAGCTTCTAGTTTTATTTATTAGCTTACTGGTTTTACTTTCAATTTTGTTAATGTCTCCTTTAATTTTCAGGACTTCCAATATAGTGTTTAAAAGGAAAATTTTAATTTGTTCTTTCTCTAGTTTTTTTTTTTAGTTTCATGCCCAGTTCATTGGTCTACTTTTTCTTTATTTCACTGATGTAAGCAATTAGTGATATAAATTTCCCCCTAATCTTTGGTTGCAATCCATAAATTTTTGGTGTATTGTCTCATTGTCACAATTTTCTTTAATTGAAATTATTGTATCCATGATTTATACTTTGATCCATTTATTTTTTTAGGATTAGGTTATTTAGTTTGCAATTAATTTTTAATCTATTATTCATTACTGAATGTAATTTTTATTGCATTGTAATATGAAAAGGATGCATTTACTATTTAGCATTTAGTTGCGAGATTTTTCTATCATAATAAATGGTGATTTTTGTGTAGGTGGCACGTCTACTGATGAGAAAAAAGAATATTCCTTTTCATTCCCATTCAATTTCCTCCAGAGATCTATCATACCTAATTTTACCAGAATTTTATTCCCCTCTTTTTAATTTATTTTTGATTAGATTTATCTAGTTCTGAGAGGGGAAAACTGAGGTTCCCCACTAGCATAGCTTTATCACCTATTTCCTTCTGTAACTCACTCAACTTCTTCAAAAACTTAGATGCTATACCATTTGGTATACTCACACACACACACACACACACACACACAAATATGACTTGATTGTCTATGGTGCCTTTCAGCAAGTTTTTTTCCATATCTCTTTTAATTACTTATCAATTTTTAGATGAGTAATATGAGGTGTTAGTGTTAAAGTGCCTGGCCCCTGTTCACAAAGGCAGTAAGTGTCAGAGTTGTCCTTGGAACCCAGGCCCTCTCACCCAAATCCAATGGTCACTTGCCAGCTGAGTCAGACCTGCTTATTATGTTCAAATGCAAAATGTTCTAGGCTAACCATAACTCAGAGGTCAACTACAATGGTGTATTGTTCTTTTGTATAGAGAGTTGTTAGTAGTTTAATTGTTCATTTATAATTTCTTAAATCTTTGGAACAATATATTCATGTCCTTGAAGTATTTCTGAAAAACTGCTAAAGCTACATAAAATTCTTGAGTTGGATTCATTTATTGAACCCTGACATAAGGCAAAGAGTTCACAGTTCTGTAACTCATTTCATAGTTTACAAAGTGCTTTCCTTAAAGCAATCCTGTGTATTATATGAAGTAGGTGTTATTTTCCCCATTTTATAGATAAGGAAACTGAGACTCCGAGTGGTAAGCGAGATCGTACAACCAGTAAATGCTGGAGTTAGGAGTGGAATCCATGTCTTCTGAAATCAAGACTCCTTTTAAAAAAAATGTTATATTACATATTTAAGTCATATTTTCCTGCTGGCTTACACCGTTATTTGGGAGGCTGTATATATTAATTTCAGATTTAAACCCTTACTCATGATGCCCTACCCAGGTCGGCTTACAGGCAGGGTCTCACGCAAACTGAGAGGCTGGGATTGAAAGTGAACAATGAGTATAAAAGCATAAACAAGCATTTGAACATAACCAGATAAGCTCAAGTGCTCCAGTCTATTTTCTAAAAGTTGGCTATACTAGGCTTATTAAACTATTTTGCACATTTGGATCATCTTTAGAGCAACTTGTACCTAGATATCCAGCCTCCAAGCTCAAAGTAAAAACAAGCTAATAAATTTTTCAGGGAAAACTTAGGAATGTCTCAAGCTCAGGGGGATGGGGAACCTGCAGCCTTAAGGCCACATGTGGCCCTTTATGTTCTTAGGTGCAGCCTTTTGACTGAGTCCAAGTTTAATAAAAAAAAAAATCCTTTTACTAAGGGAATTTGTTCTGTGAAGTTTGGATTCAGTCAAAGGGCCACACTTGAGGACCTAGAGGGCCACAAGTGGCCTTGAGGTTGCAGGTTTCCCCACCATGGGCCTCTGCGCTGCTTTTAAATTTGAAGTGTTGATTTCGGCCATGTCAGCACACCAGCTTGTTTCTTTGAAGATTACAAGTTACCTGTCTGAAGAAAGGTGATGGTTCTCTCAGTGTGAGAGTAGTTAGGAAGCCATTCTGTTCCAAAATAGGACTACTGACCAAAATTGTGATGAGTGCACTCCAGCATCTTGACTGAAAAACAGGAGTTTTAAATTGACATCAAACTGTAGACTCTCAAAAACTGACAAAGGATTTTAAAAAAATCAAAAGATAGAAGAGTGAGTGGGGCTGGGGCTGCTAATGTTCTTCTTCACAGAATACACTAAATACAAAAATAGTACCGTACTTCTCACCAAGCTTCTCTCTTCTTTCCCCAAAGATATAAGAATTCAGGTATTTGGGGGTTGAAGTGGGGGAAAACAATGGAAAAGGCTCATAGAAAGCTCTTTGTAAGTGAGTGTTGCAACATGCCTTTGTTTAAAGAAACTGACTTTTTACAGAAATTTGGCACATGAAGATTTTTTTCAAGGGAACAGGGTAAATAATTAAAGATATCTATGAAGTAGAGGTATCCAGAAAAACAAGTTTGTGGAAAAAAATTACATTTTTATAAGGCTTTGAAGTTTACAAAGTACTTTCCTCATATCACCTCTGTGTGAAGGCAACACAAAAATCAGTAGATGGGCCAGGCTTGGGGACTAGCCTAAGATGAGGAGATTCTTGCCTTTGGTACAGGTTAGCCCCTTCTTCTTGAGGCACATATCTCATGTGTCTGAGGTAGGAAAACAAGCAAGGATCAGTACTGAGAGTAGACATGTATAGAACTCCCTAGGGTTTGCAATACATTTAATATACATTCTCTTCTTAGGAAAGAGGTAGTGTTTCAAGTATCATCATGCCTACTTACAGAAGAGGAAACAAGCTCAGAGAAGTTCAATGACTACCTTGTCCAGGACTAAATCAATCTGTGTAAGAGGGCAGAAAGAAAGAGCTAGCCGCCTTGCGCCTTGATTCTTCTTTTCATTCAGCGCTTACTTTTCAGTAGGGGAAAAAAAAAAGTAAAGCTGGTCAATAGCAACTTCTGAATTATAATAAGGAATGAGAGACTGGACTGTAAACCCAAACTGCTTGGTTCTTAAATCCTGCACCAATCCACTTCTGTGGCTGTGAAAAACATAGTTATAATAAAATCCAGTTTGGGTAAATATGAGTAGAATTAAAATAAATACTAAAGTATGCCACTGCATTAAAGGCTGAAACTAGATTTCATTTTTTTAAATAGTAAAGATTGACTCACATCATGTGTGAATATAATATGAACGAAATACAAATGGAGTGCTTACATTTCTGTACAAGGATTGATTGCTGTAGAGTACTCGGAGGACCTGCTTAATTAGAGTACAACATTTTACAGGAGAACCTGGAGGAAAAGAGTTGAAAAACAAAATCATAGAACTTGCCTTCAAAAAGACAATATACTCTTCTGCCCTAAAAAACAAAGAAACAAAAAAACAAAAACAAAAAAACAGAAAAAGAAAAAAGATCCACTCAAGTAATCTACTTAGCTAAATGCCTAACTCCGTAACTTATTTAAAGATGGTCATTTTAACTAGAAGTCTGTCTCAACTGCAGCAATTTAAGGTGATCACATGACAGGAGAGGTTCAGGTGAAGCTGATAGAAGACACAAAGAACATCTCAGGTAATCAACCCCCACCCTACTCATACTCTGAAGCGGAAATATATACTTAAAAAAAAGCTAACATCTCTGATCAGGGAAACCACAACCAGCTGAGAGATAGGACCTAGGAGAAGGGCTCTGAGGGCAGTAGTGTGCTAGGAAGGAAAGGCGATCTAAAAGGAAGGCTTGAAATGTCTAATCACAGAATCTCAGAGCAGAAGGAACCTTAGAAATCACCTACTGTAGTCTAAGCCTCTCATTTTATTGGAAGAAACTGAGGTCCAGAAAGGGCAATGATTTGCTTGAGGTCTTGCAACTAATAAGTGGCAGAGATGGGAACATGTGGCCAATCTCACAGTTTTGATGAGGGCTTGATCACATCTCTTAAGCCACCTTTGATATGTGTACAACACACAAATACACATATAAAGGGAATATAAAATACATGCACACATACAACATATAATATACATGTATATGTATGCATGATTAGATTGCTGACCTACAGCCTGCACAACAATATATTTCACACTTTGTAATACTGTTTCAGTATGAATCACTAAGGGAGAGAGACATCCCAATGCAACCAAAACCCAAGTTGAATATCACATCAGAAGCATGAGTAAAACAAGATGAGAGGATGTCAATGCTCACCTATGTTCAAAATCCACTCATCAGAGTCCTGGAAGTCCATCCCTGCTGGGACACTTCCTGTCCAGAACATCTTCAGGTAGCTCTCAAACTGCAAGGGTGTGAGGCGGCAGGCTGTGCAGCATGCCAGATTGTTGAAGGGAAGTAGTAAGGAGTATGCAGCACTGGTGAAATCGCCACTCTTGCACAAGTAGAAGGGAATCTTGTCTCTAAGATCCCTTAACCTACATAAAGGTTGCTTCCTTTAAAATTAAACTCCTCAAAAGTATAAATGGAAATCTGTTTAGTATTTAAAATATGCATAGAATCTATACAAATTTATCACCAGGCAAGACCTCTTCATTTTAAAGGATTTGGGCAACTTATAATTTGATTTTGAATATAACTGCAAAAGAAATAGGATCATATGTCTCTCTGAAGGGATACATGGCTTCTTTCTTACCCAATGCCTTCATTACACTTTACTGCTCTCAAATAGCGAACTAGTTCTTTGTACCTAAACAATGGGAGAAAAAAAAAACACAACACCTTCTTATGTTCTGTTTTTAAATGTTTAAATGGACATAGAATTTCAATTCTGAGTCTGATAAATTCTGCCATAGTTAATATCTCTATTGGCATTTCAATATGTCACTGTAAACAAGCTCATCTAAATTAAAAATGGCTGTACCTAATGTCAATTGGACAATTTGTGAAAAGAAACTTAAATGGTCAATGGTTAAAATTATCACTCTATCAAAGAAGTTTAAAATCTATTAAAATATCAGGGAATTTTAGAACTGGAAGGGGAATTTAAGATCATATATTCAAACTTTCATTTTACAGATGAAGAAACTGAGGATCAGAAGTGAAGGGTATATTTAAAAAAGAGCATATTCACTTTATTTTTAATTTTATTATGAGTTTAATTATCAAACACAAATATTCCAATATACAAAAGAGAATTAAAAAAAGGACTGCATAAAAAACCTTGAAATTCTCATAGGTTTATTAAATTTAACAAAACCACCCTGTTTGTGTACCTGAAGGGTACATTCCCAAGGTTAAAAATTCAGATACCCTGAATTCTAGTCCTTTGCCCCTTCCACTGAATCACCTTGCTTCTTCAACTCCTGTCAATACTTAGAAAATGCAAACACTTTCACGAAAGCATGCCAAATTAAAATTCTCTCTTCTCTCAGCACCCCCAAAAGAAAACTTCAGGAAATTCTAAGAATCAAAACCAAAAGTCTCCCTTATCTGTTGCTCAAGGACAACAGCTATAAACTAACATTTAAAAACCTTTATAAAGTTGTACTTTTGATGAATTGCTTTGAAAAGGTCTCTTATGGCACAGGCAATACTTAAAATATCTGCCCACTTCAGAGTTCTCTGCTCCATAGCCCTACCATTCTTCGCACGCCAAGCTTCTTACTCTTTCCAAAAGATGACGTTATCAATCCAATAAAAAAAAACTGCCTTCAAGAAGATTACAGATTTGGGATGATGGGAAGGTATAAAGACTCCAGTGAAAGCAGCCTCTAGTGCAAGTTAGTGAAATGATATTAAAGTGGTTCAACCAAAATAGAAATGCAGCACCATGGCAAAAATACACACCCTCTCCAAAATTGTGTTACAATACAAATTTGGGGTCTTTAATATTGGTTATGAAGGAACAGATCTTTTCTGTCCTTTCTTTCTTCTTTTTCCAATACATATTGTCATCTTTGGATTGTGGTATATGAGGGATGAGTCAGTAATATCTCCACCACCATCTCAATTCTGGTTCTCCATCCTCAAAAGCCTAGATCTTTAGAGACCAATTTTCTCTTCTCAATTTAGTCTGTATACAATTTGGCCCATGAAGTTTTCCTAAATCCTGCTTCCAGGAATTAATATTGGTGGGAGAGTCAGGTGAATTCTTTTCATTAAGAAGTAAATCTATCCCCATTAGCAGGCCTACACTCCAAAGAAATCAAAGGAAGAAGGAAAGGATCCATATGCACAAAAATATTTGCAGCAGTTCTTTATAGAGGTGAAGTGGAAACTAAGGAGGTACCCACCCAGGGAGGGGGAAATGGCTGAATAAACTATCATATATAAATGCAATGGAATATATTGTGCTGTAAGGTTACAAAAGGGACTGTTTCAAAGAAACCTGGAACACTTGTGTGATGCAGAGGAAAGTGCAAACTACAGAACAATTTATATAACACTGTGGAGACAAACAACTTTGAAAGACTTAAATTAACTCTAAACAACAAAACAACCAATCAAAATTTCAGAAGATAGATGATGAAGCAAACCAAAAGTTACAATACTGAATTTGTTATTATATACTGAATGCCAAAGTTGTATATAATAAGAGATTCAATTTCTTGTGCAATCCTTTTTCTCTTGTTTTACTCTGTATATGGCAGTATGTGTTTTATTTGGTTTTTAAGTTCAACATTTTAAAAATTGTACAAGAGAATACCCTTATAAATCTAAAGAAATAATACTGATCCAATGACTCATTTCAAAGGGATAATTTATACTAAAATTTCATCACATCATAGTAAAACAATTGTATACCTGGGACAAATTGTGCTAAACTATGACAGGCTGGGAAGGTTGGGGACCGGGGTGGATAGGGAGTGGCAAAAGCCAGTATGTTAGGGACTCTCAATGTAGAAAACAAAGAATAAGAAACGAAACTATATTTGAAGAACTCTTCTAGAGTGATGACAACAGAATGCAGAAAGTGGCTTATTAAGCCTTTATTAAGTTTAGTGGCAGCCCCTTTAAGCAGACTGCCTCTTATTTCACACAAACTCCTATTAGTTCAAGGTTCTTAACTGGAGTCCAAGGTTAGATTTCAGGGGTCCATTTATTTGGACAGGAAAAGATTACATCTTTATTTTCATTAACTTCTAATTTATAACTGAAATTCTATCAATTACTTAAACAATCTCTTTCAGTGATTTGAAAACCTTATTCCGAGAAGGGCTTCCCAAGACTGACAAAGGGACCTAATGAGAAAAAAAAATTACGAATGCCTAGTCTATTGAAACCAGTTCTTCCAGAATTTGAATTTTCTATGTCATACAAATACTTACTACTTTACTTACTACTAATCCCTCAAATTGGATTAATCCTTATTTAGACCTAGATCATCTTAAATTTTGTTAGCTTTGCTATTAGTGTTGTTACTGTACAACTGTCAGACCCCTTGACAACTTGTACAGAGTACTGTGCAGCAACGACGTTTTATAAAAAGACACGTGATTGAATTCACACACACGTGAAATCTGCTTTTACAATAATAAAATTATTCTGCTTTTACACCCTTTTCTGCTTTTACAATAATAAAATAAAATATATCAAGAAATCAATGTCTCTCTGAGAGGTTATAATCTCACCAGAACACAAATCTGATTAAATTGTAGAATGACTGGGGGCAGGGGAAGAGGAGACAGAGAAGTAGCAACAGAAAACAAGAAACAATAAAATATATTTGATTTGGTTAAAAAGCACCTTACTCTTTTTAGTTATTTCTTATGTTTACAACCTCTGCTCTAAACAAAACACTGTATTTCTCCGTGATGTGGAACTCCAAAGTTAATCACCATAGGTAAAGACAGAGTGGTCAGGTACTCACTGTCCCATGGTCTCCATCCTTTCAGTTCTAGCCTTTATCACAGTAAGAACCTCCCAGAGGAATTCTTTCTTCCCGTTCTTTTTTTGCTCACCAGTAACATTCTGGCCTCTTAAAACCGTGGTCAGTAACCTGTGATCCCACGATGGAATATTCAGGCTGAAAGTTGGTTTAAAATGGTACAAACTAAATGACTCTTTCACAGAGAATGAACATGTATATAGACAGATAATGATGTTGCTTCTAGGAGTGTGCTCACTTGGAAAGGAGCAAATAGAGTTAAGTATTTTAAAATTTCTTCCTCTTAAATTCTATGGCCTTGAAAAATTCTCCAAAGTCTGATTTGACTGGTTTTAGATTCCTGTTTTCAGAGGAATCACTTTCTGTGCTTTCCCTTTCAATGTCACCTTTTCTGAGTTACCCCTAAAACAAAAAGCAGGAGAGATTTTACACCTCTTCTCAAACACCAAGCAAATACATTTGCTAGAACTGCTATTCTAAAAACACCCTTTTCATACAGAATACCTGAGGAACAATGTATTATGGATGACTATTCTGGCTGCCGATGATGACTACCACTTAATTCTTTGCAGTCTCAGTCATCTTCTAGCCAGTGCAGTGTACATGTTCTCCAAGGCCCTTTTCTTTCCCTTCACTCCTCTCTTGGGTAGTTCAACTAGTCCTCCCTGAAAATGATCTACAAATCTGTCTTTGGCCCCTTATCTCCCTTGAGCTCCGGTCCTATGTCTACGCCTGCCTGTTGAAACCCCTCTCTGGATGCTTCACCAGAAGACATCTCAACTACAACATGTTAAAAGGATGAACTCATCATCTTATGTCTACCCTCTCCTCCTGCTGGGATCACAGGCCCATGTCTGGGGTCACTTCTTCCATGAGCAGGATTCCTCTGGCTGGATATGCTTTCTTACATCATATTCTACTCTGTATTATGCTTCTGGGTGAAGATGTGCACATCTGACTATAAAACTCCTAAGGGTAGGCTAAGCCCCTTTTTGTATTTTTAAATTCCCAGTGCCTAACAGGGTGTCTTATACACAGAAGACACTTAATAAGTGCTGAATTGCCAGTAACATTCCTATTCCAACAACACATGGATAATTAATGTTCAAAGAAGCAGGAAAAAATAAATTTAAAAAATGGCAATGTAATGTATATGGGAGGCTAATAAGTCTTAGGAAAAAAAAAGCAAGCCAGACCTTCCATAGCATAATCTTCAACCCTACTTCTCTTGTACATCTCCTGCATTCATGAACATTTTCAACTGCTGGAGTTCTCCACCTAAGTTAGCTCTGCTTGATTTCCAGTTCCATGAATAGAAGCAGCCACTATATTTGGAATCACCAGGGGTGACAGGAGTTATTTGAGTAAGGAATGGCAGATTTGAGGAGGGACCTGGAAGATCGGCATTCTCTGGAGGTCAGAGTTTGAAAGGCACATAGGATACCAGAGATATAAAGTTGGGTTATCCTTGTGGAGAGCATACACGAATGAAGGATCAGATCTCGGACTACCTAAAATATTTCATTAGCAAGATTCAAGTTGTGGAAACAGGTGAAGAATACAGATGTTATTTTTAGTATGTACTATATTTAATCTCGATGTCAGGGTAAATTCCAGTTTTATTTTCTAACTCAGAGACCTCTTGTATCTGCAAATGAAATATTATTAAATCATCATAACCCATTTGTAAATATTACTTTAATATTTACAAAGCACTTTAGTCTCATGCAATTTTCACAACTTTGTTACATAAGTGCTATTACTGTCACCATTTTACAGAGAAAATAGGCTTGTGACTTGTCTAGGGGTCAGAGACAGGAAGCATTCAAGGACAGATTAGAACTCTGATTTTCCCAGACACCAATCTTCACTGAGCCATTTTTTTCAGTACCCCCAAATTATGAGATATAAATATTTACAACTGAAATGACACACTTACCAATTTGTGAACTTAAAACAGTAAGGGGGAAGAGGAATAGTCTGGAAAAAGCTAATGAATTTTTCATAAAGTTGTTTGGGAAAGTCACTGAGCACAAGCATCCTCTGCAGGTTTTTAGTAATCCTAGATTTAAGAAAAAGTACAAATCATTAAGGAGAGATGGCTTTGGGTCTATAATATAATTACATGGGTTGGCAGCAGCCCATTTAGTAAACTTGAATTACTCTCAAAACTACCAATTTAAAGAGGGTTTTCACTAGTTATCTTATATCATGGTCTCTAGTTAGAAGTGAAAAGGAGCTAAGAAAAATTAGGTATTTCTTCAATGAGCATGTCACTTAACATCTATAGGCAATACACATAAATCATGAAGAATAAAGCTATAAATTATTGCCAACGAAGTATCGATAATTACAAAAGATTTTTAAAAGAATTTTAAATTATAGATAATAAAGAATACAGAGAAGCATGGAAAGAGTTCTATGAACTAATGCTAAATGCATCTCCTTTCTCTGAAGAGAAAGATGAAGATGTGGAACATTACAAAAATGGCTAGCCTCAGTTTACATGTTGTTCCACCTTGTTCAATGGCTGCCTGCCCACTTCTTTTTCATTCTTTTCATAAGAATCTGGAATTTCCAGAATCACCTGGAAATGAAGTGAATTAAACACAAAAGGTATTAAATTTAAAAAATTTCAAAACTATAGTTTTCACATAGGACTTGATAATCATTTAGTATCATTTTCGGAGTTTAATAAGGGCCCAACTTGAACTAATCAGACTGCTTTGTTTTGCTGTAAAAATGCCCTTTCCTGTATCAGCAACTTCAAAGACCTGTTTATGACAGGATGCTTGAAATCAGAGTGGGGGAATTCTTCTTATCTTGATGTGCAGAGACAGAAGAAAACAGACACCCTGGGCTCTAATTTCCAATTGACTCTACCTTGTCAATTGTCTTACCTCAGTGTGTTTACAACTTATACAACTAAGAAAATTCCTTTCTCTTGGTACAGTGTATTTAAGCCTGGACATTCCTATACCAGGCAGTCAAGTTTCCTTCTGGTTCCATGATCATGTGCCTGCTAGCTTTAAAGGAATAAACCATATGAACTGACCTATCACCAAGCCTGTTTGCCTCCTTTAACCAAATTTCCAGGTCAACAGGATGCATATAGACATAAATTTCAAGTTTAATTTTATTTGAAATGAATGACTTTGATAAACCATTGCTTCTATATTCTTTTAGAAAAGTTGTTCAATATACCATTTTCTCCAAAATAAGCTCTTAATTCTACTGGAAAGGAAGAGAAAAGGAGAAACGAAAAAGGAAATGGAAAGCTATGGTAAGATAAGATTAGGAAAAATTCCTTAGTCCAGATAAAAAATGATTCAGACTGGAAGAAACTGATTTGGACTGGAAGAAGTAAAGCTAAAGACTGGGGTAGTTGTATATGAAAAATATACACACACATATGGAGCATGGGGGAGCAGTTAGCGATAAGGGGAATTATGGAAAAAGATAATGAGGGTCAAAATTCTGCCCCTTTTAAACTTAAAATTAACAAATGTTTCTTATAATTGGAAAATATTCCTATAGTCTTGCTTTTAGAATGCAATTATTAAGATTATGCTTATGTGAGTAAATGGGTAATAACATACTTTGTATCTTAGTGATTAGATAAATATTCATTTGAAATTTTCAAGTAAAGAGAATTTCAATTGAACAATTAAAATGAAAATTTTAGTTGCAACAGATCTGTAAAAGGATTATTTTTAAGTAATCATTTGTAATCAGGAGCACTATCTTTACACCAAGTCAAAAGCTAAATATTTCTGTGTTCTTAAAATTACCTGAAGCATCAGAAAGAATGCTGAGGAACTTGGATAGTCTACAGCAAGGAATTGTTAGGAATACTGAGACTGTCTCTCACTTCAACATCAGAAAAACTTACCTTGACATAAGAAAAGGGACAGCTAATTTCAAAGACTCAGATGGTCCAAGATTTTGCCAGGACCTAAAACAAACATTAAACGTGGGTCAATCATGCTGACTTAGAAAGCAACATCCATATATGATATTAATGCAATTATAATGAAGGGATTTTACTGAGTATTAGAAAGCTGAAGGGCCCAGCACAGCCTGAATTTTTCAACTCTACCAGAAACTCCTTTTCACTTAATACCTCTAGGCACTCACTTCTGCTTATTCACAATAACTCTTGCGTGTATTTGCTAATGGTTTGTAATTATGATTGAAGCATGGATCACAGTTATATTAAACATAAAACACAAAGATCAAATCTAATTTCTTTTAAACAATGCTCAACAGAGTGATGCACAAACCTTAAGATTTGATCATGACTAGGACATGAAGACATGAGCAGCTCATGTTGCTATAGTATTTTATAAAATGTTTTCATAAAAACCTGCAAAGTCGGTCAAGTACTGTCCTCAACGAGGTTCACAGAGGTAAGACGGTTAGTCTGGGATTATGCCGTGGTGGGCCCTGAGTGTTGATCCATGTCTTTGACAAAAGCAGTGTTTTTTTACTCTATATCCCAATAAAATCATGTGATGCCTTTGTCTTCTCAGTAAAAATGAACTACTCCCCAGTGTCTACTAATCTTGAACCCTCACAGCTCTGTCTGGACCACAGGCTCCATGCTCTGACCAGATTAGAGAACCGAACCTGACTCAGAGCTGCCCCAACTAAGTATCACTCTGACATTCAAACCTTTACAATGAATATTGTGGAAGGAGACAGTCCGAAGGATTAATGACCCTATATCTACTTTTTAGTGTAATTTTTTATTTTTTATTTCTTAGATCTTAAAATTCAACTCTACAAGCATTAATATTGAGTTCTGTTTTAGACATGAGTATAAGATACCCACAGGACACCCAGTATGAGAGGTCTAAGAGGCACTTGGAGATCTGTGACCTCACTCAGTAGTGGTAGAGACTAGGGTTGGATTTAGGCATTATTGCACAGAGAAGGTAACTGAACCCATAGGGAGCCAATGAGATCAAGTTAAACAGTATAGAGTGAAATGAGAGTCCAGGAGAAACCTTTGAGGGGGATAACCACAGTTAGCAGGTGTGAGAAAAATGAAGATAAAGCAAAGGATACTGAGAAAGAGCAGTGTCACAGAAACTTAGAGAAGCTACGAAGTATGATGATAGAGAAAAGAGCATGAGCTCATCAGGAATTTGGGAGTGACGAGTTTCAGTTGAATGATGAGATTGGAAGCCAGGTCTCTTTAAGAAGTGAGTCAAGGGACAGCCCCTTTATTTATTTATTTTAATATATTTATTTAACTTTTTTTTTTAATAAATTTATTTATTTAACTTTTTACATTCATTTCCACAAGATTTTGGGTTCCAAGATTTTCTCCCCATTTGTCCCCTCCCCCCTCCCCAATACACTGAACATTCTAATTACCCATATCACCAATCTGCCCTCTCTTCTATCATCCCTCCCTTCCCTTACCCCATCTTCTCTTTTGTCCTGTAGGATGGCCCCTTTATTTAGAAAAAAAGAAAAGAAATCAAGCTGGAAAGACCCTCAGGGTTGCTGTTCCAAAGAGAAACAGTTACCATTGCCATTCACTCTTAGCCAGGAGGCCCCAAAATAAAACCATTAAATGGAGCTTGGGCAGAGACCTATTGTGGTCCAATCTATGAGGTTCAGAGTGAAATGGGATGGATGGAAGGACAGATGCATGGAAGGAAGGAAGGAAATATAGCCAGTAAATCCCAAGTTAACTGGGCAGCTTCCAGCCATCACAATTTACCTTCCTTTGGAGAGGAGAGGACAAGCTGAGTTACCCAATTGGCTGGGTTCCCATTCAGGCAGCTCACACTATTCACAGGTTGTGTTTGTCCTTCATTTTTGAAGAGGACCATGACATCAGGGAAATGTATAAAAGTTGTAGTTCTTAAGGAAGATTTTAGGTGTACTGAAGTCAAGTATTTCTCAAAGATCATTCAGAACCACAATGAAAAATGGGGTCATTTGCACTAAACAGCAGAGTGTGATTAAAAATTAATAATGTTCACAAAAATGCTTACAAAACAGCCTAATTAATTCTCAGAAAACAAGTTTGAAGGGATTGTTATTGATTCCTCTATAATACAGTGGAGGCTTCTTAGAGCTGAAATAACAGTGGGAATTAAAAAACAGCTATTAGCCACTATCATAAAGAAAAAAATGGTTATCATAAGTAAGACAATACAAAAACTGAACTACTAAAGATTGAAAAAATTACCCAAGAGATGGGGATAAACATGCTATACTGTCCTGGGAACTCACCTAACTTAAACCCAACTGAAAATCCATAGGATTTGATTAAGGCTAGACCTGGAAAAATTGACTCTCTGTCAAAGGTAGGCTTAAATGATATAATTCTAGTTTGATGATGCATTATAGAATGTATCAAAATCTTATGAACTCAATCACAAATCAAGTAAATGCTGCAAAAGGACACTAAATTTTTATCAAAAATGTAAACATTTGTAAGATGTATTGTGTAAGTCACTATGTACAATTACTTTGTCCCAGTTAATTTTCATGCCGCAGTACCTAATCTGCAGATGATTATCCCCATTAGCATGTAAATTCCTTGGGAGCAGAACTGTTTCACTTTTTCTTTTTAATCTATAGTGGCTGGCACATAGTAGGCACTGAATGAATCCTTACTGATTGGATGAAATAAACTCAAAATAAACACAAAAGAAGAAATCTTGACAACCAGAGAAGGATAAATATAAAACAAAGAAAAAACCCTATAGAAATGACCAACAAAAACAAAAGCTAGCTTTTGAAGAGAAAGAGCTTATGAGTCACATTAAAGACAATCCTTATAGAACTTGTTTATGCTAAAAAACCCTTAAAAGCACAGATGCAGAATGATCTTTTTTGGGGGGAAGAGGAGAGTAAGGCAATCAGGGGTAAGTCACTTGCCCATAGTCACATAGCTAGTAAGTGTCTGAGGGCAGATTTGAACTCAGGTCCTCCTGACACAATCACTGTAACCTGGCACCCCCTAGAAGGATCACTGTTTATGAGAAAAGGGATATACATAAAACCTAAAGCTAGCATTATTTCAAATGGAGAAACACTAGAAACTTTTGCACTACGGTAAAGATCTTCTCTCCTCACAACTATTTTGTATAGTTCTAAGAACATATATGAGAGCAATGAAAGAAATTAAAGGCATATTGCTCCTCATTCCCCCCCCAAGGTCACAGATAGAAAAGTACCATAATCACCAAAATAGCAGCATTTTTTATGGTAGCAAACACATGGAAACAAAGTAGATGTCTGTCAATTAAGGGGATGGCTAAACTAACTGTGGGTACATGAATGAAATGAAGTATTTCTATGACATAAGAAATAAAGAACGTGGTGACCACACAGAACTATCATATAAATTTATACAAAGTCAAGTAGCAGCACCAGGAATATAATAGACACAAAGATTACAATGTAAATGGAGAGTAAACAGTTACAAAAGCAGAAGTATGCTGCCGCCAGCTTCTAACAGCTCATGAGTGCAGAACTGTCATTACTTTCAATGAGAGCATTTACATTTGGAAATCAGCAAACACTACAAAACCAGGTCTTGATTTGTTGTTCTGACGACTGTCTCAACTTAAGGCAGGGATGGCTCATGGGTGGGGGAGGGACACATTAAGAAATGAATCAGTCAGAATAAAATGTGATATAATGAACGAAAATCAAAATTTTTAAAAGTTTAATAAAAGAATGAACATTTAGAATGGTTGACAATCAAACGTACAGAGATAATTTGGCAATGCAGATGTCATCAATTTGTGAAAGAATAGTTTCAGTAGAATGGTAAAAAGAGGTTGAGGAAATAGTGAGGAGTCTGGAAGTAGAGGCATCAGATATAGACGGCTTTTTCAAGTTTAGCAATCAAGGAAAGATGAAAGTACTTGGGAAGAGAAGGGTCAAAGCTTTCTTAGAATCGTGGAGAGCTAGGCATGTATACAGACATAAATGGGAGGAACTAATGGAGAGGGTGAGACTGAAGATGCAAAAAGAAAATTGCTAATGGAAGAAGGTCCTGGAAAGAAAGAATGTGATTAAGGGCACAGGAACAAAGATTAATTAATATCAACAATCAGGAATAGGTATACTGCTTCTTTTGTAACCAAGAGGAAACAAAGAAGAATGGATTATTTTGAGAAATTGTGAGGAACAAACTAAGGGTTTTAGATACTCTCAGCTCTTTTAGCAGAGTACTGAGAGGGAAGGCAAGCTGTAGTTTGGAGGAAGAAAAGATTTAAAACAACACGCGAAATGAGATAAAGAGTCAAAAATGGTAGAATAAAAAGACTAGTTCGAGTTTAGGTAGCATAAATTTTAGGGGATGACAGTCAGTTATACTCTGTCCTATTGAAGGGATCCCAACATGAAAAATTAGATACATACTGAGCAGGGTCCTTGTGAAGTGCTATTTCTCTGGCCACTCCCAACAACATAACAGCAGCACTTTTAGGCTTCTCTTTTTCTGCTTTGCTTATAAATGAAGATACCAAATTGAAAACATCTGAATACCTAAGGAAAAAAAGGAATATGCTTGATTGCATTTTTATATTTAAATTACTTCCTTTATAAGATGATAGAAGAGTCTATCTTCAGGATCCTTGGCAACAGTCATTAAATAGGTCAAATTAAACCTCAAGATTGAGGAGAGCCACAGATGCTGGGTCAGTTTGGTTCGCTTATGTGTAAATTTATAATCCATATGAATAGGTATACAAACTTAACTCAGTTGTTATGGAGGAAAAATTTCATGTCATATTAGGCCTTTAAAAATTAAAGTCAGTAACTTCCACTTCCCTTGGAAACTAGTTGGTAGGCAGTACAGGAGACAGACACCTAGTGTAGTCTTCAAAAATTTATTGCGATGAATAGTCAAGTTCTTGTCCTCTCTGCTAGCTCATGTTTTAGGAGGGATCCTACATTTAACATATATTTCAACCCAGAGTTTATAAAGGCAAAAGAAATAGCATGTGAAAATGTTACCTGGACTAGAAGACAGAAGAGCCAAGTCCCATTCTCAGTACTGCTACTCATTAGCTATATAATTCTAGACTAATCTCATCCTAAATGGGATTGACACCAGTGCTACCTACCTTGTAAGGTTTTGAGGATTAAAGAGACAACGCTTCTAAAACGGCAGAGAATCAGTGCTAATAAAATCTGGACAATGAAGTTAGTAGGTATTTTCTTCTCTCAATTTCTCCTACAAAATTCAAAATTAGCAGACTGGGCAGCAAATCAAAAGTGATCAAAATGCTAAAATTACCTCACTTTAAGAGGGCTAGAACCTATTTTCCTGAATAAGCCTGTCCTATTTTAACTGGTAAAAACTATATAATGCTTTTTCCTCTGACTATCATCATTCATCAAAATGGGATTGGATTCTAAATTGCTAGGTACCAAAAATCATATCTAGAATCTCTCCTGGAACTCAACTGCTGAAAAAAACCCCCCAAAACTGGGATGATCTACATATTCTCCTGGCTAGACTTTACCACAAAAGTAGCTAATTAACTCTAAATTTGAACAGTTTTGAAAAGCAGACAGTAAAAATTCCCAGAGAAAACAATTCAATAAGGCATCAACCAGATTGTGCCTACAGTGCTAGGTTAATAAAGGGTTTTATTGGAAAGTGAACAAAATTAGTAGGAAATCTGTTTTGACTTGCCCTAATATTAATATATACTCTAAAAAATCTTATGCTCTTAACAAGATAACTGCTATTGATACTCTATTTTCTTATTTACTTCAGGTGGGCATTAATATATTCTAACTAGTTGTGAAATGTCACAGAAAGATACTGTTTGGAAGCCATTATATCAATGGTAATATGTGGATGCCAATATTCATTACATTTTCTTAAAAGTTTCTAGAATTCTACAAAATACTGCGCCAAGGAAAACTGAAAGGAATATATCATATTCTTAGGATACAAAGTATCATTCAAGATTATAACAAGAAAAAAAGTTTTTGCAGTCTTTACTTCGGGTACCACTGGATCACTACAATAAGTATGCACTGTAACAAGAAACAGATTTGGTGCTCAAATTTTACTACAGTGCTATCGCTAATACTTCACTCACCTATATATAACCTCGTTTTGAAACTGGCTGCAGACACTGCATTGACCAGGTGCCTGTCTTGAGGGACACACACAGTCCTGAAGACTCAGAACAATCTCTCCAGAAAGATAGTTGTTATATTGTATAGAAAGTTCTCGAAGAAATTTAAACAGAAGTTCTCCTAAAATAAAATGGATGGGGATGGGGGGAAAGGGAGAAGGACAGAGGGGGAAAAAAAGACTTTTATTCAGGAGAACAAAAGAAAGAAAAAGTCATAGAAAATTATTTCAAGTGAGATAATAGAGGAACAAACTGTAATGACTTTAAAGCAACATAAAAATATCAACTGCTTACCCCCATGACGGAGATCTGTATCTATCTCTGTGGGTTCCAGGTTAAAAATTACAAGAACGCCAGTCAAAGTAAAATTTCTCTGCTCTTTCCAGAATCTACTCTTATTATGGGCATTGCAGTGACAAGAGGCAGAAGTCTTCCAATATTGACACTTAAAAAAAAAAAAAAGTCATGAACTTTCAAAAACAAGAAATCCCTTATTATAAGACACAGTGTCTTGACAGATGACCAACTGTTTCTTATAAGGGGTTATAGGTAAGGTATACCTTAGTTTCAAAAGAAAATACATGCTTTTGGGTATAAAAATGACACTCAATCCATCATTAACAGGATAAGTGTACTGAGTAGTTTTTCCAGTAAAATAATGAAAGTACACTGATCCATTCATACTCTCTTGCCAGGAATAGGTGAATATTCTAGAACTATTAGCACTTTGGAGGTGATGAGGCTGTAGCACTCCTGACACAGGGATCCAGGCAAGTGCTCCCATTTGCCAGCCAATCATTTCTAACAATATTAATTGACAGAAGAGGGTTTCAAAGGAAGAACATTTCTCAAGTATGCTGAAGCACTGTATAGTTTGAAAAACTTTGCTCTTCAAGAAAGCAAAAAAATCCAGCTTTTCCCTGTATATCTAGAACTTTCATAGAAGTTTTATTAACTGGAGCATATATGTAAGTATTTTAAAATTTCTTTAACAATGTGACTGTAAAGTATGTTGACAGATTTTGCCTTCACTTTCATTACATAAGCCAGAAGTTGAATCTCAATCTAAGGTTTATCATGTTCCAGATTCCATGTGGTTTTGGTCTGAAGAATATTCTAAGATCACTGGAAACAGGTCTGTATTTTCAAATTAATTCCTTTCATTATGATGTACTTTAAAAAAAGTCACTATTTTAAAGGTCATCCCTGAAATCAAATTCAATTCATCAAACTGAATGATCAAAACAAATTCATCAAGGCAGCAGGGGGAAAGGATGTTATGAGATATACTCATAACAAGACAGGTAGAGTTTAGCTATGAAAGAGAGGCATTAACAGGCCCACAGAAAGTTCTAACTTATAATTGTGGCCTGTTTGAGTTAGCCAATTAAGATACACTTCTAAAAATAAAAGATGCACAATTATCTCTTCCACATCATGGGGATTAGGGGTGCAATGTCCTTGTGATGTGGAAAATCCATGTAAAATATTTTGGCCTTCTTTTTGTGCCAGAGAAGAAGCCGGATTTTTTTTTCCTTCTTTTATGGGGTGTTTACAGTACCTTATTGTAAAATTTGGGTTGATATACAATATTATACATATATTTTATGTGTTTTTGAGTTTCTAAACTTTTTCTGTGTCATCTGCTGACCTTCCATGTGTTGTCTGTGGCTTCTACAAACCACCCCCCAAACTCCTATTTAATTTCTTATACTGACCCATGATACATCGAAATTGTGATAGGGAAGCTGTGATGTGGAAGGGATAAATGTACACAGACTTAAAGTCAAGCAAAAAAATTAACTAAGACTACTCCATAAAAAAAAAAATCTAGATCCTTATTTAAATATGCTAAAGCTTATGTTAATGAAACCCACATAAAATATAGAAAAACAGTACAGGGAAACATCTTTTTAAAAATAGATTTATGTAATATTTCCAGAGATATAGGAACACCTTGTATTTACAGATTATACTCCAACTTTAAGTCTCTGATAAACTCAAAAACACAAATTAAGTTTAGCAATAATTTGAGGAAAGGGAAAGTGAATCATGCTGTCAAGAGTTATTTTAAATCTCCCTCATAAATAATTTTGGACAAATTGTTTACTAAATTACTAAAAGTATGCAAATAGTTAAATAAGACATTGTTTAAATCTTAAAGAAAACTTCAGTAGTCCATTTTGATTTACGTTAGGTAGATAGCCTAATAGAGGACTTACATAAGAGCTTCTACGAAATATATCAGCAAATTTCCCCAATATAACTAGTTTAAAAGTCTAATAACATAAAATACTCTAGGTATAACGGTCCTAAAATCATAAAATTATCTATTTTTTCAGCACCTCAATCCTGTTTTGACTCAATCTCTCCTTACCTCTGATGCAAGTTTATCACAAACATAGCAGTAGCACTGACCACACATATCTGAATTTTGCTTAACAGGAATACATGTCTCACTCTCTGTTCGTCTGAAATCAATACAAAATCAGAGTTAGTGATAAAAGTTAAAGAAATATACCATATTGATTTGAATGTTATAATCTCCCACTCATCCCAAATTTGGCAAATATAAAACCTAACCATGGTCTATAATTATGTTTATTAACAGAATGTTAGTAGAAGCAAAGAGAAGAATGATAAAACATCAATATTTTCACTTGAACCGAAATGTAAAAAAATAATTATATGTAGCTTTTTTCCAATGGATAATTACATTTTTTTTCCTTTCAAAAGAAATAAGTAATAAGACAGTAATGGAACACCTAAGTTGTACTTGATAAATTCAGGTCACTTAAGGCCCAGGTCAATTGCAATCTTGAGTCTCGAAAGAATTGGCAGATATGAATGCTAAGGGAAAGATCACAAATAACAGCAAGGTTCTGCAGGACTGGAGAAGAGCAACTGGCCTGTTTCCAAAACAGAGCAAAGAATGAACATAATGTACAAACTATAGTTAAGTGAGCTTGCCTTGGATTCCTGGAAAAATTATGGAACATAAAGAGATGATTAACATCCAGAAATGGAAGCAATGATGCAAAGAAATAGAACTGCCTCAAGAAAGAATAGATCATACAGATTAACCCTATTTCTTTTTTGACAGGATTACAAAATTAGGAGGTCAGTGGAATGCTGTCAACAGTTTAACTCAAATTTAGCAAAGCATCTGATAAAACATTTCATGTTTAAGATGTGGATGAGAATAACTAGGTGGATTATGGAAGCAGTTGGAAGGCTGGACTCAAAGAGCAGGCATTAATATTTTCTGACCGAGTATCTTAGGGGTCTGTGCTTTGACCCTCTGCCTCGCCCCATTTAACATTTTCACCAACCTCCTTTTTCACATTTGTGAGAATTCAAATCTGGGAAAGAGATAGTGATCCACAAAAGATCTTGATAGCCTAGCACATTAGGTTGAATCTAATAAGATGAAACTGAATAGAGATAAGCACCAAGCCTTACACCTAGGTTAGAAAAAAAACCAACTTCACAAGTACAAGACAAGGAATAGTTAGTTTGTGTGAAAACAATGCAAGGTTTTTAGTGGACTACAAGTTCAAAATGAGCCAAGAGTATGATATGACAGATGAAAATGTTGACACGATCTTTTATTTCTTTGAGAGGCAGAGCTTCCAGGAGTAAAGAGCAATATTCTCAGAGCTTAATACAGTTATCTGGGACACAGACATGTTCTACACACTTTCATGGCCAGACCTCCTCTAGAGTACTGTGTTCAATCCCAGACAACAAAGTTTATAAAAGCCACCAACAGGCTGGAGAACAATCAGGAGCAGCCAACCAGAATGGTGATGGCCCTTGAGTTCATGCAGTATGAAAGTTGTTTGCAGTCTAAAGAGAAGAAGACTGGGAGGGAAGAAAAGAGGGGGTGGTTATATGGTAGCCATCTTCAAGCACTTTAAAGGCTGTCATGTGACAGAGGGATTAGACTTGTTACACTCAATTTCAGTAAACAGAACAAGGAACAATGGGTGGAAGTTGCAAAGAGACAATTTCAGGCATGGTATCAGGAAAAACCTCCTAGTAATTAAAACCATCCCTTGGCTGCCTTGGGAAATACTAGTTCCCCATCATTGTGGGTCTCCCAGCAAAGGCTAGATTACTTATCTGGCATGTTGTAGAAGGCTACTGAGGTCTCTTCCAATTCAGAAACTGGTTTTTTTGAATTTATGCAGACAAATCTCATCATGACAATTTTTACATAACAAAAAGATTCCTAGGACAAAGCTGATGGCTCACTCATTTCAAAATATATGTGATATAACAAATGAATCTGAATAGATCCTTGAACTAAAAGTAACAGGATAAAATCAATTAGTAGAATTGGATAATTGGATAAAATAGGATAAATATAATAGGATGAATCCAATTAGTAGAAGCTTCGCTTTTTTCATTTAGAAAGTTAGATAACAATAGTAAAAAAAAAAACCAGACAAAAAAATTATAAAAGAAATGGGTAGCTTCAAGTTAGACACACTTGAATGGTTTTTCTCCATAAGTTGTAATGTTTATCCAGAAAGGAGAGGCAAATTCAATTAGATTTTATTGTTTGATGTCATCTGAACGGTTCACTTGAGCATGCCAGTTGAAATAAACTCCAAAACATAAGTTTTAGTCAGTTAGGTGGGACATTTCATATTGAAATGGTCCACTAACATGTGTACAAGCAAATGCAGGTAAACCTTGGTACTTTATATAGGATGCCTTCATAAACTTGAAGACAAGGTTTTCATAAAATTAGTCAGAATGAAAGTATTTTCCCTTATGTATTGCTGCTATGGGGAAAAAACATACTCAAAGGGGTGTGTCATACAGTCATGTCTTGCATGTGGCATCACCATCCCTTGTTTACAGAAAGTAACTACTAGTTCAGATTCCTCATCCACAATCTCTTCAGATTTCTTCTGTTCTAGATCAGAGTTTTCTGAAAGAAAAAAAAAGGTGGGGGAGGGAAGAGAGAGATAAAGTATAATTAATTTTTTTAAATTAGAAGGAAAGGATAAAATCCTATTTTTTTCTTTAAATTGATAAAAATTTATCTAAATTTGTTATATCACTAATCTAAATTTATCTAGAGAAATATTCCAAATATGGGGTAAAGCAAAATATCCCAAACACATAAAACTAAATAAATGATAGAAACTGAGTTCTATTCTCATAATCTGTAGTAGTTATCATCACTCTAATAATTTATCCCTGCCCTCAGGTTAAACAGTTGCTTTGGTAACAGCTTGATGGTTTACAGAAGCAGGGTTCTCATGGGGGTGGTTAACAAGAGATATAGAACAATATTTTGCAATCAATTCAATATAAAGTGATCTCTCTATAGCGTGCTTTTTTTTTTTCCTGCTACTTCCCCATCACAACCCAAACCCCAAGTCAACCTAGCACAAAACAGAGTACTGGCCTGGGATTTCTGAGTCCATTATACCAGTTAGCTAAGCTGTGTAACTGAGTAAGTCACTTCACAAAACTTGTTTCCTTATCTGCAAAATGAGGTTTGACTAGAAAATCTCTAATGATCAACAGTAAAATTCTTTGATTCACATTTTTCTATTCTAGGTTCATTCTCTCTTTGAGGTCATTTTTTGAACTCCTTTTTCATCTAATCTAAAAAAATCAAGACCTGTCAATAAAAAGGTCTGCTTCTTACTCCAATTCCACAGTTATCAGTTTTAAATAACTCACACCTGGAATACTGCAATAATTTATATTCTTGTTGGTCTTTCCCACTTCAGTTGACACTGTGTCAATACTTCCTACCTAGAAAAGGCTCCCAGAATAGTCTTCCCAAAGGGTCAGTTTTCACTAGGTCACTTCGCTGATTCTGTAACATTTCCCTATGATAGCTCCAAATTCTCAGTCCGAGATTCAAGGTCTTCCATCAACCTGATTCCATTTTTCCTTTTGTACAGCGATTCCTAGTCTTAGTCATGCTGGTTTTCTAGTGCTTTTCTTCCCCCAAACAAAACAAACTAGCTTATTCCTGTTTCTGCTTAGAATATGCTATAAAAATAACAGCTAGCATTTTCATAGGACTTTGAAGGTTTGTAAAATGCTTTACATATGTTAGTTTCTCTAGTACCATCATCTGTATTCTTCCTCTATTTTTTCTGTATCCATTTCAGTAATTCCATCCCCACAGGAAATTCCTGTCCAGGATGGTTTACTGCTCCTTGTTTATTAAGGAGCCTAGTGTAAAAGCTAGAAAAGACTTTAGACAGGTGACCTACTGGATGTGGAAACTGATCCATAATACTTATTAATCTGTACTTCTAGGTAAGTTGCTAATAAAAGAATCTTTCTGTGTTTTTTTGTTATGCCCAACTGGTCTGTATATGGTCTGAGTTTAGATTGGTATTACAACTATTTTTATTTCCTACTCCACACTAAATCATACTTAGTGGAGGAGATATAACTGCTACTGTCGATTGAGGACTTCACAAATTATTTAAACCACAGGAAGACTGATGAGTAATTTCATGTTATGAAGTCCGCAAGTATATCCAACCACAGACCCTCCTAACTGAGTGTAAACCTACATGGAAGGTTAGATGAAGAGATCCAGGCCCAGATTTTGTTAAAATTTTATCCAAGGTCACACAGGGTATAAATAGTAGTGCTGGGATTTGAACTCAAGTCTTTCACTTCTCACTGTTTAAAATAAACTGATACAGGGGGAAAGGGACTGGAAGGGAACAGAAAACAGGAGAAAAGGCTGGTTTGGGGGGCTCTATGTGTTATCAGTGTACAATTTAAATCTGAAAAAAACAAAAAAAAAATACAGTACATACCAGAAGATTCAATCAACACAACAGAATTCCCCAAGGTGGTTTCAGTGTCCGTTTCATCATCACTAATCAAAATCACACTCTCTTCATTGTCTTCTTTTTCAGGTCCCATGGTATCTAATTCCAAAATAAGCGCACCTGATTAAAGTTTGGATCAAAAGGAAGAATGGAGACTCAAAGAACAACTCTCCCAATGCAGAAGGCATTAGGGTCTCAAAGGAGGCTACTTATTGTCTCCTACATACATCGCAAGCTTTCCAAACTCTCTGCCATTTGCTGACACCATGCACAACACCTGGAAAGCATTTCCTCCATTTCTGTATGTTTCATTTCTCCAAGGGCCTAGCTTTAAATGCCACCTCCTCCAGAAAACCTGCCCTGACCCTTTCCCACCCAAATGTGTCTTCCTTCCTTCTTTCCTGGAATCTCCTATAGCATCATGTTCATCTTTCCTCTGTACTCATTCTTCCAGCTTTCTCACTGTTTTTCTTGTATATCTGTATATGTCACACACACACACACACACACACACACACACACACACACACACACACACACACCTTCCCTCTACCCCTCCTTCATCTCTACATTGTAAGTTTTGAAAGACTAAGAGACTCCCTGGCACAGAATACCATTTCGAGAGGATTAAACATTTTTAAATTGATAGTCATAGAACTACTCATTAATGGAAATGGAAAGGCAAATAAAGAATCATAAACTAAGTTTGGAAAATAAAGGCTCTTTAAATACCACTTGTTTAGAACTACTACTTTTCTGTGAGCATCTTCATGAGCAGCTTTTACTATTTTAGGGAAAAGGGGAAAAAATGATTCTAAGTTTTCATTTTCACTTTTGAGACTCAGTCCTCAAAGACAGCTTCAATCTCCATTCAGAAAATCACTTCCTATTGGCCAAGACCCCTAGGGCAAGCAGGAAGGAAACAGATGACAACCTACACCCACTTCCAAAAGAAAACAGGCCATATGAGAGTGTGTTTTTCTCTTAGGAGTTACCTAAGGAAGCTATATGTAATGTTTAGTCATTAAAACAGACATTTATTAAGTGCTTACTATGTACAACAGAATGTGCAAGGCATTCAACAATAAGATTTAGTTGCTATCTTTAAGTACCTTGTGCTAATAAGTTCACTACAGGAGAGGTCATAGCTTTATAACACAAAATATAAATACGCAGAAAGAATATATAACATTATGAGCTCTGATTAGGAAGGTGATCTCACTGGTGGTGAATATGATACTAACAGATAAAGATGAAAGATTAGAAGAGAAAGAAAAGTAGGTATTTTAGTACTGTGAAGAATACGAATAAAGGCACAGAGGTGGGAAACTGGAACATGTCCAGAGAAGGACCAATTCAGTTTGGTCTAGTGGAAAGGAAGAAAAACCTTAATGGTTTCTAATTAGTGAAGCACTTGCACTAGCCCTTGAGAGAAGGGAAGGATAGCAATCAATCATTCAAGATTTTTTTGGCGGGTGTGGGGAAGGGGAGAGTGACTTCGGGAAGAATGAGTCCAATTTATT
>CM053769.1:41083841-41094189 GCA_028658325.1 Potorous gilbertii | reverse complement strand
TTGCTGTTTACTTTTTCATGCTTCTTCTCATTCTTGTGTTTGAAAGTCAAATTTTCTTTTCAGCTCTGGTCTTTTCATCAAGAATGCTTGGAAGTCCTCAGTTTCATTGAAAGACCTTTAAGACACTTTTTAGAGCCACCCAGTTCCTCAAGGGAAAAAACAAAAGGTACTTGGGACCGGCCTACAAAACAACCCCCCTAATCAAGCTTTCATCAATGGGTGGGAAAGATCCTCTTCAGTCACATACAAATAGAGGCATTATACTTCTTGATTATATTTAAATGAAAATAGCAAAAGATCCTATTTTAGTAGCCATCCTCATACAGATCCTCATTTATAAAATGAGGGAATTGCATTAGATGACCTTTAGTGTTCTTTATAGCTCTGAATTTATGATAGGCAGTTGATGGAAAACCCATTGAGGAACGTAGCCCTTGAGTGTCTTGGATAGACACTGTAAATGGACAATGGTCTGGGCCCACAATTGAATTGGAGGAGAGTAGACGGGGCTACATTGCATCTTCTTTCAAGGATTCCAGGATGATCAGTACCTTTAGTGTTCACTTATTTTATTACCTATGTTTTCTCCAGGGAAACCACATGAATTCAACTGAAACTACTCTCTCCAGAGTTACCAGTGCTTTCTTAATCGCCAAATCTGATGGCATTAAAAAAAAAAAAATTACATCAAATCAACAAGCATTTATTAAGTGCTAAAATGTGAAACGAGGTCAGGAGAAAGGTCTGTATAGTTAATCATTTGTAGAGAGATGATAATTGAATTCAAGAGGAACCTATGGAAGGAGGTTCAAAAGGGGACAATCGGGACTGTTTTTGTTGTAATTGCCATGTTACATTTAATATATACAAGAAACACAAGTCATTCACAGATATAGGCCTCCCTTTTGATTTTTATATGTTTAAATGTTTTTGTCAATGTCAAAATTTAAAAAAATAAAAGTAATGAGTTCTGTTATGGAAATGTTAAGTTTTAGATGCCCAGCTGAATAAAAATAAGATAATCTTTTTTCTCCCTCTTATTCCTCTATTTAGCATAAGATGGCGCTGAAGATCTATGAGTCTTCCAGTCATCGGTACTCCCAAGTCTTAGGGAAAAATGATTATCATTAAGTACAATCAATCTCCAACTTTCATGGGAGTAATATTCCTAGAAAACAGAGCAGAGAGTAAAAAATGCAAATGTTGATACGTTGAACCCATGGGAAATAGGGAGTTAGGTTACCAGGACCACCAGAAATTGTAATCTTTTGTTAGAGAGTGTTGAAAATACACTTTTCGCCATACAGTTCTTCATAATAAAACATTAATTCTGATAATATGCACATTTCCTAATACAATAACCATAAAATAATCCATGAAATGCAGGGGGGAGGAAAGGCTACCTTGGATGGGATGGAGAGGGGAAGGGATAGTGATGTCAGAAGAACCCCAGGTAATAGGAAAGGGACATCACCTGCTATCTCTAATCACCCTTTTAAACTGTTTGCCTATGAAAAGCACGTCTAGGAGTGAATGCTCAGCCTTTGTCCAAGCTCAGAACTCCCAACCAGGGTGGCTAGTCCTGGCCCTGACACCTCTCCTTGGGCCACATGTGGCAGGGCAAGTTGTGCTTTCCACTGCTCTGCCCTGAGCAATAAGCAAATTGTGCTTTTAATTTTTTCTCTAGTACACATAGCCTTCTGGTAATGTGCAAGGTTGCCAATGTAAAAGAGAAAATGAAGTTAATAAAATCACATGAATGCTTCAATTCTTGAAATTTGAATGGGAATGTTAATGACTGATGGTACTTCATTTGGACTGATACATGGCCAGATAGGTAGTTTGTACAGTTCCAAATATGAATCTAACTTTTCTTAGAATTCTCTTGCCTGATATCCTCCTTTAGTGAATTAGATACTTAAGACTTTTGTATAGAGAATATTCTAAGATACTAATTTCCAAAATTTGGGGACAAAAGGACCTAATTTATGATAGTATAGTTAATTCACAGTAAATGATTGGACTAATATGAAGTTGATCTGTTTTATGAAAATTCATTTATCTGAAAAGCATAGCAGAAAATAGTTTCTGGGATTTTAAAAATTAGTAGCTGTGAAAATGACTTATTTGTATTTTTTTTAGAATATATAGATTTTGCTTATATATATATATATAATGTGTTTCTATTAATATAATTTATAAAATGTACATATTTCAGAAAATACATTTTTAATGCCCTCCTTGAGGAAAAATACTTGTTTTGTCTGTGTCCCCAGTACCTAGTATAGTGCCTTACACATAGTAGGAGCTTAATAAATACTTATGAAATGAATGAACAAATGAATGAACTGTTCTTTAGTTCTACTTTCTGCAGAATCCCTGGGCTAGCAGGGCTCAATAACTAAATATTTTATACCAATTCCTTTATCTGAGAGAATGTGAACTCCTTGAAAGCAGGGGGTATTTCATTTTTATCTTTGAATCTTTAGTGTCTAGCACAGTGCTTGGCACATAGCAGACACTTTGTAAATGCTTGCTAGTTGATTTTTTTATTCACAAAACAATTTTCTAATTGAAAATTACACACTAAACACCGGAGAATACAAGAGAAATAAAGAAGTGGAAGACAAGCTGTCTGCCATCAAGTAATTTATAACCTGCTTGTCAAGACAAGACACACCTGGGTGAAGCTAGAGGATTATTTAAGGCAATAGTAAACAAGTTCAAGGTAATATGGTTTTATGTATATGTATATTTTATATACATACATACATACACACTTGGAAATATTTTGGGTGCAAGTTACAAATATTTTGGGTGCAAGAAATATAATTATGCCAATGACAGTTACAGAACTAAAATCAAACTAGATATTATAGATACTTTCTATTCTTATACCTTTTGGGTAAAGAGTTTTATTTGAATATGGGAGATTTCTAAATCTATTTCTTGTCTACTCTGTGTTTGCTGAATGGTTATTTACTGTGGTTTACCTGTCATAAATTCAGCTGAATTATTTTTTTCAGACTTATAGGCAGCAATATCTAAAGCCAATAAAAGGCTATTTATAGACGTGTGATATTTGCTTACTGAAGAAGTTAATAGGTGATAGGAGAACTATTCTAGTTTTAAAATAGATTAATAGTAAGCTGTGAAAGATAACTTTAAATTGTATTGTTTTACTGATGACAAAATGCTCTTGTAAAACTTATTTGAACTGGCTCGTAATTTCATTTAAAAAGTACCTTATGTTTTATGTAAGCAATTAATAAGGATCAGGTAGTGTTCCTTAAATTCCATATAAGCAGCAATGAGAAGGTAAATTGTAGATACTCTGACAAAAAAAGGTGAAGGTCTTGATTGGAGTGGCCACTCTTCCATAAGGGATATTTTAAAATTGAATATTTATAAATCTGGGAGGCTGCCTATATTCTGTGGGGACCAAACAGCAACAGAGATTTAGTATAGGAACTAAGAAAAATGATTTATCAAGATTGTAAAAGGCAAAAACATTCTCTATTGAGTGAATCTGTAGAATCTGGATGTTTTAAAGAATGGATATGATAGCTGTTTTTGCTGTGATGATTTAGCTTTCTGGAGGCAGACTGATGAAAGAAATAATCTCTTGAAGTCTCTTCCAGCACAAGCTTTTCCCATACGTTGATAATATTTACTGAAATCTCAAGAAGAAACTGAAAATTCTTTCAGTAGACTTTCTAATTCTGGATTATGCATCTGTATCAGGGAAACCTCATGCAACCCAAGTTGGATACAATTCCATAAAGGCCTTTGATATGTGAGAAAGAATTGAACCTAAATTTGAGGATTGTATGGTTTCAATCCACTGACGTATGAAGTCAATATGAAATGTTCCTCCAACCGCAATAGCTATGCCTTAGAGTAATCAGACCATTAAAACGTCCATTTGAAAAAATGTTCACATGTTCCATTTATATTTACTGCTGCTGTGCTCCATTACAAGTCGAAGGCCTCTTTGTGGCCGATGAAAAGCTGAAGGTAGGTCAATTGACTGGAAAGAACTCTGCGAATTGAAATATACAATTCCATGTGGGCAAGTGTTAATCCGCCAGTCCATTGAACCCAAACAAGGCACTGTAGATCTTTCTCTAAAATAGAGTCATGGGAACTAACTGACAGAAGTTGGCTGGGGTTTGGGCACAGCTATAGTATTTATGTCTCTGCTGCCTTCCTTTTCAATCTATGTTTCCTGCCACTCTTTGGCTTGCAAATTATGTCCATTGTTAGTGTTCAGAAAGAAGATGGTCTTTCTGACAGACTTGAGCTAAACTTAACATTTTATTACAACTTTCCAGTGACTATTCAGTTTCTTTAAGATGATGTGGCTAGGATAGGGAGCTGAAATACAATGATATCATGAGAAGGAATTATTCTCAATGCAGTTTCAATCTTGTTAGAAGCAAGAAATACCTTAAACTTATTGAAAATACTTCTTTCAATGAAATCAACATCTTTAAAATGTAGATATTGGGATTTTGAATTTGAATTTAAAATTAAGATTTGAAATTAGGAGACCCCGACTTGTACCAAACTTAACTCACTAAAACTGATGGTTGTAATATCTGTATATTGGCTAAATATTTTTTAAGTCCCAAAGTCTCCATTTTTTTACACATTAGTTTACCCCCTACATTATTTCCTCTTTTCCGTCACTGAAATTTATAATAGTAATGTATATAACTAGGAAAGCAGGGAATCTTATTTCTCTCAATTATTCCAGGTAGAAGGCAAGGCCCACTCCACTAAGTCGAGTTTCATCGACTCAGGGATGATAAAGGGAGAGATTCTCTTCATCCTTTATTCAATATTATTGTTCTGTGAATGTTATGTAAAGTCTGTCTAATGAAATGTTTATTCAAAAGAGAGAGATTAATTGATGTGCTTCTTTGTTTTGATTTTCCAATTTAGTGGCGTATCACTTCATAAAATTGCTTGCTTTCTCCAGACTGGAAAAGGGAAAAGATTTGAAGCTGTAGAAGAGTGAAGGCAATTATATCGTGTGTATACTCAACCATATCACATAGTTCTTGGAGGAATCTCTTCCTATTCTGGAGAAAGGGGCACAAATAGTAAGGAATCTATGCATATATATGTTATTAGGAGTGAGGGTTGAGAATTATAAAAGAGGAAGAAAGTTGATGAGAAACCTAAAGATTCCTTTGAAAAAGGTAGTTTTTGTCAGCAGAAGGAAACCAGAAGCTCTGAACAGTAGGTTGTGATCACAGAATCCCAGAGCCTCCGTGTTGGAAAGGAACACAGAGATTATGTAGTCCTACCAAACAAATGGTCATCCAGCCTTTGAAGATCTCCAGTAAGGAGGAACGTGAGAAGCTTTCCCATCTTTAGATGGCTTTAATTGTTAGGAAGATTCGTGTACTATGTAACATGGCCCCACTCTCTGAGGGCCAGGTCTGTTGCATTTTACCTTCCATAGGGTTCTCTTGTACCCTGAGAGGTTTGAAGGGTTTTTTCTATTTTCTATTTTCTCCCAACTGGCTCAAGCCCCTACCAGTTGTGCTCTCCTCATTCTCACGGGCACAGTGATTATTGCTGCAGTTCTATTTAACAATTTTATATTGGAGTAGTACAAAGGGATATTTACTTTAAAGATATAGCAAGAACCAACATGCAGTCTTCCCCCAACAACTCCGTTTCTGGGGGGGGGAAGTGTTCTGAGAAGCATTAGTTCCATCAAATTCAAATCTAAAGCCTGTGTTGCCAGCTTCTGCCATCCTGGAGTCTCTAGATCTGTGTGCTGTCTCTGCTGGGCTGTCTGCTATGCTTGGTTGGGATTAATGGTTTCTCAGATTCCCATGACTCACTCTCAGGTTGGATTGCAGATCTCACTCTCTGTGTCTAGAATGAAAAGAATGAACAAAAGGTCCAAAGACCTAGGAGGAAGGAAGCATCTGTCAAGTCCTCCCCTGCTTGGAGTATGATGTGAGTGAAGGTGTCCTTCACCCTCAAATGCAAAAAGCAGCAAAAAGCCCCTGTCGTGTTGAGCTAGACTATTTCAAAGACTCCAATAGCTCTACCTATACAGTGTATGAGAAAATGCTATTCCCAGCCATGTGGTAGACCAGTGCGGAAAGTCACTTTTTCAAAAGCAGCCTACTAGCATCCTCACACAGAGAGCACCATCTTAGATTATGCATGTGCTGAGCTCCCTTTACACATAATTTAACCTTAAGTTTGTCCCTTTGCCACTTCTACCAATTGCTCCTGATTTTGCCCATTGGAGTCTGGGCAAACAGATTTAATCCCTCCTCTTCAACATGCTTCAACAGCCAATGTGTTCCTCTGAAGTCTTCTTTTCTGTAGGCTAAACATCCTCAGTCCCTTTGACTAGACCTCATGTGGCATAATCTCATGGTTCTTCACCATCCCTTTGCCTACCCAGATTTTAGATGCTCTGTGGCTTACTAGTGACTTCCTAACTGACCACAAAAGTTCTGAGTTCAGTGGGATGACTGGCTCCTAGTCCTGGACACTTACTGATGTCCACAAGGATTTTCTTGAAGACCATACAGAGATGTGAAATAGAGGCATATATATTGGCATTAAGAATTGAAAACAATCTGTAAGTCATAAGAGTCTTAGGACTGGAAAGAACCTGAGAGATCATCTAGTCCAGCATCCTTAATTCTTAAAGTCTGAGGAAACTAAATGTTAAGTGATTTGTCCTCTATCATAAAATTATCATTTTATCTTAGGTAGTTTTTACATTAAAGTATAGTCCCTGTTGCCCTTAAGGTCATCATTTCTTAATTTTGCTTCTTGTCGGTCCTATTCATCTACAATATGGTTATCAATCCATATTCCTTATACCAAAAGTACATAGCTGAGTTCAGGAAACAGAAGAGACTGGAAGGAAATGGTGAGGGCTGCTGAAAGTTTTGGGTAGTCTTTCACATCATGGAGCATACTAAAATAGGGAGTTAAGTATAAATGAAAAAATACATTTGACATCCAGTCGTGATCATAACCACAAGTCTTTCAAACACAAGTCTTCAGAATATTTTAGACTTGAAATAATCAAGAGATACTACTACCAGTGACCTGGTAATTAACACCATACTTGCCCTTGGGTGCTAGTTGTTTTTTCATAGAGCACAATTCCTTTCCTAGGAAAAAGTGTATTTAGTTCCATTATGCTCTGACACTTCTATAATAAAATGGTGATCAAGTCTTACACACTTGATATTTAGTAGAGACTTTTTAGACTTCCAATGAGTTTTTCCTCACCACTTCCCACCTCCACCCCCTACTCCCCTTTATATATCAGACACTTCGGTCAGTTTTATGCACCCCTTGTGGAATAGACTAGCCAAGACAACTTGTATTCCTGTGGCATGATTTGATTGCCAGCATTTTTCTTTTGCCTTTAGCTGAGAGGATGTCTTTTGACCCCTTCTTCAGCACTGATTCGTAGCTTCCTTGAGAAGCTTATTCTGTCTGTACTCCCTTTTGCTCTAGCCTTCCAGGGCTGAGGTTTCCTTTAGCATTAAAGCAGGAACAAAACCAGCCCGACTCTCCAGGAATTGAACTCTTGTGGTTACTCTTCTGAAAAGCAAACCAAATGTGGAATTGGGCTCATCTGGATTTCTTCAGCGGCAAATGAATATCCAGACCTTCCTTTTTAACAGTCATGTCTGCCCTCTCTTCTTTTTAAGTAGGGGATTTGAGAAGCTTATATGTGCACTTGACTGAAAAGTTGGATCCATTTACCTACCTCAGGGAGTGACAGCCAAGCATTAAAATATCAGAGGTCATTTAATTTAACCCAAATTTGAATTATTATGCTAGGGACTGAATAAGATGAAAATAAAAGAGTGCCGGGATTAGATCTCCTTCATAGAAACACATCACCTAATGATCTTGTTTTCCGTAGTTAGCCCCCAACTTTGGTTATATCATTTTTGGCTCTCTGCAGTGTGTCCCTGCCATAGAGTCTCAATGTTAAGAAATATTGTCAAGGATCCCTTATCCCTTGGTCCCTTGTACCAAGGACTGCTTTTGAGTTTTGTCTTTTTTTAAGGGTTCTAAATTTGGGAGTTGAATATATTTAGGGCTCAAATGAATTTTTCTTTTATTTTTCTGTTTAAAATTATATAGCAGGTTATAAGGCATCATACAGATATTTTCTACTTTGAAAAAACCTGACACAAAACCCCAAAATTTCTGAAATAATTAAAAGTTATAATTTTGAATTTTGAAGGATTTGTGGCACTGTTCCTTTACATATAAACTCTCTTAATATATTTAAAATATGGTTTAAGTTTATAAAAATTGTATCATACCTAATTTTTTAGGACTTTTTTTTACATAATGCAAATACCCTTCTTTACAATTATATTAAATAAGATGAAAATCTTCCACTAAAGTCTCACTCCAGTGCCTCAGATTGGCACGGAGGTGGCATTGAGGTTGGAAAGTCCATGCCAGTAGGCTGTCAGGATATATACTAATCTGGAAAGATTTTGGGAACAGGCCCTGGGACAGCCTATGTCTACTATCTACTATGCAAGAGTCCAGAGACAAATCACAGATCCTTAAAGTATAGAAGTAATCTAAAAATGTGTCCTAATAACAGCCAGGGGATAGGGGAGGGGAAATGTACTACTCTTTTTCTAAGTGAAAGAAAGAGATCTGAATGTTTTGAGATGTATGGCAGTCAACATTTTGTCTATCAAAAGTATTTTTGCAATTCACGTTATACTGTTTTTAATGGCAGTGAAAGATACAACCCTGCTAACATTAAGTTTAGTTGTTTAACCATTAAGCAAACATGTTTTAGGGATGATGGTAACACTTACTTTTACACACACACACACACACACACACACACACACACACACACACACACCTTATTGTTTTCCTGTTTCACATATATACTGTCTAATCTATTCAAATCAGTACTGAGCGATACATTCTTTATACCTGACTTTTTCCCTTACTTTGGCTTCTACTTGACCATCTTTCACTCAAGCAACATAATTTCTGTTGATTAATCTATTTTGCTACAGGGATACAAAAATTTTGATACTTATTGTCTCTGTGACATCTTATGATGTAATAAGCGTAGATTGCAAAGCTATTACACAATTAGGTAAAGGATCCTTCCAGTGAAAAGAAGCCTAGAGGCCCAAAGAAGTCTTAAAAGAAGAAAAACTAGTATATATATGTATACATATATACATATATATATATGTATATGTGAAAGATTTTATATAATAACTAATATTTCCATTATAACCAGTACACACAGGAAATCACACAATAATTTCCTTTTGGAGGATGTTGGCTTACTTTTATTTATACGGTGTAGTTTGGAACTGTGGGCCACTGGATTAGCCTTGGGGAGAAGAATCAGAACATCTGGACTTCGCCTACTTTTTACAACATCATCGGTGACTTTAAGAAGAAAAATTTTCCTTTTTATTTCTTCTTTGTGTTTTCTTGTTATTCACCATGATCCTATTAACTCTCCTTTACTCATTTGCTATTTTAGAAATACTTAATCCGAATGGTCATCGGATGACTTAAAAGATCTATGGATGGCAGATCTTTGTAGAAAAGAGCTAAATGAGTGTAATAGAAAATATTTTTGAACATTTTGTCACTAGTAAGATTCTACTATAATTCTGTTCGGTGATATATGCACCTACGACTCTCAACCTTTTAAAGTCAACCAATTATTTCAGTGGGGGCAAAAAATACCTTTCCCACTCATTCTCACTTTCCCCATGTCCCTTCCCCCAAGGCTTTGTTATAATTAATTGGGAAAATGTCCATAATAGTAGTGAAACATTATCAAATTAACGTCTGGTTTTATGAAGTATGCATTATTAACTTTGTCAATAAGCCAAATAAAGTATCATATTATAAACATTAACACTACAACAGAGCAGCTCACATGGAAAGGGATTGTCCACTTTTGTATGTTTGTCCTTTGTGCATAGCACAGGGAAGTCTGTGGTATATGATAGGTGCTTAATAAATGCATATTGAGTGATTAATATTGAAACCATTGTGACATAGAAGTACAGAAAAAGATGTAATTTTGGGGGGGTCTAGTCTTTCTTGAGAATGACTTTCTTTGCTATAGATATGCTCCCTTTTCCTGCCTGCCACTCTTTCCTCTCCCCGACTTTTTTATCCTGGCCTATACTGAAAACCTTCTGAACTGAAGTGATCAGGAAAGGTCTTTTGTAGGAGGTGATGCATGAGCTAGGGATTTTAAGAGTTAGAAGTGAGGAAGGAGAACATTCCAGAGCTGGAGATAGGAGATGGAATGTTGTGTACATAG
>CM053769.1:41065444-41083741 GCA_028658325.1 Potorous gilbertii | reverse complement strand
ATATCACTTTGACCATTGTCTATAGTATGAATAGAAGGGGGAGAGAAAGGCAGGATAGTGATTCCTTTAACAGAAATGGAGAGGTTTGGAAGAGGAGTGGGTTTTTGGGAAAAGATAATGAGTTCTTTTTTGGACTTTTTGAATTTGATATATTTATTGGACATTCAGAGGGAAATGTCTGGTAGTCAGCTCCTAATGTGGAATTGGAGTTTGAGAGCGAGACACACACACACACACACACACACACACACACACACAGAGGGAGAGAGACTGAGAGACAGAGAAGAGCTAGAGACATAGATTTGGGAGGTATTGTAGATAGAGATGGTAATTGGATCTATGACAGCTGATGTTCTTCCTTTACTGTCCCTGCCTCTCTCACCATGCATCCAACCTTGGTTGTCTCTGGTAAGTCATGTGGCCTTTCCTAAAACATCCCAATAAAGTCCTTTTGCTTTTTTACTGGTTTATCTAATTCTTCTGTGAAGCCTCTGTTTGTGTCACTAACTGATTGATCCATTGGATCAATGGTTTTGGTTTTTGCTTTAAGAAAATAGCTCTCATTACCTTGCTAGAGTATAAGTCCCTTGAACCTTGAGGTCATAGTTTACTTTAGCTTTGTATACTCCCCTGCAGCATTTAAACTATTTAATTCTCATAGCAATTCAATAAACTTAGCACTACTGGTAGTATTATCCTCATTTTACAGAAGAGTTAGTTTGTTTCCTCTAAGAATAGTGCCTTCAAGTCATTTTCTTTTATCCACTTAACCAAGTTTAGTCATTTTAATTGGTGACTGATATGATCTTTATATGGTCTTATATGGAGGAAGAGTTTTGAGAAGAGTTGAAGGTTTCAGAAAGTATATTTACTGTATGTACATGTTTGTATATTTATATATATATCATACACATATACTATTACTTTAAATTGGTTCTACTGTACACATTGGAATGTCACAATAAAAAATGAATGTATTCTATGCTACAGTACTTAAAATTATGACAACTTATCTCTGCTACAGGAAAACTAGATGTATGTGTGTAAAGGAAACATTTTTGGCACAAGTGTGGGGAAACAATGGGAAATGAAAATATAATGAAATAAATATCATAATGGACTTGTCATTTGTTCTTTGTTTTTTCAAAGAGTACCGATGACATCAGACGGTAAAGTGTGGAAGAATTACATAAAATTGTCAGCCTCACACTTTCTTTCAGTCATCAAACTTCAACAGCAAGAAAAAAGTTAAGATAATTGGTGATGGCCTAGGAGTCAGTGCGTAACCTTGGTGTCTTCAGCGTCTGACCAGCTCAAAGCTCTCTAAGCCTGTTTTAGCTGTCTTCATGGCCGTTGGAACAAATTGTTCTCATACATTCATTCTACTGGGGGAAATCTTCACTTGCTTGGGGTAGACAGCCTCTAACCTACTGAAAGGTTTGAGACCTGTCGATTACCCTCCACATGGTTTAGCCTGTACGCCCAGATGGTTTTACCAGTGGGTGCCCATCCTCCAGCTTCTTGGAGCCACAGGGGAGAGCTTAGTGAAATAGACATCAATGGTAGCAGTTCTGAAGAAAGCTTGGCAAACCCTCACACCAGGGATACCAATCCTCCCTGAAAACCCCAAGCTCTCCATTTTCATATCCAGACTAATCCTGCCTCTGTTCCCAACATAGGGGCAAGAACGGTCCCATAGTTGCCTGGAGCTCCATCTCTAGCTCCAGTCCTTCCAGCTTCACATCCTCCCTTCTCACTTGATTCTCCTGGCTTTGCAGCCAATATTTCTTACTCCCCTCCCCAGTTATTTGTTATGGTAGTCACAGTACGATAGAGCTTCTCTGTCCTAATGTGTCATTGAGTTAAAGTGGGATTGTTTTAAGGGAATGGTGACAACATGGTAAGTGAAGATGTAATGGTGGTGGTTGTCCATTCTAGAAGACCCAAAATGACACCACTATGTCAGGATCAGGGTAGGTTACACTGGTTTTGACTGTGGCCGATCAGACAGATAGGAACTTGGAAGGTTCTGCCACAGGTCCAGGCACACATGAACATTTGGAGCAGAGATATATCTAAATTTGCACCTCTCACATTAATTTTGAACTACTGCAATTTTTTGTCTTTCAGGCTTATTGGATTTCTTATTGTCCATAAGTGCGTACACATTCAAAAGAATGCAAAATGTCAACAGCATCTGAAAAAGTGATTGAAGTTGCTAATAATCAGAAATTAAAACAACTTTGAGTTATCATTTCTTACTTAGTAAATTGCCAAAGACAATAAAAGAAAAAAATCAATGTGGGCAGAGCTAAGGGAGAAGAGCTTCTCTGATTTACTGCTGGTGGAGCTGATCTGTGTTAACAGTTTTGGAAAACAGTTTGGAATTATGTAAGAAAATTGGAAAAATGTTCATCCTTCTTTGCTGTTATTATGCATACTATTAGATCCCATGATCCCACTTGGATTTTATATCTCAAAGAGCATGTTAATAGCAGGAAAAGATTTTTCTATAGGAAAATATTTGTAACATTATTTTTAACTGCAAAAAATAGAAAACAAGTCATATGCCCAAGGAAGGAAAGAAGCAAGTAAAAATTTATTAAGTACCTATTATGTTCCTAAGCACTTAAAAAATACATTTTCATTTGTTCCTCACAACACATCTGGGAGGTAGGTGCTATTACTATTTTTATTTTATAGGAATGCAAAACAGGCAGTCAGAAGTTAAGTGACTTGCCCAGGATCACACAGTGAGGGCGTATCAGAGGCTGGATTTGAACTCAGATCTTTCTGAATCTGATGGTCAAACCACTGTGCCACCTGGCTGCTGGGGGCTAGAAAAATTGTGACATATAAATATTATAGAATATTGTTATATCTTAAGGAATAATGAATATGAAAGATTCAACAAAATGTAGGAAGGCAGTGCCTGACATATAACAGTTGCTTAATAAATACGCATTGATTGGTGCAGAGTAAAGGAAGCAGAATGAAAAGAACAGTATATATAATGAAGACGAAATGACTTTAATCAGCAACAATTCATCTCCCAAATAATGGACAGCAAGGGTACCCATTTATTCAAAGTGAAAGCAAACACCCTTCCTTTTTATTGAAAAATGATATACAACTAAATAGTAATATTGCATGTACTGTCAGTCACAATCACTCTTTTGCAATGTTTTGCGGCTTATCCATTGAAAGTGCTTATACACTGAATTGTGACTTTTCTGGGATTTGTATAATGTGTCAAAACAAAATTATCATAGAAAAGATGAACTATTTGGTATCCCTGATTCATTTTCTGTTTTTGGAACTGGCCTTTACAATCTTGCTGGTTTTATATTTAGAATCAAGTTCTCAACACAGTGGTCCATAAATTTCACTTTAAATGTTGTGTTTTGTATTTATGGAGGTTTACAAAATTCAGATATCTGAACAAAATAATTTTGAAATAACTCAGTAACTTTATTATTTTTTAAGTTGTAAATCTAACCAGTCATTCCTATTTACCATCTCACTTTACACAAATGTGAAAAAAATATACCTTTTCTGAAAATACATAGTATTCTCTCAGTTTCAGACAGCTAATTTTAAGTTATGTGTGTCCAACAAAGATATATAATTTAAGAACATAAGATATTCTAAATGCAAAGTATTTAAAAAGGTCTCTTTTGGGGGACATTCCAGATGCTTAGAAGCTCATCTGTGGAGAATTAGATGGGTATTATTATTGTGAGAACTAATCCAAATTGCCTGTTATCCATAGCAGAAAATTAAAGGACTACTTAAGCCCACTGTGCAGATTACAAACTTGGTGGTATAACTTTGAAACCAGTAGTACTAAGAGTTTGAATTTGATATTTGCCAATTCTTTATGTTTAATAGTAACATCTGGTATCACTATATAGTCTGGCTTAAGCATTAACTATTTTCCCTCCTTTTGCATTAGTGGAACCTTAATTATTAAAGCCCTTCCCAAGATGGTTTTAGACAGAAATTTAAAATTGGTGGTGGGGCTGCATTTTGACTCATTTTAAGAACTGGTAACAATTTTATATTGAACTGACTCATGCTGTCAACCTGGTCCTTAAATAATTTATCATTGTATGATGTCTTTGATAACTGAGATTCTTTTCTTTCCATTAGAAAAATAAAATATTCGGGAAAATAATCTCTTCTTTGATTAAAAAATTAAGAAATGAAAAGCACAGGGAAATGGCAATTGAATACAAAATTTTCCCTCTTCTTGGTCACTGTTTTTAGTTCTCCTCTGCCTGACCAAAGATCATTACCATCTCTTCCTACTTAGCTTTTTAGGCCCTTGCCTATGAAGTAGGCTGCCCTCTAAGTCCCTTTGACCATTTCCTGGTATGTAACTAACTGACCGTTTAACAGTCCTTACCTAAAATCACATTTAATGTTTTCTGATCAGGCACTAGCCTTACACTAACTTTTCTACTCTTTTCATAACTTTTGAGACACATTAGGAAAAAGTTTTCTTGCTTACTACTAAGGAAAAGACTACAGATAAAATAAAAAATTGCCTTCATGTCTGGCTGTCAGTCTATTATCAAGTTCCTCAGCAAAATAAACTGGAATGTTAAACATTAAAGTTAAATAAATAAGACATTTCTAATCAGGTTACAATAAGATAATATGAATATCTAAAGTTATACTGCAAATGGCTGAGAAATAAGCAGTTGTATACTTGAAAATGAGGTATAGGCATTAGAACTAAAAGAAAACTTAGAGACACTCTAAAACCTCCTCATTTTTCAAATTAGGAAACTGAGGCACAGAGAAGTAAAACTACTTGTCCAAGATTATACAGGCCAGGTAGAAAGTATCGTAACCTGGCACTCTGGTAAAGTAGAAAATTTACTGGATTTGGCACCAGAAGACCTGGTTTTGAGTCCTGGCTCTGACATCTATTTGCCATTTTGCTGTGAGCAGGTCATTTTGAATCTGTGAGCCACCATTTCTCCAAAGAAACTTTAGTAATCATCTAGCCTCCTTTTATCATTTTACAGATGAGGAAACTGAGTCTCACAGAGGTGAAATTGCTTGCCCAAGGGCATACAGGTAAGTAGTGGCAGGTCTGGATTGTAACCACTATAACCACTGGACTTGTTTTTAGAATGCTTTCCCCTTTTCCTTGCTTCTGCTCCTCCCTTTGCTGGTTCCCTCCTCCCCACCTTGTACTAAGTCATGCTATTTCATTCATTAGCCTTATCTCTAAAATGGGGCTAACAACCCTTGGGCTAGTAAAGTTATTGTGAGGAAAGTGTTTGCTAGAGTGCTACACAAACACTACTAGAGGAGTCATCACAACTGATGTTTATGCGGTTCTGTAAGGTTTACAAAACACTATACACACACTGTCTTATCTCATTTTACCCTCACAACAACTCTGTGAGGTAGGCATTATCCTTACTGTTTTATGAGCTCAAGGAGCTCATGACTCACTCTTTGTCATAGGCTAGTCAATGTCAGCGGCAGAAATTGAACTAGATCTCTCCTTACTCAAAATTTAATGTGGTTTCTATTATATCACACTGCTTCTATACAGAATAGCACACTTTTCAGTTCATTTATAGTAAATGATCACATTTTCATAAGCTTCTCCATTTCATAGGGATCTTTGTCAAAGTACAAACTAAGAAAATTGATGTTTCTACCATTCAGAAGTTTGGAATGCAAATTACACCAAGACCTGTCTAAGATTCTTATAGTTGAAACAAAAGCACTCAGCTTTCTGGAGATAATAAAATTAGCTCATATTTATATAGTGTTGTAAGGTTTGCAAAGTACTTTATAAATATTATCTCACTGGGTCCTCACAACAACCACCGAGAGATAGGTATTATTCCTCAGAGGTTAAATGATTTGCCCAGGTTCACATCTAGAGGTGTGGTGGTAGTGGTTTGAATTTAGGTCTCTCTGATTCTAGATCCAGCAGTCTATTCAGTCTATTCAGACCTAGCAGTCTCTACAGTTTTCAGTATGTCTTGGCAGCATTTTTGGATGGCTTGTCATCAGAACCTGCCAACAAAGAAGAGAGAATTGGGTATTTGGCTACATATGCCTGTCTAGAGTCATCAAAATCTTGACTTAAATATTAATCTGAAATATTCTTTGTGGAGCGATAGTAGATGTACCCTCCATCATCCTTTAACTGAAACAGAACCCCTTTTTGCCCCCCCAGTTTGAAGAGTAACTATGGTCCTCTAAATCCTGAGATCATAGGTTTTATCCCTCACAACTAGATTTATGTAGGAAGCACATACATAGATGTGCTTTTCCCTCTCTGAATTTTCACTTGATTTGTTTATGAGGGGTTGACTCAACTGAAATTTTGTTGTTTTTACTCCATTTAATTCTTGTTTTCTGCTTCACATAGTGACTGTTGGACCAGCAACTGAGGTCTGCATAAACCAAAAGAACGCCACCCAAACTCTAAGAAATGGTGTCAGGAGGAATGCAAACACTATGAAGTCTTCATCCTGGGAGGGAAGTTTCCTGTTCTTGGGGGGCTGAGGTAGGGGGGCAGTCCAGAAGCCAAATTAAAATCTGTCCATTTCACACTCAACTTTTTTTTCCTTTGGCAGGTTTTGATATAACAGGTTTTGCATAGCTGCTAGACATCTTCCTAATAGTATCCCCTATGAATTCTAAATTTCAGTCACAGTCTCTAAATTTTCATTAAGAGCCGTCACACAGAGAGAATGATGGATTAGATTTTATTGTTGGAAAAACTCCAAATAAAATTAGAGTGCTTCTTTCATTCCCTCCGTCTTTTTTCCCTTTTCTGAAACCTTTAGTCTCCCCTTCCATTTTTCCTTACAAATAGGTATCGAGTAATGTTTATTCTTTTGAAATTAAAAAAAATTATGCAAGTGCCATGCTTACTCAGCTTCATTTGCTTTCTTTTTACTATAGCCTTCTAAGAGTCTCGGACTTGTCTAGACAGCATCACTCTAGGTATTTGAACTTAGACACAAGCTTGCTTTCTTTCTCTTCAGTAAAGCTTGTTGGAATTTATATATCTTTGTAAACTTGTGTTAAAAATATTGATCACATTTCATTATCTTTCTCTATTTCTTTGTGTGTTTTTCCTCTTTTTCCTACTACAAGTTCTTTCACTATTTCTCTCATTCTAATACACTTAAACATACAATATACAATACCCAAACCATAAAATCATAAAATGTGAACTGAATGTTTGTTTCAGAACTGACCACTGTTTGGAATTGTCAGATTTTGATAAGTTGCTGTCCATCCTTACCATTCCCGGATGGTACATTTTAAAAACAGATGTTACTTCTTATTTCAGTGAAGAAAGAAAAGATCACACTCCCCTGAAACTGGGGCTTAAATGCATTTCGAGATGCTTTTAGCTCATCATTTTAAAAGCATAAAGTAAGGAATTGTTAAAGTGCAGGCAATGGGTATGAAGCGTTCAAAAGCTAATAATGTTGGCATTATTCATGTGAGTGTCAGTTTCTTTAAATTAAATTCCATGTGGATTTAGTCAGCAAAGACTTTGAACAAATTTTAGACAGTCCCCACCCCCACACCTCTCACTTCACAGCATCTTAAATTAATATTGTGCAGAAAGATCAGCATTACTCAGGCAGCCCGTAGCTGCTGTTCTGGGTTTGCAGAAAGTGAGATTTCTCTGCTTTATTTAAATAGCAAGCAGAGCTCTGGTGTTCTTTTATATTTAGCCATTGGATGATATGACAATCATGGAAGACTTGCAAATGAAAACAATGCTATTAGGTGCTAAAGATCAAGGCCAAAGTCGAGATCATGGTCAGAATTTAGTTTTGAATGAATTAATTTTATTAAAATAGGAGCTCTTTGGGGCCTGTTCTCTAAATCTATTCTTTCTCCCCCTCAAATGCCATATTAAGGTTTACACCCATAGAAAAATGATTTCATTAAAAATACCTTCCTTCCTAGCCTTCCAGGCTTTTTCCCTTGAATTTTAATGTTGTCCCAAAGGAAGAGATGCTGTCTTGGCAGCTGAAAATAAAATAAAGTTTAATGGATATTTTTATTGGTTTTTTGGTATCACATTTTTAGAATGATGGTGCCAGAAAAACCACTGGAAGTTTTTGGAGACTAAGAATTTAGAGGACATTGGTAAACTCCCAGAAGAAATTAGGGGTGAGTATGGATCCTCTTAATAACCCCAAATTAGGTTAAGAGATGGCCTTAATTGAATACAAGTGTCTGTCATGAATAAAATAGATCACTTTATACCAGTAAAGTCAAAGTGTTGTAACAAATCAAATCCCATGTCCACTTTGTACGACTCATCCGCCCATCCCATACCTACTAAAATAAGCAGAGTTAGAGCCCTGGTTCCTCCAGTAAGAGGGAGATCTATTGTGATGACTGACTGGATTGTATTCTGTATTACAGAGCTTGCTTGCCTTCTCTCTCTCTGTCTCTGTCTCTGTCTGTCTCTGTCTGTCTGTCTGTCTGTCTGTCTCTCTCTCTCTCTCTCTCTCTCTCTCTCTCTCTCACACACACACACACACACACACACACACACACACACACTCCCCTCCTTCATCCCCTAAGCAGTAAACTGTATCCCAGAGCTAATCCATGCTCAGGGATGAACTACATATGTTTAATCTATGGAAGTGAGGAGAGCCCACCCTGCAGCATACCTTACCAGTCACCCTTGAACACCTGTGTGTGGACGGACATATCTGCCAGATTGTAGAGCAAAAGGGTGTGAGTATATGGGGCTAGGGGAATGTGCCTGTCTTTTAAATAAACGTAAAAGCCATTTCAAACTACACTGAATATAGTAGAGAAAAATACTCTTTGGGGAATAATCTTTTATAGTTTAGGGGTAGACTTTGTGAGCTGTTTTTCATGTTTAAAGTTCACATGTCTATGAAGTAGTCATCCAGGATTCTGCCCCTGGTATTGTACCCATTTGGCAAGAGAGGTAAACTTCACACTCCAGAGTTAAGTAAGATTTATTTTCCTCCCCAACTCCCTTAATAACTACACATAAAAATTCCCATATTCTACCTTCTTCTCCCCCTACCTCAGAATGTCACTTCGAATTCTCCATGATTTGTGAAATTTCCCAAATTTTGTATTTGGAATAGTACCTAGATTTCTGACTTGAGGATTCAGGAGAGCCAAGCCTGGGAACAAGGGAGCTGGTTAAATGTATCCTTAGTTTCCAGGGACCACTCCGGAGAAGCCAGACATAATGGAGCCCTGTGGAGATTTAAGGACCTCTTTCATTTTATGCAACAAGTCCACAGGTTCAAAGGAGTCCACTTAAAGAAATTACTAAATTTTGCTCCTTTTGGTGCTTGCTTTTGAAAAACGGAACTTGCTTAATGGGTCCTAAAACTGCTATCCCACCCTTGCTATACTTTCCAAGGCCTTTGAGGTCCATTTCACTAAGACTTGCTGCTGGATTCACCTACTCTACATAGCCAAAGCAAAGTGAAAGGTTGTGTAATTATTGAAAATAGCTATGTTTTCCCAAATAAATTTGATGTGTGGGCAGTCTATGTTCTCTCATCTGGGGGACCCTCATTCTAGACTGATTGCTTTATGGCAAAACTGATTTTTTTGTAGTAGTTGTCCTACTCTGTGATCCATTCACTTTGGCTAGATGAACTCACTTTACAAATTTAGTCCTTTTCCTTCCACACACTGTTCTATCATTATCAATCCTGTCCTGTTCAAATGTAATCAATTATTTATCTTATTCCTTGTTATCTATATTTGTTCTTTGAATATTTCAGTATCAATAATAAGATATATAGCATTTTATACGTTTGAAAATTCCTCTTTGATAGTGGCAATCTATATTTAGAAAGTTGTTGTTCATTCTTCATACTGGAATAGACCAATGAATGACATCACCATGTTGGGGTCAAGGTACAATGCATTTAAGTGTAGCAGATCAAACCAATATAACCTTGGAAGGCTCTGTTACAGGTTGGGCACAAATGGTCCCTTTGGATACTTGAGACAGAGATGTCTCTAGATTTTTACATCTCACATTTCCTTTGTGCTATTGGTTTCTGCTTTGCCTATGGAACACAGTACCTTCCTTGATGTGGGTATAGCATCCTGTGCCAGTGCCTCCCATGTCTCACTGTTAATAGTAAAGTTCTTCAGACAGACCTTGAGAGTGTCCTTATACTGCTTCTTCTGACTTCCATGTGAGCTTACCTTGTGTGGACTTCTCTGTAAAACAGTCTTTTAGGTAAATATAAGTTTGTCATTTCCACCATGTGGCCTGTCTCTCAGAGTTATACTCTTGGCAGTAGAGTTTGAATGCTTGGTAGTTGAGCTCAAGAGAGGACCTCAGTGTCTGGTACCCTGTCTTGCTAGGTGATCTTCAGAATCCTCCTAAGACAATTCAAATGAAAGTAGTTCAATTTTCTGGCATGACACTGGTGGACTGTCTAGGTTTCACAAGCATACAACAGTGAAGTCAGTACAATGGCTGTGTAGACCTTCACTTTGGCAGGCAGCCTAATACTTCTCTGTCCCACCCTTTCTTTTACAGCTTCAGAATGCTGAACTAGCTCTGGCAATGCCTGCATCAACCTCATCATCAATGTGAACATGCCTGGAAAGTATGCTTCAAAGTAAGTGAACATCTACAGCCTTCAGAATTTCTTCATTTGCTGTAATCAGTGGTTCCACATATGAATGGTGTGGTGCTGCCTGATAGAGCACCTCTGTTGGGGTCTCACTGGATAGAGTTCTGGGGCTAGTCTCAGGAAGACTTGAATTCAAATCTAGCCTCAGATACTTACTAGCTGTGTAACCTTGGCTGCCTCTCCTTGTTGGGTCACCAAGGAATGAAAACTAATTTTAATGTCATCCTAAGAGCATAATTTGGAGACCCAATCCTTTGCCAATAAAGTTAATAGAGTAAAATACATCCCAACACCAAATGGCATCAATTTTTTGTATTATGTTCCCCTTTCTGATGTTGCTACTCTTATTGGGGCAAATAGGGTCATGGGATTGATGATTAATAATTGATTGTGCTGTGTGTATTTTCCTGAGAAACGTCTTCCTTTCTTCACTATATGAACTGTTCTAACAGCAGCCACCTCCACTGCATATCACAAAACACCCCACACCTTCCTCACTTTATCTTCTTTACTCAGGAGCTTTCCAAGGCTTGGGGATAACACCATACTCTAAAAGGCCACATCTGGTTTATTGTGGGTGGTTTTTTTGGTTGGACAGCTGGAGTCTTACTTTCTTGTGGTTTTCTTTACCCACCCCCACTTTTTATTATTAATGAAACATCACAGGCCATCAGTCTGTGATGTGGATTAGGCTGTTCAGATTTTAAAAAGCTGCCATCTTAATGGTCATGAGATTCCAACTTAACCTCTTCACTGCTGATTCTATCAACCCTGCAGGAGAGGATGGTACTCTAGATGAAGTAGCTGGTTGTTTAAGAGAAGAAGACAGATCATTCCTCCTTTGTCTTCTCTGTACAGAAAAGTTTTCCTGAATCTGTATTTGTAGGTCTTGAGTCTGAGTAGATATCAAAATGAAAATTTAGATTGTTTCAAAACTTTAACTTAATGAATCACCCTCCCCCTTCACTATTGAAGATCCTATATGCATAGGCCATTGATTTTTCTCACCTCTAAATGATGAATAAATGAATGCAAAAGCATTTATTAAATGATTATCATATTCAGAGCACTTTGTGGATGATGATTGGATGTTGGCTTTCTTACTGACTTTCTTTAAGAAATTCAGTTTCATATCTCCTTATGTTCCATAACTGACTCTTAATTTAGAAGGCATTTCTAGAACATAATGTGAATTTTTCTGGTCAAGTCCTAAGGAAGTACGGCTATATTTTTAAGTTAGGACTTGCATGGTATGTTCCAGGCAACTTATATTTCTCTTTTCACCTATACCTAAATATATATAGAAGAACATCAGAAAAACAAAATTTGGATTAGAAGCAGGACATTTTAGTGTTAACACATCGGCATTAACACTACTACAATAATGTAGAGAAACAGACTGAAAAAGAAATATGGGAAAGGAATTGTAAGTTATATAATTCAGAATTTGCTTCAGATATTACATTCAAAGTATCATAAGACTTGGCCACCAATTTTATTTTTTGACCACATAAACTCAATAAATTGCTTACCATGGCATGGAGTTGTTGCATCTACCTTGTTTGGGGTGAATATCCACCAAAATTAAATTGTGTATTCATAAGATGTTGAGACAGGAAACTTGGGCACTAGGAGTGATGAAAAAATATTCCTTCCACTAATGGAGTCTAGCAGAATTTGGGTTGGAAGGGACTTTAGAGATAATCTATAATTATCCTTCATTTTTAATGATCACCCAAGGATAACTGACTTTCTTTAGAAAACTGAAGCATACTTACATTGCTTGTGGTAATCATAACTGATGTTGAGTTACTTACATTCACTTGGCCACAACTTTATACTTTTCCCATATTAATGGAGTATAGCACAGTACCCTTTTTAGCCATTGTAATGTTCAGTGAAGGCTGATATGTAAATAGCCTGGCCCCAAGGATTGGCACCAGTGATGAAGAAAGGTGAAGTGGTTAGGTTGGCCATGACTCAGTCTGTTGGGCACTGCATATACAAAGAGCTGTGAATCAATGACTTGGCAGTAAGAAAGCAGCATCAATAGCACAAATAAAGGAGACTTTTGTGACTCTAGGCCCTCTGTAACAGTAAATAAGTGCTGTTTTGTTGTTGTCGGTAATTCAGCCACGTCTGACTCTTCATGACCCCATGGACCCTAGCACACCTGGCCCTTCTGTCTTTCACTATTTCTCAAAATCTGTTCAAGTTCATGTTCATTATTTCCATGATGCTATCTATCCATCTTGTCTTCTGCCACTCCCTTTCTCTTTTCCTTTCACTGTTTCCCAGCATCAAGTTATTTTCCAATGAGTCTTGTTTTCTCATTATGCATACAGTTCTATATGTGTAATCCATAGGTTACAGTTAACTCATACAGCTACTGAAAGATTTCTACCTGCATTTTTGATTCACTAGGTGATATTCATCTTCTTTGTCTTTTTCCACAGTTGGCCTTAAAAATATTAGCTAGCAGTATAGATTAAAAATTCATTAGAGCTTTTTCTCTAGACAGCTTGAACAGTAATATACTTTATTGAATTTTGTGGTTTTATCTATCTCCTCTTGAAGTTCATTAGTCCATGCCAAAACATGAAATAAATCCACTTTTATTATGTCATAGAACAAGGTTAGGTAATGAACATTCTCTGTACCAGGACAGTGGAAAAGCAAGTGCATTTATTGAATCTTGCTATTTCAAGCCTACTCTCATATACAGGGGCTTCTGAATAGGGTGGTAACATGATTTGTGGCCCATCTTGGTGTCGAGGTGAATTATGGTTCAGATGTGTGCCTTTGCCTGTGGTAAGCTCACAGCAAATGAGTTATTAGGGTACAGTCCTGTTATTGTATGTGTTAATAACTAGCCACCAAGTCGCTATCATTGTTTTTGAAGTCCTGAGATTTAGCTAGATCCTGCGGTTTCAATAGGAGCTTGACTTTAGTTAAAATTTAGCTTTTGGATACTTAATTTTTTAAAAAACACAAAGCACAGAGCTGATAGATGAAAGCTCACCTTCTCAGAATCAACAGGAAAATGCTTCTTTGGTCAATGACAGTCAGGATAATTTCAGACAAAATTATCTCCTCTATCTTCAAGAACTGAAATATTTGACTCCTTTCCTACCCTCTTCTGTCCCCACCTTAAGTCGCTGCAACTTTGGTGCTTCCCAGACTGGAATCTGATTTTACAAACATGTATGTGTGTGCAGGTGTGCATGTGTGCATGTATGCCTAGGAGTGTGTGTGTGTACGTCTGTGTTTAGACACATATATTTTAAGAAAGAAAGGATCTGGCTTAACTCTAAAACTGTTTCACTTTCCTTCCACTTCTTTTGTCCCTCCACAGGGAAATCCTCAGTGCACAGTTTCCAAACACTAATGAACACCAGCCCCTCTCTCTGTACCTTTTAGGATCCTGATTCATGGCAATCATCCATAAACATTACTTTAAAAACTTTTTGGAGAGGCTCCCTAGAGCCTAGATTCCAGCCGACATCAGGAAATGTCAGGCATATCTCCTCCTCCTCTTCCTCCTCCTCAAGAAGTTGGTAGCATAGGTGGAAAAGAACAGATGGGTTAAATGCTGTAAGATTTACAGCACCCTGTACCTCTGGGAACTATAAACCGACAATTTGTTCAATTTCAAAAGCAGACCTCTTGCCCGTCACAGGACCTTTCAACACTGTTCATAAAGCAGGGTTTAAAAAACCTGAGATCTTTTTTGATAAAAATGGATACAAAGTTCATTTTTCAAACTGTGCTACAAAAACTCTTTGAATGATGGAGATGTATGCAGTAGGAAGGAAGAGTGGAAAAGACAGGGGGCTTTTTAGAGCACCTTTGCCAGCTGTGTTTTTTTTCTTGAGATGGAAACATGTGGCCAGCTGTCTTTTCAACTTCTGCCATCTTTATATGGGTCTGATGGACTTGTGGATACAACTTGGTTTTTGGTTGGCTAAAGAAAATGTTATCTTTACCAGACAGCTACTAAAAGTTCAATGAGAAACCAGATACAAACTGAAGATGTGAGAACTTTTTTCTCTAGAAGTCAATTCCTTGCAAACAGAGTCTATCTCTGTCTCTCCTCCCTCCCAACCCACCACACCTTGATGGAGAGCAAACTATAGGACTAGCCGAGTTTCTGGAAAGGATTTGGGTTAATGAAACTAGTGCCAGTTATCAATGAGAATGTGATTGTCCTGGCTGAAGTCAAACTCAATGAACTAAATTGCTTTACAAAGTTTTTACCTTTTGCCCTTCTACTTAGTTTATTCATTCACTATTTTATGGATATCTTTATGTTTTTCACAGGAGTTATTTCAGGATTCATGTATAAGATTAGAAAGCATTTAATAAATGTCATACAATAATCAGACTATTCAACCACATTATCAGATCATATTTTAAGCATTTATCAAAAGTCCCCTAGCATTTTAAAGCAGTGAACAGCAAACAACCCCCTTCTTGGGGGCAATCCAGTTTTGTCCTGAACCACAGGGTCAGCTAACTAGAGCTCTTCTGGACCAGAGTGGGCCCTTCAAGAAGTGTATCTGGTTGCTCCTATGTTTCCTCTCCCTGCCAACCTCCCCTACCCCAATCTCACAGACCGTCTGTGGTCCTCAGATTTGAGTTACAGCTCTCTGTTGCTGCCGGAGTAGTTTTCCCCACTATGACTAAGTCTAGATTCAATAAATACACTTGCTTTTCCACTGTCCCGGTACAGTGAATGTTCGTTACCCAACCTTGTTCTAAGGCATAACATAGGTAGATTTATTTCATGTTTTGGCATGGTCTAATGTGCTTCAAAGGGAGATAGATAAAACCACAAAATTCATTTTCATTTGCATGACTTAAGCCAGATTTCCATCCAGTCAGATTTCTTATGTAATGAGATCATTAATAGGGGAGCAATGGTTCCCATAAGCTAAGTTCCTGGAATTCAGTCAATTAAAAGTCTTGAATCATCTCTGGAAATGAAATTTATTCCCAAAGTGGGGGTGGAGGCTATCTATATGCTTTAACAGATTAATCTGGTAGTAAATTCTTCAAAAGTAAACAAGTACATAAGTCTAGCATTTTGACTGAGTATTTCAGAAACACCCTTGAGAGCTGACTTCAGGCTTACTGTTGTGTTTCTTTACCACAAACCACTCTCAGGCTCAGTTGGCCCTCGGTGATTGACTCAGTGGAAGAAGACCATTGATTGTGCTGGGGGCAGTTCAGGCTGTCTGATCATCATTGAGACTTATAAGGCTCCTCCAGGTCAATTTTGAGAAATACACGAGAAAAGGAAAGTGGAAAGACTGCTAGAAAGCCAGAGTGGTCAGTATACCTATCAACAGACTAGGACTAGAAATTTATGAAGTATTATATATTCTAGTGCTCCTATATAACACTATTCAAATTGTTTCCCTTTCCTAGTTTGTTTTAGTTTTCCTCATCTCAAAAAATGGTTGGTAGACAGGCTTTTAAATCTTTTAATAAAGTTCTACAAGAGTAATGTAGCCTACCAAATTTGGATTAGCTTTCTCTCACCTCTCTTAAAATATCTCTTCTTTTTTTCTGTTACTCACCCTTTCACTGGGTTAAGAAAAAAATAATACAATAGACATTTATTAAGCATTTACTATGTGCCAGACACTGTGCTGAGTGCTGGAGATACAAATAAGAAAAAAAATAGTCTTTTACCTCAACAGCTTACAATCTAATGGGGGAAGTCAACACACAAAAGGTAGCTGAAAAGGGGAGCAACTGGTGGGAAATGACTTGGTTTTACTTCTGAGCACTCTTTAAATGGAGGTTGTGGAGGACTTTTTGGTGTTTCAGCTCCATCCTCTAGCCCTCCAATCAGAGGGACAGAGGCTATGGAGGGTATTGGTGAGATGAAAGTTTCTCCTTGAGTGTTGCATATATCCTCAGATTCTTTTCAGATCATTTCTCTCTTCTCTCGTTCAGTCGAAGACTTTATGTCCTTCTTTACTGAGATGTTGGAGGTCATTTGGAAGTTCTGAAATAATTTTTCCCTGTGTATGAAGTTGTGAATGGGGAATTCCTAAAACAACATGCTCAGAGAGAAATCACTTTATCCTGTGCTGGAAACAGGTTTCACCCCCAGGAGATATCCCTTATATTTGAATCCATTGAGACTTGTGCCTCAGTTTCCTTTTATGGTCCACAGATGGACATAGACAAAGTTTACTTATTAGGGATCCCTGATCTCCTGGACTCTGGATCCCTGGTCCTTGCTCTCTGAGCTCCGGGCCAATACACTGATTCACACCAATGGGTAATTAGGGAGGGAGTCCTAGTTCTATGGGCTGGCTGTTCTTTAGTTGGTATTATCCTTGATTATTCATTATTATGATATTTACCAGCTACTGCCTTGACAAGGAGGGAGAAATGTCAACTTTATAACAACCCTTTAGAGTCTCCTAGAAAAATCGCTTGGGATTGAGTAACGGAAGTTCCTTCTTTTCTCGCATTCCATGCCTGATAATTTAGGCTTTCTTTGGTCTCGCATACTTTAAATTTTCCTCTCCTTCCTCTTTGTGGATGGGTGTGGTCTGACTTTTTCCACATACAATTATATGAATCACTAAGGCAATTGTCTTTGTGTCTTCATCTGTCCTCCTCACTTTCTGATTGTAAATAAAGAGTTGGCTAACTCTTAGCTAACGTTAATCCCTCTGCCTGTACCTCTGATCCTGTCATCTTGCCCCTCTTCTGGGTTCTTGCTCTATCAGTCATTCTTCTGTCTCCTTCATCTTCAATCTTTCACAGGTTCCCAGTGCTCAATTTACCAACACCTGCCCCTGTTGGAGCGACCTAAATGGTGTGGAAAAGAACAATAACTCTTCCGTATTTGCCTAAAAATTCCGCGGCATGTCAGTGTCTTAGATCTCCAAGACACCTTCCAGCTCAAATATTCTACGTTACCTATAATAGGAACAAGGTCTCTATGTTGCTCATCTCACAGGGGATACATGTTCTCTCTTTAGGTACACACACCATGTATCTGGTCATCATTCTTTACTTACAAACCAGTTACATTTTGTGCTGCCATGGTCCATTGTTCCCTATATGAAGCCTCTTTGTCCACCTTTTCCTTCAATCAGCAAACCCCAGAATTTGGATCACTTATGGCTCGTACAGATTTTTAGCTGTCATAACCTGCTTTCTTCAGTTGAGTTTTTAAACAGTTTTTCCTTTTTTGAAATTATAAACTTCAGTACCAAAAAAGAGCATTTCTATGTAAGCAGCAGAACACAAGATGATTGTATATGAGACCATGAATCTCCATTTCATCTTTGCTTTTTTTAAAAAAAGGATATAATAAATCCCACACATTACTTTCAAAAGTTCCCTGTTTGTCTGTGTTTACTTCTGAACTTCCTTCTGTTTTCTTCTGTGCATTAAAAAAATGTTTCAATGGCTGCCTTTTGTCAGCATCACTATTGCTAATTAGTGCCATCATCTGCTCTCTTCTATCACAAAACATTACTGACTGGACCCACTACAAATTTATTATATAATTTCAACTGTATCCTTACTGAAGCAAGTTAATCCTTTTATTCCTTCCTAATTGATTCAATATTCCACTCACCACAGCAAATTTTTTTTT
>CM053769.1:41013807-41064944 GCA_028658325.1 Potorous gilbertii | reverse complement strand
TACCTTTGTGGTCGGTTTTTCAGGGCTCTCTGCAACGGAAATCTCCTTCACTGTGTTGCTGCGCGGCTTCCACTGTTCCAGAATTTGTCAGGAGTTCTTTTTACAGGAAATCTATGGGCTGTGGGTTCGGAGCTAGCAAATGTGAGTCTTTCTACTCCGCCATCTTCGAGAGACTTCGGTCAAAGTCATTCTTAAAACAATATCACTGTTAACTGTATACAGCGTTCTCTTGATTCTGCTCATTTTGCCTTCAGTATTTCATGAAAATCTGTGTTTTTCTAAAATCGTTGAGCTCATCATTTCTTCTAGCACAGTGGTATTCCCATCACAACCTTTCCATTTGTGTTATGGTCATTGTGCATATTGTTGTCTTTACTTCACTCTTCATCAGTTCATGTAAATCTTTCTTTACTTCTCTATATTCATCATATTTGTCATTTCTTATAGCACGGTAATATCCCATGACATTCACATACCACAGTTTGTTTTGCCATCCCCCAGTCAATGAGCATTCACTTTGTTTCTGATTGCTCACTGTTGAAACATATTAAAAAGCCACTTATTAGTTTTTCTAGAAATATCAAGCACTATTTCTTCAGTTTACACTTTTCCCTGGGAATATGGGAAGAATAAAAACTGAGCCTTTCCTCTCAAATGGATTCTGACTCACAACCAAATTTAACTCTTGTATATAAGGGACACTAGCCTTCCTAACTAAACTAAAGGGGTTACCCTTTAGTGATTGCTCCCACAACTCACCTGGGCTGTGTGTTTTCTCTTTTGAAAACCAAGGTTAAGATATTAATTACAGAAAGAAACTCTTAAGGGGAAAGAATCCAGAAAGGAACTGTATGGTGATTGTTCCGGAATGTTAACCCATAAATATATTTTCTTTGGGGCAGCAGAGAGTTAGGTTGGAGGGCATGAGAGACTCTGCCACTTTGGATCCCTCTCTCTCTGAAAGCTAGAAATCAATTAATCAACCAACTATTAAATATTTATTAAATGCTTATTATGTGCCAGATATTGTGCTAAGTGTTGAGTCCTTGCTCTCAAGGATATAGAAATCTATTGGGGGAGACAACAATTATGTATACACAAACAAGCTATATATAGGAAATGGCCTTTATATATGTGTGTGTGTGTGTGTGTGTGTGTGTGTGTGTGTGTGTGTGCGCAATTCTGTTTCTGGTAGACTTGGGTCTAAATTATGTCATTGTTAGCATCTCTAGTACTATATTTAATATTACTACCACAAAGTTATATCTATATCACTAAATGATGTATAGATCTATATTATCTATAGGTAATCTAATTATCTATAGATAATATATTGATAGAGATATCACGCAGATATATATGATATAAATATTTTGATGTATAAGGGGACTTATCAATGATCTCCTTGGTGAATAAATTTATGAATCTCTGGATCAAAAGATGAATATTTTAGTCATTTTTTTGCATAATTCCAAATTGTTTTCCAAAATGCTTGTACCTATTCATAACTCCCACTAACAATATATTAATATGCCTGTCTTTCCACAACCCCTTCACCATTGACTGTTTCCATCTTTTGTCATCTTTGTCAATTTGAAGGGTGTGAGATAAAACCTGAAAGTTGATCTGATTTGCATTTCTCTTTATTATTGATGATTTAAAGCACTTTTTTGTGTGGTTTTTAAATTCATTTCTTCTTTTGAGAACTGTTTATTCATATCCTTTGACCACTTGCCTATTGAAGGATTGTTTTTCATTGCTTAGTGGATACTAAACTCTTATCAGATAAATATGATATGAAGATTTTTTTCCCCCTTTGACTACTTCTCTTCTTATCTTAGGTCTTTAACATTGTTTATGCAGAAACTTTTTAGTTTCATATGATGAAAGTTATCCATTTTCTCTTTTGTAATTTCTTTGATTATTGGTTAATAACACATCTATCTATAGTTATAAAATATATAAGATCTATTTCTCTTCTATTTTTTTATGTTATGATTTTTAATATTGAGCTCACAAGTGTGTTCAAAATTTGTTATAGAACATATTGTTAAAGGATTGGTCTAAGCTTAATTTCTATCGAGCTGCTTTCCAATTTTCCTAATAGTTTCCCCCCTACCCCCACCCCCCAAATAGAAAGTTCTTTCCTAAGTAATTTATGTCTTTTGGTTTGTTGAAGACTGGGTTATTGAGTGAAATTCTTTCTTATTCTCCTTTGTCCAATCTGTTCATTTGACCTACCTCTCTCTTTTTAGAAAGTAATGCCAAATGATTTTGATCATTGCTGCTTCTAAAAAAATATATTTTGTTGTCTATAAGTGATATACTCACTTAATTGTTGTTGCTTTCATTATTTCCTTTGATATTTTAGTTTATTTCTCAAAATGGATTTTACTATTTTATAAATTTCTGTAAAGAATCCCTTTGTTTTTTTAGCACAGTATTAAAACTATAAATTTTTAACTTTCAGATTATCTTTTTTATCATATTGGCATGACCCAGACATGAACACTGCATATTCCTCCAGCTATTTTTATTTTATTTCTTAAAGAAGTACTCTGTGATAGAATCTACATAAGAATTTTATGTGTTTGGGAAATTGATCCTCATTTTTTTATGCATTTTGTAGTTATTTAGAATGGGATTTCCCTTTCTATTATTGCCTCTTGGGTTTTATTATTAATATATTATAATGTGGTTGATTTTTCAGGGTTTATGTTGCAACTTGCAACTTTGCTGAGGCTAATAATTGTCCTAATTAGTATATTTGCTGATTCCCTAGGATTTTCTAAGTAAAACTTTTTATCATAAGCAAATAAGGATATTCAGATTTGTTTACCTTTTTTATTCATTTAATTCTTTGCTCTTTTCTTATTACTATTGCTAGCATTTCCAGAACTATATATTTGGGAAGAGTAGGTGCTCTTACTTTACTTCTTTATTTATTGGGGAAGCTTCTTGTATATCTCCATTACATATTATGTTTGCTTTTAATTTTATATAATTTTTATAATACCAAAAACTTCCTCATGCCTATCCTTCATAGGACTTTTAATATGTGTTGTCCTTTGTCAGAAGTCTTTTTTAATTTATTGAGACGATCATGTAGTTTTGAATATTTTCATTTTTAATATGATTAATTATGATTATTTTTCTAATGTTGAACTGCTATTGCATCCATGGTATAAATCTGATGTGGTCATAATGAATGATTTTTTAAATGAATTTGTGGATTTTTTGACAGGATTTAAAAAATTTTAATCAATATTCATTAATAATATTGGTCTATAGTACTTATTCCTTCTTTAGTCTCTGTTTTATTCCTGGAATTAAATTTTCTAAGATATCCATTTTGAGTTCTCCTTTCTAAACATTTTCTATGTAATTATCTTGTAGATCTTGTCTCCTGCCCCACTCCTTTCCCCTCATTCTTAGAAATAGAATTTCTTGCAAGAGACAAAAGATGTAAGTATTGCTCCATAATAGGGATTTTACTGTGACCTGATTATGCAGTTTATCACTACTAACCCCTTGTTCTCTCCTGTTCACTTTTTCCTCATTTGAAATTAGGAAATCTCCACTCTTTTGAGGGTTAGTTGGTTGTAGGAGTATTGATTTCCCTTCTCCTGTGGTGAGATGCTGTTGATGGAGGCACATCATACTCTTAAAGGGGTTGGTGGTCTTTCTAAACAACAAATCACTGCAAATTGTACTCATTGTAAGAGCAGCTAGGTGGCTCAGTGGATTAAATGCCAGGTTTGGATCTTGGAAGACTCATCTTTCTGAATCCAAATTTGGCCTCAGATACTTACTAGCTGTGTGACCCTGGGCAAGTCACTTAACCTTAAATAGGCAAATGCTTCTGTTTCCTCATCTGTAAAATGAGGTGGAGAAGTAAATGGCAAACCACTCCATTATCTTTTGCCAAGAAAACTCCAAATGGGGTTATGAAGAGTTGGGCATGACTGAAAATGACTCAACAACAACAAACAAACAACAGACCCATTGGAAGTGCCTGTCTCCCAGAATAGATCATTTCCCTGCTTCCCTGGGAATGATCTTCATTGGAACAACCTTTCACAACTTAATAGATTGTTCTTTTTCTCCTTTCATTTCAGTTTCTCTCTTTACCACCTCAGTGTTTTCCTATAGGGTGTCTTTTTCCTGAGAGAGTCATCTACTTCTCTTTCTTGTCCCTTACTATAGAGCCCAATCACAGATTCTTATCCCTTTCTTTCTTTCCTTTTAAATGCCTTGTTGCTATTTATCCTCCATGATTAGAATTTGTTCTACTTAGGACTCATCCCTTCCGTAACCCGCTCTCTTACTCCCTGGTCTCTCTTCACTTTTTCTCCTGTTTTTTGTTTTTACTGTTGAGCAAATGCATTTCTGCACCCAACTCTGTATGTGTTTTTTTCTTTCCTCTTTTGACTAGTTCAAATGAAAGTGAGGTTCAAGTGTTACCTGCTCCCCTCAATTCTTCCTCATTGCCTGTATAGTCTTTTTATGAACCCCAATTATGAGATAATGTTCCTCACTTTTCTTTTCCTTTCTTCCTCCTTAGCATATTTTCCCCTCTTCTCTTTCCTTTCTTTTAAGATCACAGAAACATAACAAAACCTACTCCTAGGGCCTCTGTCTTATTAGACTCCTATTACACCATGATGAGGATAGGGTTCTAGGGAGACACGTGTCATCTTTCCACAGGAATTGCTAATTAATTTGTGGAATAATGAAATGGAGGCAGGTTCATCCAGTTCTTTTGGGTACCTACCAAGAAAGACGCAACCAGGGAGCAGTGCTTCAATCACATTTTAATAAAGGAAGGAGAGTTCAGGGGCAAAGGGCACAGAAAGCACAGAGACAAATGATACAAAGGGTGGGATACAGAGGCATGGGCGGTGGGAGGGGGTGGTGGGGTAAGGAAGGTGGCATAAGGAACTGAATGGGAAGGAACAGAATCACTTATACAACCACGGATAGGATTTTGGATCTTTAGGAGATGAAAGAGTACTTGAGGGACAGGACTTTAGGATCTCCTTTTTTTATAGGGTTTTAGTGAGGGACAGACTAACTCTTATCCATGCTGCCTTAGGGTTAGTTCATTAACTTATCTGTATCAACTTAAAGTTATTAACCACATTTTGTGTTCTGTTGGTCTTCCTTCAAATGTCTGGAGTTTGTCTAAGGCTTATAGACAGTAAACAGGACCAAAAACCCTTGACAGCAAGGCAGAGATGACTTCTCCTGATTTAGCACGTAATCTCAGGATGTAATTTTTAGTTAATTTGTGACATAGTTTGCAAGTTATGCTCCTTTGATCTGTGGGACAGTCTGTAAGTGATGTCTAGGTTTCCCTTTACAATCTTACATCTTGCTATTGTTACTTTATAGTGGCTATTTATAAGTTTATTTACTATACTAGCTAGACAGGGGAGTGGTCAAGAGGACCAGAACAAGATACAATTGTAACCATATTAGAATATATATTATATATATTAGAATATATATTATATATTAGAATATATATTATATATATATTAGAATATACAGAGTTGATCCTTTTTTTTAGTTTCTTATGTTTGTTCACTTGTATCTACCTCTTTATGTTCCTCGACTCCTGTGTTAATATTTCAAGGTTTCTATGTACCTCTGGTCTTTTCATCATGGATGCTTGGAAGTGCTCTATTTTATTAAAGGTCCATTCCCCCCACCTCCCTGCCTCCCCTTGCCATAGAAGTATACTTGGATTTGTTGGGTGAACTTTTCTTGGTTTCAGCCTTTGCTTTATGGAGTATTGTATTCTAAGGTTTCTACTTTTTTCTATGGTGTCTAATAGATTTTATATGATCCTGATTGTGGCTCCCTGGTACTATAATTTTTTTCTTTCTGACTGTTCTTTTACTTAACCTGAAAGCTCTAAATTTTAGCTATAATGTACTTGGGAGGTTACTTTCAGATCAGTGGATTCTTTCTATTTTCACATTGCCTTCTAAGAGATTTTGATAGTTCTCTTTCATAATTTCTTAGAATATAATGTCTAAGCTTTTTTGAGGGGCAGGAAGGTCATGCCTTTCAGGTAGCCTAATGACTCTTAAATGATTTATACTTGTTCTGTGTTTCAGGTGAATTGTTTTTTCTATGAGATTCCTTGCACTTCTATTTTTTCTTCTTTAGTGTTTTGACAATGTTTTGATATTTCTTGTTGTCTCATTAAGTCGTTAAACCATTCTAATTTTTAAGGCATCTGTTGCTTGGATAAGGTTTGGTGACCAAGCATTTAATTATCTTTCCAATTCATTCTTCCATGACTCTTATTTATTTTTCCCTATTTCTCCCCAGTCCTCTCATTTTTCCCCTAGTTATTTCATCTAGCAGTCTCATTTCTTTATAAAATCATTTTTATCTCCATGCTGAGTTGGGTTGGAGAAATGTCTCACTGTGATTTGTCTTGTATATATTCTCTGTATCATTTATGGACGTATTACCTTACCTGATACAATATAAGTTCCTTGAGCATAGGGACTGTTGTATTTTTCTTTTTGTGTATACTCTGTGCTTCCCCTAGTGCCTGGCATTTAGTAGTTCCTTAATTACCATTTATTGATTTTTTAATTCCTCTTTGGTTTCTACAGTGAAGCCCTTCTTATGTGAAAAAACTCTGTAATAGATATCAACTAGCTCAAGGGGGTACCCATCCACGGCACATGCATAGATATTTCTTCTGAGAGTTCTATTCAAGTGACCACATGGAAACGTGGTGCTATCCTACTTTTGTCCATGATGACTCAAGGGTTAGTATTGTTAAAGTTTTTGACTTGGATGTGGAGCTGGAAGAAATGATGAAGAAAAGAGAACTTAGTGAGCATACAAAAAAGGCAACTTGCTCCTCCATTATATTATTCTGTTTTCCTTTGAGGTTGAAAAGAAACGAGACTACTTAGATTGGGTCCCAAGAGTCAGGTGGGAGAGGGGCAGCTGCCCTGCCTTCCCCTTGGCTTTGGCGGCTTGTGAGCACATGGTTGCTTCTGTCTCTTTGTATTTATCTCCTGCTCTTGGGGAGATGAGTTTTCTAAGATGAAAGAGTCTACACAACCTCATGATTTTGAAAATTCCAGAGCTAAATGGTGGCCAGTGGCAGCAGAAATGGCTTCAGACAGATTCAGAAAGATAGTTGCTAGAAGACAGTGGCAGCGTCAGGAAAGGTGAGCCCACTTATGACTATGGACTCTAGAAAGACATTAATCTTTGAAGCTTAGCAGAGAGTTAAACCTAAGGGGAGCTCCATATGGAATCCACAAAAGGTCAGGAGTGAAGAGTGCCCTTTTGCCACATGTGTTCCCCACATATATTCTTCACTATTGTATTTTATGTCTGAGCAGCTTTCATCATGAACCTCATGTGTATTTGTTGAAGGGTGTGCTCTAGATTTTTTGGGGGGAATGTTTTGTACCAACTGTTGTTATTATATTTGCTTAGTAAATACCTTTTGTAAAAACTACTTTTGTCTGGGATGGCTGTTTGTTAAGGGGAAGAATATCGGTGGGGATCCATGAGTAATGAAAACCCAGCCCCTTGAGGTTACCCCTAGAACTCTAAAAGCAACAGTAGTCTCCCTTCTGGGGACTGTGAGTCTGCATGCGGGGGAGTAGCCTCAGGGGAGGCTACATAAGGAATACATTGTTTTTCCTGAGTAACCTGGAGAGTGGAGAGGAGGTCTTCAAATCTCTGCACCTTCTTTGCTAGGAGGAAGACTAGATTGCACTTTGAACACAGAAAAGAATTCCTTAGCCAGGTGCACTATGTGCACTATGTAGGTCACTGCCAGGCCCTTTAAACTCTATATCTTTTGGAAGCAAGCTCCTCAGTCCTTTGCTCTCTCATATTTGCTCATCACCTTGTTGGCACCTAGACAATCCCACTCAACTACCTTTCCCCAGCTTCTGGTCCATATCCTTTTATTTCTCTTTGAGTTCTCTCAAACTTTCCCCCTTTAAATTCAGCCTTTGGTCTTCTTTATGATTTAAAAAAAACTCTCAAACTTCTTTTTCCCAATTCCTTTTCTTTCTTTCCTTCTTCTTCAGCTTGAATCCTTTTTACTGTTTATCAGATCCAAACTAGGTGGCACAATGGAGTCAAGATGTGAGTTCAAAGACTGCTTCAGACAATTCCTAGCTTTGTGACCCTGGGCAAGTTACTAACTTTTCTCAGCCTCAGTTTCCTCATTTGTAAAATAGGGAAAATAATTTCACCTACAGGGTTCTTGTGGGGATCAGATGAGGTTTGATCAAAAGTGTTCTAGGGGCAAGTAGGTGGCACAGTGGATAGAACATAGCCCTGGAGTCAAGAAGACCTGAATTCAAATCCAACCTCAGATATTTATTAGCTGACATGTCACTTCACCCTGATTTCCTTTAAAAAAAAGTAATCTATGAATGTTAGATACTATTATTAGCTATTATTTTCCTATGAAACCAGATGCATCTAGGGCTTCTATGCCCTCTCTTAACTCCTCTCTGCCAGCAGTGCTGTGAGCTTGAACACAGAATCATAGGATCATTTGGTTTGGGGCTTAGGAATTATCACTGAATAAGTTTGCCCTGATTAATGTTGTTTCACAATAACAACATTAATGCATTAGAACCAAACCCTTATAAAGTTCTAAAGCCCTGAGATCATGTTGTTTGACTAGTCACCTAGTTATAACATTTTGCTGCATCCTATAACATTTTTTTTTCTGCCCAGCATCATGTTTCTGTGGAACCAATGACTAACATTAGGTGGGCTTTGCAATAATCAAATATAATCTTTCCTTCCTCTTCCCCTCCAAGCCTACTCAGCTTTGGTTGTATTTCATTTAGAATGCAGAGAGGCCCTATGGCAGAACAGCTTCTACCAAGCAAGTGATGGTCTTTTAAAACAGAAAGGCTTTTCTAACTGAAGTCTCAGTGTGAAGTTCAAAGTAGCTTCAAGGAAAGATTTTTTTTCCTCTTCCTTTGTTGTCAGTGGTATGTTATGGGTGGTAATGGGACAGAAGAGACGAAAAGGGTTTGGGAGCTGGGATACTGAGATCACAGCCAAGGGGTCACAGAGATGGGGCATCAGTTTATATACAAAAAAAGGGTTAAGTACTATGAATCCAGAGCACAAAGCCAAAGTAAGACTCAATGTAGGTGGGACAAGGCCAGTTGTCAAAGATTCAGACTAAGTAGGAGGGCATATCATTCAGTTCCTCTTCTGGCAGATTGCTTCCTAGGTAGGGCTAGGCATACAGAATTCAAATCAGGCATAAGAAAACTAGTGGAAACAGGAGATCGTAAGGTCAAGTAGAGAAGAGGCATGTCCATACAGCATCACTGTTTGGAGTACACCTAATGCTCCTAGGATGATTGATTGGGCTGGTTGTCCTCTGACCACAAAAAAACATTCTTATTATATGTCTATATTATAAATATAATTTTATACATTTATAAATAGAAATAAATTTATAAATATAATTATATATTTATAAATATAAATTTAAAAAGATTATTTTAAAGATGGTGATGATGATGATAACTATTATGTGCTCCTACTATGTGCTAAGCACTTTACCAATATTATCTCATTTGATGCTCACACAATAACTTTAGGAGTGGATGATTTTATGACCCCCATTTTACTGATAAGGAAACGAGGTCTTCAGAGATTAAGTGAGTTGCCCAAGGTCACACAGATAGAATGTGTATGAGGCTGAATTTGAATTCAGGTCTTGAGGGTCTCTAGGCACTCTACACAGCACTACCTGCTTACAAGAGGAAGCATTGTATAGAGTTGAATTCTAGCTCTGCAATACTGGGATTGGCTAGGAGTGTTCAGGTGTTTGTGTCAGCTAATTGTAGGGCAGAGGTCTAGCTCTTCTGAGGAATTCTCAGGGGGATGTTTCATGTTGGAAAAGACCTTAATCAAAATACCTGATCATAAAGATTACAAGCTAAATAGAAAAGCAAATGAGGGGATCAAGGGCTAGATAAAAAAGAGAATTCTCTCTTTTAGTAAGAGAATTGGAAAATGAACCTAAATCACTAAGTACATAAGTAAAATGCCAAGAAGTTTGAATTTGGAAAATTTTATTTGACTCATATGATGTTCTGCAGTAATAAGTGGTGATGGAAATATTGTTTTTTTTTATGGAAAGGATTTTTGGATACTTAAGTAGAATAGTTCCCAAAGGAAATGGTAAAATCAGGCTGAATCTCAACTTAATGGAGACCCCAATTCTTTTTTTTTTGATCCTTGAACAGATGGAAAGGGTGTGACTGAAAGAGCCCAGAATGGAACTGGGCTGGGCAGATTTTATGTCCATGACATTTAGAGATCTATCTATAGCAAAAAAAAAAAAACAAACAAAAAAATAGAAGCCATGGCCTCTTTTCCATCGCTACATCTACTAATGAGTTTCATTTATTCCTGAAATCATTCTGTTCTGAGCCAATACCGTTTTCTTCTTTTTGCTTTTTTAGAAAAGTACATACAAACTTTTCCCACAAGGCATAATCCATGACAGTCAGGTGTTAGCAATATTGGTGGTATCAGTCTAATTCCTCTGGAGCATAGAAAAGGTCTGTAGATCCTCCTCTGAGTCAATCATAGGCGCAATATGGTATAGTATAACTTAGAGTCAGGAGATCTGGATTGAAAATCCTTGTTCTCACACTTACTAGCAACGTGATTACTCACAAGTTGCTTCTCTGAACCTCAGTTTTCTAATCTGTAAAATGAGGCCATATTCCCATCTCACAGGGTTGCTATGGGGACAGTGCTTGTAAACTTTAACACACTGCATGAAAATATGTTAAGACAAGTAGCCACTGGTAAGTCTATTAGCTAAACACTTGTGGTTTGATTTTTTTTTTTTTAATTCCAGGAAACAGAAAATACTCCAAGTATATTCAGTCTGTGATAGTGGGAAATTCCAGTAAAACAACTATGCAGCTATCCCTAGGCCCTCCAAAAAGGATGGAAAGTCTCTATAATGGTACACTGTAAAAATCCTTAGCCAGGATATCTGTTATAGCTGCTGAATTAAAAGTAGCTTTACATATTCTGTCCTAGGTTACAAACCTCACCCATGAATTTATTTCGCTGGAGATTGGGGATAACGGAAAGCAGTTAAGAAGACTGGTCCCAAAGATGTGTTTAGCCATCAGCTATCAACTTCAGGTAAGGACAGTGTAATGTTTAACTAATGTCTTCAGGTTATGACTAGGACCAGTCTTTTGGGTGCTTTGGGAAGAGGGTGAAAGTTACACCCCTGTATGTTCCTGTCCACTGAGCATTTGATCCTTCATTGTAACACAGGTAACATCCACATTCCTTGGAAAGAAGAAACTTCTTGGCATTAAAAATATATAACATTATATGATTATTTTCCACACTATGATACGCAGTTGGTTGGATAATCCATGAAGCCGTGTAGTCAGGACATGACTTCTGGGCAGATGTTGATGTGGGACACACAAACAGAAAGAGAATTGTCTGAATTGCTTTTAGGGTATTGTACAGTGTGCTTTTAATAGTTCCAAGCTTCTCCCTTAAACAAAGGACTATATTTTTAAACAATATTCTTCTGGTGACGTTCTTGCTCTGAGTTGTAGCATGCCGTAGTCTTGAAGAGTTAAAGTTGTGGGCTACCCAGAGAGCGGCGGAGAGGCTCACAAATGGTTGTAGAGAACAGGCAGTGCAAAGCTCATCATTAAGAGAAATACCAGAAGAGAAATCAGAGTAAGGGCTTAGTGAGGAACAGTCTACACATTCCTCTGGTATTCACATAATGCTAAGAGCTAGAAATAAAGGTCCCTGTGGGGGATTTAGAATAGGGCCCATATCTGCTCCTCCTTCCTACCCACACCCCAGTGCCATCAGAGAGGCAGATGCCTGTCTTTCCTTACCACTGGTCCTGGTATGGCTTCAAGGTAGCGCCTGGACCAGAAAGCTAGTGCTGGCTGAGTAGGAGCACGGGAGGACTTTATTTCAGAGTTTTTGTCCCACACTAAGTCTCCACTACCGATGATCTGGGATCTAAGTGCTCACGAAAGCAGCCTGTGGATGCTTCTGTTGTTAATAGCAGCTGCTATGACCTTGGTGAAGAAGCCGGGGCTTGGTTTTGCTCCAAGCTTAGGGCTGTTGTTATGCTTTTCAGCTGTGTGAAAGAAAGCACTTTCATTTGCATCTTCGAATTTCCCTTTCTGAACTTTAAGCCTAATCTTGGTCAGCTTGACTTGCCTTTATTTAAATAGATAAACATCTCTCAGGTCAGCACCTATTTGAAATGCTAACGGTTTCTTCTTAGGGTTTGTGGTCCCTAATTCCCAAGGTCTCTGAACCTGAGCTTGTCAACTTCTATGGATTTGCCTTATAAGAAAATATCCTCTTTCCCATTTTTAGCTTCCTGCTATAAAATTTTCTTTCAAGCCCAAGCGTGAAACACACACAGCTGGAATGGAGAGTTTATACTATAAGGTCAGGTCTGATATAACTTCTCAGATGAGGAATTTTTATTAGCTAAAAGAAGAAGATGGGGCACTTTGGTAAGAAATTAATCACAACTGCCAATTAGACCTTCACCTTAGAGGAAGAAACCCCAGACCCAAATGGTAGCACCACTTCCTTTTAATGAATAACCTGTTCCAGTCTTAGCTTTCTGATATTCAATTTACTTACATATTTCCACCATTTGTGATTTTATCAGTGCAGATGGAAGATTGTAGCCTCTCTGTGCCTTAGCAGAACTTTATGAATTGCTATGACTGAAAAGATTCATCCCTTTTTAGTTAACCTTTCAGGCATGAAACTCTCATCATGTAAATAGATTGGCCTTGAATGACAGATAGAAATAGATGCTGGGAGGAAATGTCAGAAACTGAACACAATGTAAATGTTGAGAATTGTCATACTGTATGAGTCTTCCCAAACCAGGAGGTCTCCCCTCCATTCTACTTTCTCCAGATTCAGTTTAGAAATGATGACCGTACTTGAGAAAGGCCAAGGTCACTCACTGCATCCCAGGCCATCGCCAGTCATCTTGACTTATCTCTTACCTCTGGACTTCAATGACTCTGGAGGAGAGAGTAAGGCTGATGACTTTGTGCAGCTCTGCCTCTCTTAAATCTAATTCTCACACAAGTCTAGATATCACGCCTGTGATGTCATCTGTCCTCTTCAAGGTTGAAGGACAACCACACAAGAGGAAAACAACAGCTGCTTTGTAGGGTGACATCCTCAAGAACAGTAGAACTACACTAGGTTACCACACAGATCCAGAGACCACCAATCACCCTTCCTGAGAAAGATTCTGCCTCCCAGCAGAATCCTCTTGTCCAGACCTCCCCCCCAATAGAATTCTTTTGTCTGTACTTTCTGTCTCATAATGCTGGAGGATTTGACTACTTAGGGACCTGGAGCATCAAAAGGGACTTGTCAAAGGCCAGTCAAAGGAGTACAGAGGCTCTTTTAGTTTCAGGGCTGGGTGCCTGACCCTTTTCTTTCTTCAGGAAAAAATACACTTAGAAAAATCGCCATCTTTTGCTCTAGAGGACCAAACTCTCACTTTTTAACTTGGGAACTCTTGGCCATGAGACAGTCCTCAAGGCTGATACTGCCCAGAAAATCTCTTTTCTTTTGCTAGAAGCCTAGATTCTGAGATCATGCTTCCAAGATGATCTCAGACAGAGGTTTAAGGCCTGTAATTGATTAGGGGGCTCATCTGATCAATCCTCCCCATTCTACCCCTTCTACTTCATTTTCAAAACAATTCAGAGAAAACTCAGTATACATCCTTTAGCAGTATCAGACAATACTGACATCTGAGCACAACCTCCTCTCACATGGTGTGTGTGTGTTTATCTGTGACTAGTCTAGTAACTAAGACTTGTTACCCCTGGTTTGGACTACTCCTTGGGTCTTCATTCACTCAAAATGATAGTTTCATGATCCTCCAACTGATGTTTTTACTCTTTTTTTGTCATCAGCACAAGAACACAATTAGTTCAAAGAAAAGGCATATAAGGGCAGCTAGGTGACACAGTAGATAGAGTACTGGTCCTAGAGTCAGGAGGACCTGAGTTCAAATCTGCCATGAAAACTTACTAGATGTTTGACCCTAGGCAAGTCATTTAATCCTGCTTGCCTCATTTTCCTCACCTGCAAAATGAGCTGGAGAAGGAAATGGCAAACCATTTCAGTTATCTTTCCAAGAAAATCCCAAATGGGCTCATGAAGAGGCAGATATGACTGAAGTCACGTAACAAAGTCATTTAATGCCATAAGATAGTATGCTTTTCAATAGAATATTTCCCCTACAAACCTAGGGCCCAATCTTTCACAAATATATGTACCATTAGTGGGGAGAGCATACATGCATAGGCATTTACCTAAGGGGTCCACATCTGGTGAATGTGTATAGAAGTGTAACATGTACCTGATGCTATAGGATGTCCGATGTCTTCTCTTGTGAAGTCCCAGCACTGCCTTTCCTGAACCTACTTCTCATTTGTAGCAGTGTCTCTACTGCGCCATGTAGCTCCCCTGGGTTCTTTTGGGCCTTTACTCTTCTGAGTGTTGTCCCCTACTGCTGTTTTACAGGTTCACTCTCTTCAGGATTAGTCAAGCCAGCTCACCTTCAGTCTGCTAGAGCTAGAACCTTTCCCTGATCCTGGTGGACTATGAGTTCTTCCCATGGACATCACAAGTAGCAGAGTACCTCTAGGATAAAATATCTTTCCTTTCCAGCTCCTAAATCTGGAAAGAAATCAAAGTCTTCTCTTATAGATAAGCTATTTAATTTAAGGTTCTGACACTCTTACATACTCTAAAATATTCTTCAGCTGAATTGCCAAAGAACTTGAGCTAGAACCAAGGGTAGACTAAGGAGGTTAGGTGAGTGTTCTCCACCCACCTAGTCTCAATTTTTGTCTTCATTATGCTTATCTGTTAGCAGCCAAGCCTGATTTCCTTGGTGTTATATTTGGCTGGCAAAATCTTATCTCCCTACATTTCTTTTTATTACCTACCCTGCGATGGTCCAAAATACATTTCTCTCTCTCCTCTGCCTCTCTCTGTGTGTCTCTCTCTTCTCTGTCTCTCTCTGTTTCTGTCTCTCCATCTTCTCTCTCTGTGTCTCTCTCTCTGCATCTCTCTTCTCTGCCTCTGTATCTCTCCCTCTTCTCTCTCTCCTTGTCTCTCTCTGTCTCTGTTTCTATCTCTCTCCATCTTCTCTCTGTCTCTCTTGGCCCCTCTGAACAGTTGGAGTAGATGGTTCTGTCCTAGATATATCCTTGCTTCCTCATAACCATCATGCTTTTTCCTTTTTATGGAAAATCCCATACCCCATGGTTATATAGTTATGGTCTTGCCAGTCAATCCCTAGTATCTCCCTGCCTGTAACATAAGAGCTGGAAAACCCATCAAAGAACCTGCCTTCCTCCCTATCAAACCCATATTCTTTTAGCTTCTTTGAGATTCCATGGCAGGGAGTTTATGAAGAACCAAGGACAAGAACCTGGTGGAATCTGGGAGTTCAGTCCAAGGGCAGCTTGTCTTAGCACCATTAGTCCCTGTCCTTTTTCTGTAACCTGAAGAGTGCTGCTCTAGAAACTCAGGAGCCCCACTCTGCCACTCTTCAAAGTCCTTCCAATAGGGACTGCTCCCATAGGGGTTGCGGTAGGACCCAGCACTCCTATCACTTTCCGTCAGTACCAGAGGCAGGAAGCACCTGTCTCAGCCAGGCCTGGAAAATCCTTGTGTACCCAAGACAGAATCAGCAACAGAGATCTGTGTTCAAGGTTGTCTTGGCAAGGTCAAGACATGGGTGTGGAGGGGTGGGGTGTCCATGTCTAAAGGCTCTTCCTTTCACATACACTCACCTGGTTCAGAGAAAAGCAACCCATGAACTACAGTCTCATTCCTGCATAGTTCTCACTCTCTAGATCTCATACATCACTCACTAACCACTCCATTTTCTCAACAAATATAATTCAGCTGCAACCTCCCAGGGACTTAACTTCATATGTATACTCCACCACTTGATAATAAGCAGTCAAGAGAAGTCTTGAGCTGCTCTTTTATAACAAGGGGTACCATGGGATGACAATTAATGATAGTAAACAGCTGTTTCCAAGCTGAACAGCCTTCTATCTCCCCATTTCTCAAATTCTCCTCCATAATTCCCATTCTGCACAATAATGCCTGAGAAATGGAATGTACTTCTTCAGCAACTCTCATCCCTCCAGAAGTTTTCCCCATTTAATTCCACCTTACCATGATCATTCCTTTTTATATTTACTTTGAGTTATAGTAGATTTAACCTTCCTCTGTCAACATAGATCATAACTTCTCCATCTCACTCTTGTCCATGTTTTTCCCATAGAAGTTGATTGAGAACACGAGTGTCACACCTATCTCTTATTCTCACTACATAGAGTTTTTTTTTGTTGTTCCATTCAAGAAATTTTCTTTGGACTTCCACTATGCTAAAAGCCCTGTGCTAAATAGTGCGAAGACATGAATCTTGCTTTTAAGAACTTAGGGTTTAGAAGAGGGAATAAGATGTAGAGTTGTAACGAGGGCAGAGTGAACAAGGCTTTGCCCCACGGCACTAACATTTGGGGTGGTGCTCTTCCCTCATGGTTCCCCACTGATCCATGCCACTATGTGGTACAACTACTGCCATTCCCAGGATTTTGTCTGTAAGGTGCTCTTCTCCCAGAACCCCTCTTTCCTCCTAACCCCCTTAGGGTCAAGGGACTGGAGGACTAGCTCTCCAGTCTCCCAATATCACTATGTCCAGATCACTATGGTCAGACTGTTTTCTGTGTTGCAACTCTCCAGTTCTGCAATTGTTTTTACCCCAGGTGAAAAAATTACTACTTAATAGTAATTACTTGCTCTGATAAGAGAAGTAATCTAACTCAATACAGGTTAGAAAGAGAGGTAGGTACCTATAAAATTCCATAAAGGTTTGGCAGAGTTGGGGGTGAATAAGGAAAGATCACTTATCTAGTCAGGATCAGGGGAGGATATTAATTTAAGTTTTGCACACTTCTTTTACAGTGTTATTAAATTTTTATATCTATGCAACTAGGATGCAAAATGTTTGAAAGCAAGGATTCTTTTATTTCTTATTATTCCTTCAAAGTATCTCATAATGGGCTTTTTACAAGATGGACACTCACAGTTCTGTGCTGAATTTGCCTACGGTAAATTCATTATGTATGATATACTATTTAGCGTCTGGCCAACATCGAACCTATGAACCAAGAAAAATGACTTTGAAATATTTTGACTCTTGAGAATTTTATAAGGAAAAGTACATTTTCATCTTTCTTTTTCTTCAACTTTTGACCCATGTTGTGAGCACGTCTCTCCTGGGTATTGGCATTGAGTAGAGGAAATCCTTCCTGCCTCCAATTTTTTATCAGTGACATGTTAAAAAGCCACATGCTGGCAAAGACCCATAGTTTGAGCTTTCCTAGTGATTTCATTTGATGGTTTCTCATTTGATGTTTCTCATTTCAACGAGACTAAATATGGGAATACTGGTAGAAGGGATGGCATTGGTTTTAGTGGATTTTTAAAAAAGAGATAGAAAGATGAGACCTAGTTGTCTCCAAGAACTTGACCTGATTTATTTTAAAACATTCAAAAACAGAATGTATTTTTTTTATGAAAGCAAAGGATTTTTACCTACAAGGAAGTTAATAAAATTTGTCTTATCTATAAAGTTTATGAGATTATCTCATTCAGAGCAGCCAGGCTATTTCCCAAGGACCATTTGTGGCTTAGCAAAGGTTTTTGATGGCTATTGCATTACCTTCACAAGCATCATAGTCCTTGTATCCTCTTATCCCTTTCCATATACACTTCTAATGTTGTAATAAGACAGTAGGTGTTTGGGGAGTAAAAAAGAAGGGAAAAATTGAGATGTAGCCAGGGTAATAGTAACAATATCTGAACTTGAAAACATCCTCACAATTTGAGTCAAAATATGAGATTCAGCTCCCAACAAAATTCTAGTAGAGACCCCACTACAGCTTATAACCTGAGACCCAGGACGGAATTATTGCCCACATGCTATGAAGGGATTTTAATTGCTTTGTGTGTTCCAGAGGGTTCAGCATGCCTTTAGCTTATAAATGCAAATTCTGGGTTTCAAAGTGTCGGGATCTCTTCTTACTTGTTCTAAATGGAGGCAACAACCATCACGCTAAGAACAGAGACTTTTCTATAGTGGTATTTCCCAAACTGATTTGTTCATGGAACACGTTCAGGTTAGAAATATTTTAGTGGAGCCGATAAATGCTTATCTTTGGATGTGCCAAGAATAAAGTTAGAGCTGGGGTAATTTGGGAACAAAATAGGGGAAATTAAGTTTACTTGCATTTTGAAAAGTTGCCATGCATAATAAGGATTTTGATATGTACATAATTTTGTAGCTAATATTTTAGACAGGAAAATATTGCCAGCATTGAAATTCCTAAATCAGTACCATTTACATCACTTGGAGCACAGTTTTGGAAAGGTTGGTCTCCAGGATCACACACATCTGTTCTGTGATTCTGCCTCTTACAGTGACCAGCATAAGGCGCTGAAAATCTTGATGGACGTTATGAGGGAAAGCCCATAACACATGGTCTAATTCAATCCAGGGAAACTTTGTCCTGAATCCAGGGAATGTTCTACCAAGAAGTTCAGATTTGGGAGGGGAGGGAAAAGGAGAATGAGGGAATGAGGAGGGATTGTTTGCTGGTGAATACTATTCCATTTTGCAGATGAGAAAATTGAGTTAAAGTTATTTTTCTGAGTCATACACATCACCAACGGAAATAGCATAGCAATCCATAGACTTTACATTCCTAGTTTCTTGGTGTAGCACCCTGTTTTAAAGATTAGCTTATTTAAAGACTACTGGAGAAATATAAAGACCTTTAAGGTCTACAGGGTTCTTCTTCAGCTTTTGGGAGTTTAAGATAAAAAGCTATGAGTTCAGGTAAAATTGCTTTGAGCTTCAAGTTAGGAAAGTTCCTAACATTTGGGCAGAGGTTAGACTCTGCCTAACTTTACAGTAAAATCTATCTCTAGTTAACCCCTGCCCTGCTTGTGGTTAAGGAAAAATTCAATTTACTGGAAATATTTACATAATGAAATAGCAGACAATATTATAATGTCTGTGGATAGACAGTCCCAGGGAGGGAATCCTGGGGAAGGAGTCAAATTTTTCTCAATACTTTTCTCAGCCAGAATCTTGTACCCCTAGGAGGTTTAGGAATCAAATTCTAGGGATTTTTCTGCCACAGTTTCATTTTACCTTTGCTCTCAGAGGTGCGTTAGAAGATCATGCTTGTTCCAGCTTCTCAGATCCTGACCCTGAGAACCTCTCTCTCCTTCTAAGACATATCCTTCCTTTTTTTTTGGGTACAAATTCCTTGGCTAAATGACCAAAACTCCAACGCAATGGCTTTGATTTAGTCAAGGCGTAAAGATCCCATTCATGCTGAGTTCTGATTGATTCCATCAAGAAGTATTCTTACATAACAAAAAATAATGACTTTTAAGTGGGTGAGATAATCAAGGGTCCCACTCTTCCATAGGAAATGCTATTTGAAATTACAGAAAATCGCACTTTCTCCAAATTTCATAAAATCACAGAATTTCAGGGTTGAAAGAGACCAGTTGCCTTCCAGTCCAGCTTGTATCTGAACAAGAATCCTCCCTAAAATATCCCAAAGACATGGTTATCCAGTCCTTGTTCGAAGACCTCAAGTATAGAGTAACAATTACATTCAAAGGAATCGCAGATTTAGATCAGGAAGGGACCTCAGAAGATGTAGTTCAAACACTTCATTTTATAGATAGGGACAGGGACTAAGAATAATTCACTCCACTTTAAGATAGCTCTAGTTGCGATGAAATTCCTACATTATATAAAATCCATTTTTGCTTCTATGTAGCTTCTAGCCACTGTAACTTCTGCTGTTCTGCTCTGTAGCAGCAGTAGTAATAAATAAGTGGCATTTATATAGCCCTTATTATGAGCTAAGTGCTTTACAGACATTATCTCATTAAATCCTCCAAACAGCCCTTTGAAGTAGTTGCTACTTTTATTTCCATTTTACAGATGAGGAAAATGGGGCAAACAGAAGTGAAATGACTTGCCCATATCAGTTAGTAGATGTTGAATGCTAGATTTGAACTCAGGTCTTCCTAACTCCAGGCTCAGTATTCTGTCCACTGTGCCACTGAGTTGCCCACAGGTCCTAGGGTCAATCCATTCAAGTCTAAACCTTCTTTCATATGACAGCCCTTCCAATAGCTTGGAGATAGCTGTCATTTCCCATCTTCCCTGCCCCAGAACCAGGATAAACCTACCAAATTCCTTCAACTCATTCTCAAATAGCATAACATGATGCCTTCATCATCTTTTTCACCATTAGTTTCCCATGTTCTTCTCAAAGTGTCAGAATTGAACATAATATTCTAGGTGTGGTCTGACTAGGGCAGATTACAGTGGGACCAACATCTTTATAGTTCTGGACGCTGTCTCTTTGAAAGTCATCTGAGATTGCTTTAATTTTTGTACCATCGATCAAAAGAAAGCTTCCATATGCATCAGGATATTTGCAATTGCTCTTTTTGTTGTAGCTAAAAACTGGAAACAAAGTAGATGCTCATTGATTAGAGAGTATTGCTGGGCTGTAAGAAATGAACGAAGTAAGTATAGAGAAGCATGGTAAGACTTAGATGAACTGATGCAAAGTGAAGTAAATAGAACCTGGAAAATAAATATACATAATTACTACAACCATGAAAATGGAAATAATAAGCACCACAAAATAAAATTATAAGGAACAAGTCTGATCCCCACAGATAAAAATTTATGAAGACACCTCCCCTTGCTCCTATGTAGAGGGAGGAATACCCATGAGTGTAGAATAATACATACCATATCAGATTTTTTTCATGTATTTATTTTGCTAAATTTATTTTTTCTTCCTCTATCTTTCCATTTTAAAAATTATTTGTTGGAAGGTATTGCTCTCTAAGAGTTGGAAGTAGAGATGCAGGGAGAAATTTAAGTGTTATAAAAACAAAATCTATCAGTACAATCTATTTTAAAAGATTTTGTGGCTCCTGTATCATATGGTTGAGCAATAATGAGTTTGCAATCTACCTAATCTGACAGATCTTTTTCAGACTTCTACCTAGCCATGCTTTCCTTTCCTGTCTTTCTCTCTGCCATCCATACCCCTGCACCTAAATAGTCACAGACATTCCCAAAGAGTTAAGTAAAAATCAAATTTGGTTCAAGGAAATTCCACCCATCTTGCAGTTATTACCACACTGCTTTATGATATAAAGAGGAAGCTATTGATCTTAAGCAAAAGTAATTTTTCAGGATCTACTAATTCACTTGTGGTACCATAGTTCTGGTGTACCTGTTCATCCATCATGCTGCAAACTTAGAGGAATAACTAGTGAGATTTCCAGATGTGGATACAACCATTGACTGAGACCTGAGACTTCTTAGGGTGACTGAGTGGCCAGTAAGGGTGTTTTATTCCACTTGTATTATTTTAAACTTTATAACTTTTTACCTGACTGTGATGAAGTGACACTGCAGAAAGTTGTACAGAGAATAAAAACCAGAGTGTATGTTATATTTACATAAAGAACAATAACAGTCCTTTAAACCACAAGGGGCAGAGACAAATTCAGTGGGACTGAAGATGACCTCGAGGAGAGACAGAGACCTTTGGCCTCTGGACCCAAGACCCCTCCAGAGAACAGGTGTGTGTGTGTGTGTGTGTGTGTGTGTGTGTGTGTGTGTATGAGAGAGAGAGAGAGAGAGAGAGAGAGAGAGAGAGAGAGAGAGAGAGAGAGAGAGAGAGAGACGTATATGTGAAGATGTGGAGACAGAAACCCTAAACTCAGTAACTGCTGACCAGGCTATCTCTGGGGGAGAAAGGAATGTGGAATAAGACTAAGGAGGAGCTAAGCATCAGGACAAATTATATGTAATAAGGGGATAAACTCAATTATTTCTCCTTGCTGAAGTAGTACAAGAGTTTTAAGTACCCTCTCACTTTCTTGTCTTGGACAAAACAACAACTGTCCCACTCCAGTTAAGCTCGCATAAAAAGACAAGGAGGATTAGTGAAAGTTAAAAAAAAATGACTATTTTACACATCACTCTGTGTCTATCTGGAGGCCACTGAATTATGAAAACTTTACATTGGGGTATTTATTTACTAGACCTCATATAGCACACATCTCCTCGAGTATTTGTAAGTAGAAAATGAAATAATACTTGTAAAATGGTCAACCTTAACGTACTAAGTAAATACTAGTTATTATTACCGTTAATTGTATCATGAAAGGGATAGTGTTCGGGACTTGGAAGGTGAGAGTTGTGCCATTTTTTCCCCTAATCATATCACCGTTAGAGTATTATATTCTGTTCTGGATACTGCATTTTAGGAAGGAGACTAAAAAATTGGAAAATTTCCAAAGGATGGTGACCAGGATATTGAAGAATGTTAAAATCATGACAATCTAAGAATTAATTGAAGGAACAGAGGATATTTAGTTTGGAGAAGAGAAGAATTAGCAGGGAATATAACTTTAAAAAACATTTTGTAAGTATTTGAATGGCTGTCATGTGGAGGCTAGCAGAACTGGGAGCCATAATTTGAGTTGCAAAGATGCAATTTCAGGTTTGATGTGAAGAAACATTTCCAATTAGAGAAAGCAAGCAATGAAATGTAAAATATTTTCTCTTAAGCCAAAGCTGGATGGACCCTCTGCAGGTTTGTTGTGAAAGGGATTTTTGTTCCGGTATGGGTTATATTAGATGGTCCCTGAGATCCTTTTCTGTTATCTCCACATCCCCAAGGTTTTAAGTGACGTCCCTGCACAGGAAGGCTATGATGCGCACATTCCAGCTGCCCAGGGAAAAGTTCCACTGAAACTAGTAGAAGGATTCTCTGAAAAGGAAATCTGGGCAAGAGTTGAAAGTCTATCATTTTTTATTTCCATTGGAAGTTTTATATATAGTGTGTCTTTTATGGGGAGGGTACAGCAAGAATTTGAATTTTGTTTGTGGTGGTACAAGGCAAGGGATTGTAGCTAAAAGAGTAAAGCTAAGTAAAAAAAAAAAACTTGCATACAAGCATAATTTAAGATAAAAAACCATGTAAAAGCTTCATAGAGTCAGATAAAACAAAGGGAAGGGAAATCCAACATTGAGATATGCTTCTCTGTCTGGATGAATAAAACTGTCTCTGTCTGCCTGGGAGAAAGAAACAAAACAGCCAAGTTTTTTCATCTCAGCAGGTTAAGGCTTCTCAGAACAGACATCTAACAATGTGAACACTTCCTGCCAAATCCTGTCATTGGTTATACATCCCAGTTTGCTTTGAGCTTCTCAGGATGAATATGATTAAGGGTCAAATCAATTTTGACAGCATTAATGTGCAGTAATGGACAACTATTTCTGGCTGGCATAATCAGTATTCAGATAATAGTGAGGTGGTACTAAATTAGTTAAGCTTTAAGTTCTCTTTCAATTTTAAGGTTCCAATATTCTGTGATTGCATATATACAGACATAGAGAGGGCTGGGGAATTCTGATGGCCATATTGCCATTTTCTCACTGTATTTTTGGCCAGTTAATTAAACTTCCTGGATAGATGCTATGTTTTCTGTTGTTTTTTTTAATCTGTAAAATGAAGATAACAGACAATCCAGATAATAACAGTTAGCTATTGTCATAAGTGAGGAATAACTATTAAAGATAATTATCAAATGCTTTGCTGTGTATACATAAAATAACGTAATACCTTTTCTGAGCCTCAAAATTCCCCAAAGATTCAGTTCTACTCCAATTGTTCTGTGACTCCCAGAGTGAAAAGGGACATTGAAAGTTTGGAAGGAGCCATGGTTGGTCACTGGTTGGACTTGAAAACACTGGTCCTATGGACTAGCTTTTGCCTCTTGAATTCATATAATGGATTATAAATTTTATAAGGGTATACATGAATAGTTGAAGATTTCTATCACTGATCTGAGTTTTGTGCCCTCTGTTGAAATGTTAGGAAATTTGTCACGAAATGACTTTGTCATAGAATTTTTGACATGTTCAATCAAATAACCACTGAAAAAATGTAATTGTAAAAGAATCTGAATGGAGGCTGTTGTTTTTCCTTTGTTCTTGAAGAAGCTCTTGACTTCAAGAAAGTGATGCCATGACTTGCAGGTGAATTGGATTTAACTGAGGGAGGGCTGTGCAAAGACACCAGTCTCACTTTCTCCTCGCCAGCCATTTGGGTCCAGTGGTAAAATATAGATAAGGACAATTGGAGGTGGCCCCTACATGGAGGTTAATTAATTAGAGGGTTAACATTTCCTAGACATTTCAATATGTCCCCTGAGAAATTTGAGACACATATCTTTATTTTCTTCAGTATTTTGGGGGGAAATCTCCTTTAGCAAGCTGTTGATTCATTTTTCATGATTTTCTTGTATCACTCTCATTTCTCTTCCCAATTGTTCCTCTACTTCTCTTACTTGATTTTCAAAATCCTTTTTGAGCTCTTCCATGGTCTGTCACCAATTCATATTTTTCTTGGAGGCTTTGGATGGAGGAGCTTTGACTCTGTTGTCTTCTTCTGGTTGTATGTTGTTATTTTCTTTGTCACCAGAGTAAGATACTATATAATCTGAGATTATTTTTTACACTGCTTACTCATCTTTCCAGCCAAATACTTGACTTTCCAAATCTTTGTCAAGGTAGGACTCTGCTTCCAGTGGGGGTGGGGGTGGGTGTACTGTCCCAGGCTTCAGGGGTTTTGTATCAGCTTCTCGTGGGCCCAGAGCTCTGGAAGCAACTGGCACTGCTGTTGCTGCTGCCATCATTGCCACCTCCCCTACCCTGGGTCTGGGGCTGGACCCCAGACAGACCATAGTCCTCTTTCACCCAGGTCCCATAAAGTTTTCTCACTGACCTTCAAAGTTGTCTTTGGCATTTATGGGTTGAGAAGTATGGAAACTGCCACAGCTGCCAGTGATTCAATCCCCTGAGGCCTGCTCTGGCCCTCTTTGTACTGGTGGCCCATGCTGTGCTGGGTTCTGCTCCTAGCCTGGTGCAATATACCTTTCCTGTCAACCTGTCTTGGGCTGGAGATTTGTTTCACTCTGTAATTTTGTGGATTCTGTAGCTCTAGAATTTGTTTAGAGTCATTTTGTACAGGTATTTTGGGGGATTTGGGGGAGAGCTCAAGTCCCTGTTTTTACTCTGCCATCTTGGCTCTGCCAATGGAGACACATATTGTTGATGCCTTATTATTAGAGACCATTTTTACCAGGAAACTCAACATACAATGGATAGCATTATTCTGTAGCAAGTAGAAATACAGTTCTTTAGAGAACTGTAACTCCTCTCCTTCAAATAAATCAAGAGAGTTTTCCTGTGCACTATCATATCTCATATATCCACCGTAATCTCGGTGATTTGCTCAAGATGACAAAGAGTCAATAGTATGACCAGAATTAAACCAAGATCTCTCAATTCCAGCTAACCCATCTCAAGTCTCTTCCTCCTTGCTTTCTACCAGTTCATGTTCTTTCTCAGCCTAACTCAAGATTCACTACCATCAAGAGACTCTTCTTAGATAATTCCACCTTGTAATGGAGTCTCTCTTTAGTTTCTGTTATTGAAAACAAGGGTTATTTCATTCGATCTTTGTTTCCTCTGGTCCTAGCACAGTGACAGACCCACAACAGACACGTAATAACTGCTTGTTGATTGATTGATTGCAGTATACTGGAGTGGATAGAGTGGACTTGGAATTAGAAAGACTTATATTCAAATTCTACCTCTAACACTTAACTAGATGTGAACCCCTGAGCAAGTCAGTTAATCTAGCTGAAATCCAGTTTCTTCATCAGTAGCATTGAGATAAGCAATGAACTCAATTAACAAGCCAGGGGTTGGGTACCTGCAGCCTCAAGGCCACATGTGGCCCTCTAGGTCCTCAAGTGAAGCCCTTTGACTGAATCCAAACTTTACAGAACAAATCCCTTTACTAAAAGGATTTATTCTGAAGAACTTGGACTCGATCAAAAAGCTACACAAGAGGATCTAGAAGGTCACATTTGCCCTCAATGTCACAGGTTCCCCACTCCTGTAGCTAGACATTATGCTAGGTCCTAGGGATACAAATATAAAGAATGAAGAATGGAACAGTTCCCACTCTCAAGAAGCTTACATTCTCATGGAAAAGACAAATACCTATATAAGAACATACTAAATGAATATGGGCAACCAGGTGGTGCAGTGGATAGAGCACCAGCCCTGCAGTTGGGAAGACCTTAGTTAAAATCTGACCTCAGACCCTTACTAGCTGTGTGACCCTGGGCAAATCACATAACCCTATCTTCCTCAATTTCTTTATCTATAAAATGACCTGGATAAGCACATGGCAAACCATTCCAGGATCTGCCAAGAAAACCCCAGATTTGGCCATGAAAAGTCAGGCACAACTAATTAACTCAACCACATCAATAAAATAAATGCAAAGAGAATTAATACAAATAAGCACAAAATATTAAATACAAGGTAGTTGGGTTTTGTGTTTGTTTGGTTTTCTTTCAGTGGTAGTGGTGTTAACAAGCAATCAGGAGCAGGAAAGTCTTCATACAGAAATTGAGCCCACTGACCATTCCGGTCTACAGTGATCTATATGTCTCTCACCGTACAATTATCAAGCTTCTATAGCCTCTCACATATGCACATCTGAGAAAAAAGGGGCTCCAAGATATGGTCAGGACAGAGCCGTACTTGACTTTGTGACGCAGTCATTGCTGCTGATGGGTGGCCAAAACTTTAAGCTGCTTACAGTATCACCTAGTGTTTGAGACCTCCAGGAATGCAATGTAGAAGAACACAAATGTAAACATTTTTTTTTTTAGGATATGCTCAATTAGTATTTTAAAATTAAAAAAATATTTTTTGGTTACATTTTAAATTTTGAACCATCTCCCTTTTTTCCTTCTCATACTGTACTAGAGAAAGCCACCATAGGTCATGGATGCATATGCACAAACACATTTGAAAAATCATATTATACATACTTCTATTTATCAGTTCTTTCTCTAGAGGTGAATGGTATCTTCCTTCATAGTTCCTGTGCAATTGATTTGAATATTTTATAATACTCAGAATAACTAGTTGTTCATAGTTATTCTTCAAGCAATATTGCTATTACTGTGTCCAATGTTCTCCTAGTTCTGCTCATTTCTCTTCATTATTTCATGCAAATCTTTCCATGTTTTTCTAAAATCAACCTGCTCATCATTTGTTACAGTACAGTAGTATTCCATCACAATCTCATACCACAACTTGTTTAGGCATCTCCTCATTTTCTAGTTCTTTGCCACCACAAAGGAAGCCGCTATAAATATTTTAAAATGTGTAGGTTCTTTTCCTTTTCTCCCTAATCACCTTGGAAACTGATCTAAAAGTAGTATTGCTGGATCAAAGAGTATGCACAGTTTTATAACTCTGGCCATAATTCCAGATTGATCTCTAAAATGTTTGGATCAGTTCACAGTTCCGCCAACAGTGTATTGGTGTCCCAATTTTTCCACATGCTCTCCAACATTTAACATTTTCCTCTTTTATCATTCTACTCAATCTGATAGGTGGGAGATGATATCTCAAAGTTGTTTTAATTTGCATTTCTCCAATCAGTAACGATTCAGAGCGTTTTTTCATGTGAGTATAAATAGCTTTGATTGCTTCATCAAAAAACTGCCCATTAATATCCTTTTACCATTTCTCAATTGGGGTATGACTCGTATTCTTACAAATTTGACTCAGTTCTGCATATATTTGAGATGAGACTTTTATCTGAGAGATTATATTTTTTTTCACAATTTTCTGCTTTCCTTCTAACCTCAGCTACAATGGTTTTATTCCTTTTCAATTCAATGTAATCAAAATTATTCTTTTTATATCTCACAATGCTCTTTCTCTTGTTTATTCATATTCACTGAATATTCAATATTATTTTCCTCTTACCCATAAGTCTGATAGGTTAATACGCTCCAGGTTCTTCTAATTTATAAATATACATTTATAGGGAAAGCTACTCTTTAACCAGACTAACCAGAGCTGCACAGATAAACCACGACTAGGTCTCATGTGCCTCTCTTGCTTTTCCTCTTTCCAACACACTTAGCATTACACTATTTGGGGCTAGTTTAGGCAACACCAGTTCAAAGGTCTGAAGTATCCCTGCCTCTTAGCAATCTTTCGCGTGGGAGATTCTCTTAATGGAGTTGTTGGCAGCAGCTGCTGTCTTCCTGCTTTAATAATATAGATGTGCTGCCCTTGAATTATATTAATAATAGTTTAGGCACTGTTTGCAGTGTAGTACCAGGAACATTACCTCTCGCATGTTATTAGGGTTATTTAAAGCCATGGTAGAAGGCCTAGAATGCCACGTTTAAAAGTTTGAATTTTATCCTGTTAGAATTAAGGAACCATTAGAGGTTCATGAGGAGGAGAATGTGACGAAAGTGGTATTATAGGAAGAGTGATCTGGCAGGATAACGATAAGAGTTAGCATTTGTATAGACTTCTAAGGTTTGCAAAACACTTATATACTATTCTCATGTGATCCTCTAAATGACTCTGTGAGCTGCCATTATCATCCCCATTTTACAGATGTGGAAACTGAGCCAGGCAAGAGTCAAGGAGATCATTTTGAAGGTTTTGACAATAATCCAGTCAAAAGGTAATGAAGATTTGGGGGGGGGGGGAAACCAATGTGTGGGAAAAGATGATGAGTTTTATTTCAAGAATGTTGAGTGTAGGTATAGCCAAGAGGGTGGAGTACAGGTAGTGATTCAAGACAGGTAAGTTAGAGAAGAATCAGGTATATATGACTTGAGTGAAAAATTACTAATGGGAGCTAAAACAAAGCAAAAACCATTGATTACCTTTTAGTAGAGGACTACTTCTGTTTCTTTCAATTCTTTAACATTCATTTTTATCCTTCTTGACTATATTTTTTATGTCCAATTTTGTTACAAATTATATACTCTTGGTGTGATGAGAACCCTCCCAGAACTCTGAGCCTCTGTCAGTGAGTGTCCAACCAAGATTTTACTGTACCTTTTTTGCAACCCTGTTTGTAATATCAGTTCTTAAGGGCACAGGCAAATTATGAAAAGCATTTGTACCCTCATCCTGTATTGTTAGTAGAGGGTGATGGGTGTAGGAAAGAGGAAGGATGGAGATAGAAAAGGACATGAAATTGGTCAGATTATTGACCTTTCTCATCTATATCAATACCAACCAAATTCCCCAAAAAAGCACAGCAGTTCCAATCCAAAACTAACTGTGGGGCCCCAATATAGCCTGTTGATTTTAATCATCTACTTAGCTTTTGTCCAGTTTCAAAATTGTCTCAGGTGAAAGGGAATGGGGGATGGTGGTTATGTAGGTGGATTGGAGACACATGAGAGTTGCTGTGCTGATAGAAATGGCAACTGATTGTTATTTGGCAACTAAGATTAGATGTGTGGGGATGAGGAAAACTGAGTAGTCAAGAATGAATTGCAAATCTGGATAACTGGAAAGATGGCGTTCTCCTCAACAAAAGTAGGGAAATTTGGAAGAAGGTTAGATTTGAGGAGAAAGGTAGCAAGTCCTGTTTTGGACATGTTGAGTTTGAATTGCCCGAGGGACAACTAATTTAAAATGTTCATTTAGTGATGGGGGTTGGAAATATAGAGTTGGGAATCATCTTCATAGAGATGGTTATAAAATCCATAGGATGTTATGAAGTCATTCAGTGAGAATGTATAGAGAGAAGAAAAGTGATAAGGTAGTAGGACAGTGTGTGTTCATCCTTGGTTGCCGAAGAAGACCATGCCATCAGAGAAATGATGACATGACTTGCACTTGACTTTGTTTTGAGTGAGGGAGGGCTGTGCAGGTCACCAGCCTCACTTCTCCTCCAGAACCATCTGAATCCAGTGACCAGATATTCATCAGGATGACTGAACATGACCCAGGATGAGGCAATTGGGGTTAAGTGACTTGCCCAAGGTCACACAGCTAGTGAGAGTCAAATGTCTGAGGTGAGATTTGAACTCAGGTCCTCCTGACCTGGTGCTCTATCCACTGCACCACCTAGCTGCCCCTAGTAAGATAGTATGTTGAAGGGAACATACTATGGATAGGTGATGATCCAGCAGAGGAGATAGGGTTAGTTAGATGGATGGGAGGAGAACCAAGAGAGCAGTCACCAAGTCCCACAGAAGAGAGAGTATACCAGAGAAGAAGGTGATGAATAATACAAAATAGTAAAACTAGTAATTTTAGTTCACCAGTCAGTTACCTGCCAAAAACATTGTATCTGTGAACTGGAATCTGCTCCCTTCCTATCTTAGAAACACAACTCTTGCAAAGAGCAAGTCTGTTGTAGATGTCCCTTGATATTTAAATCAATGACCTGCAGTGATCTGCCTACTTAACCGGCTATAAAGTTTTTTTTTCCTGTGGTGGTTTTGGAAAGAAATAGCCATTAAACTGTATGTTGAGGCTGCTCCAGTATCTATATTTTTCCATTAAATAAATATAATACTAACAAGCATAGAGAATGGAAGAACCCATGTTGTATCTACTGTTAGTTGATTTTTAAGGGTTTTTATTTTATTTTATTTTGATCATGTTTCTACACTATAGACTTTTTCTCTTATAATATCCCCCTACCCAAGCCCCGCAATATATTGAAAATAACCATTTAAAGAGAAACAACTGACAAAGGAAGTAAATCTTTTGGTCCTGATAGTGTGTGTGACATTGCATAGCTATAGTCCTCCACCTCTGTACATAAAGAAGTATGTTTCATTATAAGTTTTATGGGAAGAAAATTGTACATTAGAGCTAATCAATTTCACTGCCTGTTACTGTTTTTGTTTACAATATTGAAGGTATATGTTTTCCTGGTTCTGCTTATTCAGTTCAGTATCATTTTATATAAGTCGTTCCAGGTTTCTCAATTTTGTTGTTTCTTAAAATGCTAATACCTCATATTTATATAATACCTATAGAATGCCAGGAGCTGTGCTGAGTATTCTACAGATATTTTCCCATTGGATACTTAACACAACATACAAAGCAGGGGCTGTTATGTATCCTCATTTCACAGTGGAGGAAAGTGAGGCAAAGAGGTTAAGTGTCTTGCCCTTATTTAAGGGTCACACAACTGGTAAATGTCTGAGGCTAGATTTGAATTCAGGTCTTCCTGACTCCAGGCCCACCAGTCTGTTCCCTGAATCCAATATCTCTTTATTAATGAGTCAAGGAGACTTGGAGCATTAAGAGAATTAATTTCCCAGCAGATTAATTTTCCATTAAATGAACATCTGGCCAAGTGAACTGAGGATTTCAGAGCTATAATCTGTCTAAGACAAGGGTGGAACACTGTTTAGCACACCTCCTCAGCTACTTCTAGGCCACAGAGATTTTAGTGAATAAATTATGAGGGCCCAGTGATGGAACTTTCCAAAATAATTTAGATGCCTAATTTGACTTGCAGAATTTTCATGGGCTCCACCAAAATACACCAGCAGTATCTCTTTCTCCTAGTTAAAGGCAGGCAGACTGGAATGTGTTCATAATTGGCTGACTTCTTGATGTTCATTAGACCTGCCCTGATTTCTTTAAAGCTTTGGGCAGTTGGGACTATACTTATTTTTGTATCGCTGTAGAGATATTTCCAGTAAGTGATGCTTGCCCCTCCTATGTCCAAACTAGAATAAGAGTTGAGTGAAAGAAGAATCTTTCTCAAAATGAAAGCGATCGGGGGAATTTTTGAAGATGACATTTGGGAATATGGAAACATAGTGCATTCTTCCCTATGCTGATATAGACCACTATTAACAGCTCCATTGATCTATCAAACTGAGTTCCACAAGAGGATTGATTTGAGGACAAATTAAAGAGTTCCCCCTCTTTCCAGGTTCAGGGCCTTCTAAGAGGCGTGTTTCAGCTTTAAACTGGATGAGTAACAAGGGTGGGAAGCTCTGGCAGATAATCAAAATGGGTTTCTCTGATCAGAAAGCAAGTAGCTTTCCTTTTTGCCAGCTATAATTCTCATGTGCTTTCCTGTGTAAGAGACAGAACATATTGGAATAATCTGACCTAGATGTAAACTCATATATGAATCACATTGGCTATGTTTTCATCCAGGAAGAAAGGCCGCAATTGGCAGTGGAAAAAAACATTCTGGCCACTATATCTCTGTACGAGTCCAGGGACAATATGGGCCCAATATCACCCCAAAGCAACATTCCAGTTAACAGACATCCGGTTGGCTACCTCAAGTGGAGACAGAGTTACACAACACAGGCTTTTGTTCAAATTCTTCCCCTCTACCTCTTATCAACAGCATTTTCAGTTTTTCAGGGCTTGAGGTTCAGCCAGTTAGGTTTTGTTCACTTTTCTATTTCTAGCAGGCATAAGGGAAGACAAGGACATGGTTTTTTGTTACAAGTATTCATGAAGAAAGGAGCCAGAAGAGCCATCTTTCAAGATGTTGCAGTTGAGAAGATGTCTTTTAAAAACACTGTGGAAAGTTCCTTGCTATTTAAAAATGTCATATTTCCCAAAACTTGCAAACTGTCAGGCTACATTAAAGTCCTATGTATTATGATATCTCATCTTAGCATGGAAGTAACATTTACTTCTTGAAGATTTTTTTCCCCACCCTTTCTTTGCTTTTAGAGGGTAAAGGCTTACAAGTAGTATCATGGCATCAAAAAGTGTGCACTGTTTAAAGACTTTTTGAGCACAATTCTCCATTGCTTTCCAGAATGGCTGCACCAATACATGATTGCAGTAGTTTATTCGTGTACCTCTTTTTTCTTAACTCCCCCATTTTCAATTTTCTTTTTTTGTCATCTTTGCCAATATGATGAGTGTGAAGGGAAACCTTATAGTTGCTTTAATTTGCATTTTATAATTATTAGTGATTTGAAACATTTTTTTACATAACTGTTGATAACTTGAATTTCTTCCTTTGAAAACTGCCTGTTCATATTGCTTGATCATTTATTATGGAATGGCTTTTAGTCTTATAAATTTAAATCAGTTCCTTATGTATCTCAGAAATAAGACCTTTTTCAGATACTTGCTACACAGACTTTTTTCCCCTAGTTAACATTTTCCTTCTAATTTTAACTGAAATTGGTGTTGTTTGTTCAAAAACTTTTAATTTTTGTAATTAGAATTCTCCATTTTATCTTCTATGTTGCTCTTCATCTCTTATTTGGTCATTGACTCTTTGTCTATCCACAAATCCAGAAGGAAATTTCTTCCTTGATCCTTCAATTTGTTTATGACATAATCTTTTATACCTAAGAAGTCTATACTTTTAGAGCTAATCTTGTTATGTGATGCGAGGTATTAATGGGCACCTACTTTCTGCTAGATACTTCCTAGTTTTCCTAGCAGTTTTGTCAAATAATGAGTTCTTATACAAGTAGCAGGAGTCTTTGGGCTTATCAAACAATAGGATACTAGGTTTGTCATATGTATGTTACATGCCTAGTCTGTTCCACTGATCGACCTCTCTATTTTTTTAACCAGTGCCATGTTATTTTGATGATTACTACTTTGTAGTTTAGTTTGAGATCTGTTCTGCTATGCCCCTCCCTTCCTAATTTTTCAGTATTTCCCTTGAAATTTTTTGTTCCCCCAAATGATTTTATTTTTTTCTAGTTCTGTAAAGTAATTCTTTGGTAATTCTGAATTAGGTAATTAATTGATTTAGGTAGTTTTGTCATTTTGTTACTTTAGCTCAGCTTTTCCACAAATGGTTGTTATTGAGTTGTTTATGTCATGTCCAACTCTTTGTGACCTCATTTGGAATTTTCTTGGCAAAGATACTGGAGTGATTTGCCATTTTCTTATCCATCTCATTTTAAAGATGACGAAACCAATGCAAACAAGATCAAGTGACTTGCTCAGAGTCACACTGCTAGTAAATGTCTGAGGCCATATTTGAACTCAGGAAGATGAGTCTTCCTGACTCCAAGACCACTGCACCACTTAGCTACTCATCAATACAATCTAATGATTCATAAAGTATTTATTAAGTACTTACTGTGGACATGCTATTGTACTGTGCGCTGGGAAGCTCTTGCCCTCAAGAAACTTACATTCTACTAGGGTGATAAAAGATACAGATAGCTAAATACCTACATGAAATCATGAAAAAGGAGAGAGTACTAAGAACTAGGGGAATCAAGTGGCATATAAACTGAACCTTGAAGTAACCTAGGGATTCTAAAACTCAAGTATTAATTCTGGATATGGAGGAAAGCCTGTGCAAAGGTACAGAGATAGAAGATACAGTATTGAGTCAGGGGATTAGCAAATAGGTCAGTTTGTTGGACCACTGAATGGCTTAATGAAAATAAAATTAAATAAGCCTGGGAAGTCGGGATGGAGAGAAGTTGCGAAGGCTTTTAAATACTAAGCCAAAGCATGTCTGATCTCAGACACCAGCTACGCGACTCTGGACAAGTCACTTAATTTTGTTTGCCTCAGTTTCCTCATCTGTAAAATGAGCTGGAAAAGGAAATGGCAAACCATTTCAAAATCTTTGCCAAGAAAATCCAAAATGGGATTATGATGAGTCAACGTGATTGAAATAATTGACTGATGGGGAGAATAATATATTAATATCTTGACAGATCTCTTTATCTTATTGTCCACCTTTTGCTACATTCTCAAATGTTCTTGGGATGATGGAACTTAACTAAGGCTCTTGCCAGCTTTCTGTGAATTTGTTTTCCCCTCCATTTTTCTGTTTCATAAGATGATATAGCTCATAATCACTACCAACTTCTTGTATAAGATTTCACAAATCAGATTATAGTTTAAACCAATACTGCCCCTTTCCACTTGGCAAGGAAATCAAGTGTTTGCTAATCTAGGCAGTTTTTAGATTATTTTGGTTTCTTCATTACAGTAATCATTTTGCTTAGGTTAAACTTTGTTACCAAATGATGATAGTCTGTGTTGATGTCTGTTTTTTAGATATTTTTCAGCTTGAGTAGCTTGTTAAAAAGGTCATATTAGAATGCCTCAATTTCATTCAGTATTTTTTTCTCTTTTTTAATTCTTTTTATTTAATATTGATTTTGATTTTTGCTCTAATCAGCTGGTTGTCTTGTCTGGGTGTACATAAACATCTGATTTGGAGACAAGTGCTACATTGACAACCAGTCTCTATTGAAAGTTATAGTTATTATATATAATATTAATAATATATAATAATAAATATATAAACATATATGTTTAATAATAATACACAATTAATATCTAAATATAGAATATATACATATAAATAATAAAATTAATAATAGATAAAATTTGTATATAGATATAATATACACAGTTATATAATATAACTTTCTATTGAAGTATAATCAATTTCACTTTTTGTGATGTTAATTGATACCCACCATGTTCAGTATCTCCTCACATTCCTCTTTTTTTTTAGTATTTTTAAAATATTTATTTAATATTTTATTCCCCTCCCCAATTACATGGAAAAATAATCTTTTAACATTTGTTCTTTAAAAATTGAGTTCCAAATTCTCTCCCACCCTTCCTCATTTTCCCCCTCCTTTAAAAAGCAAGCAGTTTGATATAGATTCTACAATGCAATTATGTTAATTATACAATTATATAAAACATTTCCATATTAGTTATGTTGTAAAAGAAAACACAGACAAAAAATCCCCCAAGAAAACTAAAGTAAAAAAAAAAGTATGCTTTGATCTGCATTCAGATTCCTTCAGTTTTTTCCCTGGAGATGGATAAGATTTTTCGTTGTTAAATTCTTGGGAATTGTCTTGAATCATTATATTGCTAAGCATAGCTAAGTCATTTACAGCAGATCACATGTAATATTGTTGTTACTGTGTACAATGTTCTTCTGGTTCTGCTCATTTCATTTTGCATCAGTTCATATTAAGTCTTCCCAGGTTTTTCTAACAGCATCCTACTCATCATTTCTTATAGTATAATACTATTCCTTCACAATAGAATACCACAATAGAATGGTTGTTCAACCATTCCCCAATTGATGGGCATAGATTCAATTTCCAATTCTTTGCTACTGTTAAAAGAGCTGCTATAAATATATTTTGTGCCTATAGGTTCTTTTCCCTTTTTTACAAATCTCTTTGTGATACAGAACTAGTAGTGGTATTTATTGTTGAATCAAAAGGTATGGATATGGTATGGTATAGGCATGGTATACCCTTTGGGCATAGTCCCAAATTGTTCTCCAGAATGGCTGAATGCACTCACAATTTCAGTGACAGTACCTTAGTGTCTTAATTTTCCCACATCTCTTTCACAATTTGTCGTCTTCCTTTTCTTTAATATTAGCCAATCTGATAGGTATGGAGTGGTACCTCAGAGTTGTTTTAATTCACATTCCCCTAATCAATAGTGACTTAAAGCATTTTTTTTCATATGACTATAGATAGCTTTGATTACTTGGTCTGAAAACTGCCTGTTTATATCTTTTGACCATTCATCAATTGGAGAATGGCTCTTATTTTTATAAATTTGACTCATTTCTCAATTAATTTGAGAAATGAGGCCTTTATCAGAGAAACTTGCTATAAAAATTTGTTCACTGTTATGATAACTATTTCCCTTTATCCTGTTTCCCCTTTTATCCTCCTCTCCTTTCTCTCTCTTTCTCTTTCTCTCTCTCTCTCTCTCTCTCCTCCTCTTTCTCCTTTCAATCTCCTTTCAATACCTCAAAAGTGTTTTACTTCTAATTACTGCCTCCCCCAATTCTCCCTTTCTTTTTTTAGCACCCCCTCTTCTTTTATCCACTTTTCCTTCTACTCTACTGTAGGGTTCTATGCCTGAGTGTATATGTTATTCCCTCTTTGAGTCAATTGAAATAGTGAGGTTCAAGGTCTTCCCTCCCAACACTCACTTTCTGTATCTTTCCCATTCACTGTGAAAGCTCATTCATACCTCTTTTGTGTGACATAGTTTACCCCATTGTACCTCTCCCTTTTCTTTAATTTCAGTGTATTCCTCTTTCTTATCCCTTAATTTTAACTTTTTAAAATATCATCCCATCATATTTCACTCACATCAGTGCCCTCTGGCTATGTATACTCCTTCTAACTGCCCTAATAGTGAGAAAGTTCTTAGAAGTTACAAGTATCATCTTTCTGTGCAGGAATGTTAATAGTTAAACCTTATTAAATGACTTATGATTTCTCTTTCCTGTTTACCTTTTATACCTCCTTTATACCTTTAATACTGTTTTTGAGTCTTGTATTTGAAAGTCAAATTGTCTATCAGCTCTGATATTTTCACCAGGAAGGCTTGAAAGTCCTCAATTGCATTAAATATCCATTTCACCCCTGAGGGATTATACTCAGTTTTGCTGGGTAGATGATGCTTGGTTGTAATTCTAGTTCTTTTGTTTCTTGAGGAAAGTATTCATGACTCATCTAGATGTGAGTCTTCTGTGTAGTTTACAAGCATTTGACCTCTTTTATTTTTTAAAGCTCTGAGCCACGATTTCTAACATTTTTGTTTTCCATCCATATCCTCATCTTTGCATTGATGTCACTGAGTATTCATTTGAAGGGATTTGTCAAATTTTGTAGAATGTTTTTATCCATTTATCTTCCATAATCAAGTTAGCTTGATGGTGGTCCTCTGGAGAATTCTCATTATGAATCCTGTCATGCAAAATGACCAAGTATTCTTGCAATTATATTTCTTTTTACCTTTGGCTGCGTAGTAAAATAAATTACACCTTTCTTTTAAGTTGCCTCTCTAAAGAGGACCATGAGCCATTCTTCCACTCAGTTGCTTCCTTTTGTCTTTTAGTTTTATTTATATTTATTATGTCAAGATTAATATGATTCATTTCCTCCAGAAGTCCTTCTTCTCATAGATTGCTGGAAATTTACCTCGCACATAAAATGCCAACACCTCTTCTTGCTTATTGATCTCCTAAAAAATAGTGTGGTTCTTAGTTTCCATTGCCTTATTTTTCCCCCACCACTGCTGAAGAAACAGAGTGGGCTGCATAGGAGTGGGGATCATTTTAAACTATTCTTCATTCATAGTTTAACATGGACAAAGAATTCATCACCCAGTTACTGCCCTTTTTGTTATGGAAATTCTCTGTACTTCATTAGGTTGGTCCCTGGGAAAAACATCTATTACCAGGACTAAACTCTTAAGCCTTTCTAGAAGTACTTGCCAAAAGCTGCATGCTGCTCCTATTGCCTTTATGTTTACAAGCAGCATATGTGAAACAACCTACATGAGGGATTAGAGTAGGATTTTGTGGATATCTCTTACAAATTCTTCAAAATATTTTATTTGACCATAAAGCTGAGCCCCACTGGGGGAAGTGAGAAGGGTAAACATACCATCTCCTATCTTCTTGCTCTATATTTCTGGACTCAGTGAGGGCAAAAATAGGGCCAGGCTTGCCCCAAATCAGCTCCTAAGCTGCAGCAGGTTCCTGTCTTGGAACACATCACCATGGTACATTTGGCCATCAACCTCTACTCTCTTTTCTTTGGAATGGATGCCCTTGCCTTGAGGCAGACAAATCCAAGACTTGTTCCCTTTGCCAATAACAAAAATGTTGGAAAGCATGGTGGCAAATCTGTTGCCATTGGCGTCTTTCATGTGGACCACATCAAAGGAGGCTGGATGTCTCTCCCTATTAGTGATCCCCCTATTTTGACCAAAGTTGGCTCCACCAATTACTATATATAGGTTACCAGTATCAGACTTGATGAAATTCAGGATCATGCCAATCTCCAGATCAATCTGAATAGTACTGTTCACTTTGAGTGGGTTTGGATGCTGATGGTGCATTGGCCTTGGTGTCCACAAGTCTTTTTCAGTTTACACAGTTTGTACTTTGCCTTCTCAGTTGTAATACAGTGAATAGCAACGTGGGCCTTGGCATCATGTACCAGATGGAAATATACTTGCTGGTCTTCCTGTTGATAAGAGTCATGAAACCAGCAGAGTAGGTCATGCCCTGTGTGGTTCTTGCCATTAGTCTTGATAAACTGCTGCATGCAGATCTTCTTAACTTTATCATCTTTTAGGATGTACTTGAGTTAATTGTGGAGAAAGATGATGAGTAGGAGGTACCAGTTTGTAGGAGAATATGGATGGTTTGGGAGCAAATATACAACTTGTCCAGCATCCAGTGCTTGGGAATGGTCACATGCTTTGGGTGCTTCTTGGGTCCATGAGTCATGGCTATAGGGAGCTAGGGAAAGGATTCACTGCTTCTGGGCTGAGGATATAGGCAAGGGACTATAAAATAGATAAAAGTTGAATTGGGATAGAGCTGTCTAAGATGCCAACAAATCTCAATCAGCCTGCTAAGTACTCTATTACTTGATAGAATTGGAGTTTATTAGTATAGGTCTTTCCTTGAGTAAAGATCTATTGTAAATATCCATCCATTCAATGAGCACATATTAAGTGCCTTTTATATGGAGTGCTGACCTACATTAGTAGATGTGGTTCCTCATCAGAAGCTCCCCATCTCCTATCTCTATATTTCAGGTGGTAGGGATATAAGGGCAAAGACAGAATAATCTCTGTCTTCAAAGACTTTACACTTGTGGCATAGATATAGACAGTGTCAGTTATTCAATAATACTATTTGCCAGGCACTGGGGATACAGAGAAAGGGAAGAAGACAGTCCCTTAAGGAACTTCTAATCTAATGGAAGAGACAGCATGCAAACAACTTTGTTCAAACAAGGTCTTTACATGATAAATTGGAAGTAATCAATAGAGGGAAGGCATTAATATTATAGGGGATTGGGAAAAAGATTTCTTATAGAAGACGCTATTTTAGCTGGAACTTGAAGGAAGCCAAGAGTCAGGGATGATGTACTTGATAAGTATTCCATGTGATACTTGATATATTGCAATAGTCCAAACATCTCACTTGATTTCATAGGCTTCCTAGCTTAAGTATACAGAAAGGCAAGGCATCATTTAATTAATTATTTATGGAAAGAATGTAATATGTAATTTATCTGCCAGGAGGAATTCTTCTAAAGACATTTGAAGAAGTGATCATGAGGTGGGCTGGGGCATATATCTTCACCTCCTCACTGGGCTTCTGGACCTATTGAGGGCCACAAGGAAGCCCTACTGGGGGCAGGGACAGGGGTGAACATACCACCTCCTGTCTCATTGCTTTACATTTCCAGCATTGGTGAAGACAAAAACACTGCCAGAATTGCCCCAAATCAGACTCTGAGACACACCAGATTTCTGTCTGGGACCACACTACTTCTGCCTGTTAGAGTGTGAGTCTCTAGACACTTCCTAGGGCATAGCTACTTGGTGAATAAAGAAGCTGAAATCTGTGCTAGAAGCTACAGGGTCAACTTTGAACCTTCAGATACCTGCCTTCATGAATGGACCTCCCTGTTATTCTACGTATATTCATTTCTCGGTGGTCAGGATGCTCCTACCTCATTGTGCTCCACTGATCTTTATGATAGTGAATGCCATGTTACCAGAGAACAGACCCCTCTTCTTAACACCAGCTGCCCACTCCCTCATTCCTGGAGAGCGTCCATTCTCATTGTTCATAGACCTTCCTCTTTCTATTTTGATCTAAACTAGAAAAAAACTCACTTTAATTTTTCCTTGGATTTCTTAACTAGGACTTTGACATTGTAGGAAATACTTTATTATATTCAGAAAAGTTAAAATTATTATACTGTTGAAATCTAACTAGAAATTTTTTGAACCCAGAATATTACCCTCACTAGTAACTCTCTAGTAAAGCCAAAGATAGCTATAAGGAATTTTGGGTTGCCCCATGATTTGCGTTCCCTTGTGTTTTGGCTAAGTTTTATTGAAATTTTATTATTTCTTTAGAGAACTTCCTGTTAACATCCTTTGGCCATTTTTCTATTGGGGAATGGTTCTTGTTTTGATATTTATATAATTTCTCGATGTTTCTTGGTTATTTGAAAATTCTGGCTATGAAGAATTATTTCCCCCAGCACACTGCCTTTGTTTTGTTTGTGTAACTAACCGAGGATGTAGTTCTTCTGGGCCAAGTGACTTAAATTCATCAAGAGCAACCATAGTGCTCCCTTAGTATCTCCTTACTTGAGTAAATAACTCCTTATTGACCATTTTGGTTTTTTCTAGTCCAAAAGTCATTTTTCTTGGCAGAGAAATCAGAAGAAAAACAAGAATCGGGAATAACAAAAACAATAAAAATAGCTAACATTTATGTAGTATGGGTATGTGTCAGGCACTTTACAATTATTACGTCATTTGATTCTTACAACAACCTAGGAGGTAAGTGCTGTTATCATTTCTATTTTATAAATGAGGAAACTGAGGTCAACCTTTGAAGTGACTGGCTCAGGGTCTGATCTTCCTGACTTCTTGCCTAGTATTGTGTCCACGTAGCTGCCTCCTTGCTATCTTCAGTCATCATTGTTGCATCTATCTCAAGCAATGATTCTATTACTTCTTTTTTCCTCATACCATCCCCAAAAGAGCTAAAAAAAAATCTTTACTTCCTTAAGGTGTTGTTATTAAACTACTTTTGAATCCACCTAACTGTACTTTAATCTCTTCTAAATCTGTTTAACTTGTCCACAAGAATAGCATGAAAAACTTTGTCAAAGTTTTATCAAAATCAAGGTCATATATGTTGTCAAAAGAAAATTCACAGTTTACAATTTAGATTAGAAATCCAAGGTAATGGTTTGGTTCAGAGGCCAAGGGAGAAAGAAAATTTAATTAGTATATAGAAAAGGGTGTCAGTATACAGTGAATGAGATTCTGAATTCAAGGCATTTCCTGAAGGTATTGATAGTTGTTGTTGTTTAGTCATTTTCAGTTGTGTCTGACTTAGTGATCCTATTAGGGGTTTTCTTGGCAAAGATACTAGAGTGGTTTGCTTTTTCCTTCTCTAGCCAATTTTACGATAAGAAAACTGAGACAAACAGGATTAAACAACTTGCCCAGGATCATATGTCTGAGGCTGGATTTGAACTCAGGTTTTCTTGACTCCAGGCCTGGCACTTTGTCCACTGTGCCACCTAGCTATCCCTATATACTTATAGTATACAGAAAACACATAAGCATGTTGGGTTTGCAAATACTCAGTTGCTGGCCTTGAGGAGAAGTTTATTATGTTCAACGGTAGGAGAGATAGATACTTTCCAATATGCTAGTCTGTTATTGGCCTTGAGGGTCCAGGATAGATTGGATATCAAGAAAAATTTCTACTTTGATACAAAATAACACATTGAACATATATGTGTTTCAGTACGGATCAATGTTGTGATGTTTTGCTGTGATTGTGTTGTTATATATTGATGATGAGGGCTAGTAACTCTCTTTTCATTGACCCCCATTCATCTGTGGCATTGCATTCCTAGATCGTCTCTTGTGATAAGGCTTTCTCTAGACTCTTCCTCAGTTATGCCTCTTTGAAGGAAATCCTTTTCTTTCAGTCTAGCCTTGGGAAGACAATGGAAAGGGAAAATGGCCAAGGGGCCACCATATCTTATGCAAGGTCTAGCTTATCAAAGTCACCTTCAACAGAAACTGCTCACTCATGGCCCAGAAAGATCTGGGTTAACATTTTTCTTGGAAGTTATAAAAAAAGAATCAATAGTTCCTATTTGGTCAGCTTGGGCCCTTACCCACGAAAAATTGTCCTGGGAATATGTATTACAGTTGTGAAATCTCTTTTTTTTTTCTTTCCTAGATATTTCTTTCATTGCTTCTTCTACTGCACTGGATTAATAAAATACACAGATCTGTGATGCAGTGGTTTATTATTCCTGAAGAGACAAAAGGAGAAATGAAGCAAATGAACTGTTAACAAAGAGCAATTAGAAGGGTTGTATAATCTCTCCCATGAAGGAGTGGAAGAAGGAACATGAGGAATCACCAGCCCAGATTTCAGTAGTTTGAACAGTTCTAGCAAACTCAGAATGTGCTCTTTCATTCTAGTTCATTCTAAGCATACTGTTGCTCTCCTGGAGTCTAGACCATAGCCTGGCTCTCCTTGCATGGTTTTCTGGGAGTGCTGCTAGCCCCTGGAGTGGCAGCACTTCTGTTTCTTCCAACATGCTTCATAAGCCATCAGTAAGTGGTCCTTATTTTCTCTGAGCATCCTTATCCTCATACATAAAATATGAGGTGAGACTAAATAATTTTTAGGGTCCTATTGAATTCAAAATCCTTTGTTTGATCTTTGTACTACCTACCTCACAGGGGTATTGTGAAGAAAACACTCTATAAACTTTAAGGTACTATAAAAATATGTTGTACTTAGATATCTATAGGAGTTGGGATTACTTAGAAGGCTCTATTTCAAGACATAACATTTCCCAATAATAATACTAATTTTACTGTTCTGGATTAGAGTTTATATTATTCTGATGTTCTAAAATTAAATAACCTGACTACATACAATAGTATTGACATTTCAGATTATAAATACAGAGATCTGTTAGTACCGAGAAGAATGGGCAGGTAGACATCCATAGGTCTAGAATAGAGCTGAATCTCAAGAAGACATATCATGGAATATGCTCAGATATTGCCTTGGTTTGAGCCACTAAGTTAACATAACTAGAATTCCCTCAAAGATAATCTAGCAAGATTTCAAATTAAACCAGTATCTCAGGTCTGATCTTTGACCTTTTCATCACTTTTATTAACCCAAAAAAGTAATCAAATAAGTCCTCTTTTGAGCAAAACCAAAAATCGATACTATTTTTCTCTTAGTCATATGGCAGTTTAAGACAACTGGGTTCATTTCGCTAAGAACTATGCATCTTTAATACTATATGTGAAAATATGTGGGAAACAACACCAGGTTCATTCTAACTTTTGTGATATATTTCAAAGAGGTAGAGGCAGGGAAACCCTAATATTAAAAAAGGAGAAATCTAAACTTGGATGGCTCACAATATTTAGAATATTAGGTGTGAAATTCTTTCCCCCAGTTATCTTGTTCAGCTGGTCATAGGATTTATTTCTTTTGGCTCTGATGGAGAAATATGCTCCCAGAGGACTTTTCATTAAGTAAAAATTTGTGAGAGTGGATGAAAACTATGTTCTACTGCATGAGGTCCCAGCTATGATCATTCTTCTGACCATTCGAGTAACTAACTTGGCAGAACTTTAAACATTTTGTTGGGCTAAACAAAAGACTAACAAAATTTTAACTTGGTTCCACTGCCCAGTCCCATTAGTCAGCATGGCCTAACACCCATGTTGATGAACTGCCTTCTCATAGATAAAAAAAAAATCCGTCTAAAGGCACAATGAAAAGTAGTGTGCATGTGACCAAGGGCTGATGTTAATTTTTGTAGGGACGGAAGAAGGTGGGGCACTTGCCAAAAGCAAATTTATTCCTAAAAGAGGCTTCCCATGAAATGATACAGATGATAGTTAAAGTTATTAGATTCCAATCAGGCTCAAATACTTCATTGACCTTAAGGTACATATTTTGAAATCAATTGAAAGATATAACTTTTTACCTTTTAACAAGTATTTTATACAATTCACTAAATAACAACAAAAATTTAAAAAGAAAAGGAACATTTAACCATTAAACCAGAAAGTTAAATTAGTTTAACCTCATTAATAACCTAACTTTACATATATAATATCTCACATCTATAGAGAAAGATGACAGATAACTTCCAACTGAAGTTTACCATAGACCTTCAAACCTGACCTCCCCTGTTCCAGGTTCAGAGGGTAACCTATGTCAACAGACTTGGGTTTCAAGCTGCTGCTAATTATTCAGAGCATTTTAAGAGGCAGGAAGTTTCCTGAGAGAAAACCACAAGCTTTATTTTCATTTAATACCAACCATTCTGTGGTTTTGGAGATGGCCTTTAAAGATTTGTTTTTGATTTTTCTTCCAAAGAGGATGCGGAAAAGAGCATGGCTAGGGTTACAGAAACAACACACAGAAAGAGAAGGACAAAGATTGGGTTACATTAAACAGGTTGCCTAGTAGAGATGGGGCCTGAACAAATAAATGAAAATATTTCTTTCCTTCCAATGGCAGGTGGATGTTGTCATTTTCATTGCAAAAAGGAAATCACAAAAAGGAAGTTTCTTTTGTTTTGACAATTTGGGTGATGTGCATTTGACATATATGTATATAATTACATATGGAATAAAAATTCGCTAGTACTATGACAGTGTTGCAAGAATATTCAGGGTCCTTGCTGGTCACTGAATGAATAAAACAGTACAGGTTACAGATAGGCAGGTATGCTGCAGTTTGTTTACCCGCTCATGGGTGGGATATATATGCCATCAATAGACACTGGAAATCACATTCCACAGGTTATATGTGCCCATGCCAGCACATGCTCATGTGCAAATGTGAACACACACACACACACACACACACACACACACACACACACACACACACACCCTCTACTTACTAGGAATGATTGGAGAATTGTTAACTCTTAAAACCAAATCTTAAATTAACTAGCTCTTAAATTTTAATTCCCTTCCACTGCTCAGTCCCATTAGTTAGCATGACCTAAGTGCCTTTTCATAGATTAAAAAAAAAAACCAAAATCCAAACAAACAAAAATATCTCAGTCTACAGGCAAAATGAAAAGTAAGAAGAATTTTGAAAAAATTTATACTAAAATTGAATTAGTCAATATTTTGGAGAGTATAAATCATGAAATTCCAAACAAGTTTATACTAGTATTTGAATATTATTAACAGTAATATTACCATAGCCCTTCTGCCAAGATGGTTTTACCGAGTAGGGCCACTGCAACCCCTGCACTGTGCGACAGCATCTTGGAGCCACAGGTGACTGTTGGGTGAAGGTGGACACCAAAGGTAGATGAACAGTGCTGAAGTATTCTGGTCTTTCCTGAGCATCCCATATACCCCATAATGCCTTTTTAGATAGAATAAAGAGAAATGGATAAGTTCTTAGAATTAGAGTTTCTCTTGTAACTTTAAAGTGATTGAGGAAAGCAAGGTGCTGAAGAAGACATTGCAAACATTCAATGTCATGCAGAAAAAGAAAGAAATATAATAGCATCTAATAAAGCACAAAATAGAATCCGTTATGTTCTCCTCCAAATCTGCTTTTAACAACAGATATTTTGAAATGCCAAAAAAATACGGAATTTTAGAGTTGAAAGAGGCTTCAGCAACTGTCTAGTTCAATTCATATCCAAAGATGAATTCCCACTATAACATGCCTGACAGGTGGCCATCCATCCTCTGCTTGAAAACACAGTGGGGGAAGTCCATTATTTCCAGAGGTAGCCTATTTTACCTTTGGAATTGGAATGTTTGGAAGTTTATCCTCATAGCATGCTTCTTTCTACCCATCGTTCCTGGTCCTGCTCTCTAGGAAAAAAAGAATCAGTAAGTCTAATCCCCCTTTTCTGTGATAACCCTGTATATGTTTGAATATGGGTATAACATCTCCCTCTGAATCTTCTTTTCTCTAGGCTAAAAATTTCCAGTTTCTTCATTAGTCTTCAAGGTGCTTCTCCATTCTAATTGGCCTTCCTTTGGATACTCTCCTTCTTATCTTGTCCTTCCTGAACATGGTGCACAGAACTAGACACAGTTCTTAGACGTAGTCTGATCAGGATGGAGCAGAAGACTGTGTTTCCTTTAATGCAACCCAAGATTGTCTTAGGTTTTCTTTGACTATCAGTTCACATTGCTGACTCATATTGAGTACGTAGTCTTCTAAAACCTTCATTACTCTTTCAGGCAAATTATAGACAAACCTACCTTTTACAAAGGGATATTTATTTGAAGATATAGTGATGACAATGTCTTCATTTGTTGCAGTTGTGTCTGACTTGTTGTGACCCCATGTGGGTTTTTCTTGGCAAAGATAATGGATTGGTTTACCAATTCCTTCTCATTTTATAGATGAGAAAACTGAAGCAAATAGGGTTAAGTGACTTGGCCAGGACCATAGAGCTAGTATGTTTATCTGAGGCCAGATCTGAACTCAGAAAAATGAGTTTTCCTGATTCCAGGCCCAGCACTCTATCTATTTTCATCACCTAGCTGCTATTACTGACATATCAATAAGAATAAACATTTTTCCTAACATCTTGGGGGCTCGCTCTCCTCTATACTACCACAGTCTTTGAGGAGCATGGGCTCAGATTTAGCTCAGTTCTTGCATTGCATTGATTCCACTAAGTTTAAGTCCACTAAGTTTAAGTCCTTGTCTCAATTGCTACTGGTCTGTGTCCTGAATATTACTCAGGAAGGGGACTTCTTGCTCCGTGGGGCTTCAATACTAGGTTGGCTACAAAACCTAGGACATGTTTAGCCTCCAAGAGGTTGGTTTTCCTGACCTTTCAAAACTCATTAGATCAAAGCCCATAGATTAATATTCTTGAACTAAAATGGAAAGAATAAACTGTTAAGCAAAAGGACTAAGGTTTTTTCATAATGTCACATGAAGGACTTAGATGGCAGAGAAGCCCAAAGCTTCTTCCCCTTCAGTTTCTTACTGAATGCCATTACTGGAACCAAGAGAGAATGGCTATGGCTAAAGACAGGGATGATTAAAATTAATATTTTAAAACCCAGTTTAAGATTCTATTTATCCCTATAGAATTGCATCTTCTTAAATTCACTACTATGTTGTGGTTCTTGCAGATATTCTTGATTCTTGACTTTATTAGACAGTGTGTTACCAATCCCCTCCAGCTTTGTGTCCCATGAAGATTTGAGGAACATGGTATCCATGTCCTTACAGAAGTGAAACAGGACATGGAGGTTACTGCCACTGGTGAGGAGAGATTCTCCAGTTTTTATCTATTTAAGTCCCCAGCTAGCCATGGGGACCAGGACTGAAAGAATAGTCCTTCTGCAATCCTGTGACAGGGAAAAAACAAAAGAAAGCCTTTTGAACGAAGTGAGAACTGGAATCCTAAGGAGGAGCAAGCACGGGGAAATAGACCCACACTTTCTGGGGTTTAGGGCCACCACTGTTGCTAGCAATCTTAAAAGTGAAGACACCAGGGCTGCTGTGACCTGTTGTTGTAACCACCATTGCCATCGTGCTGGGTTCTCAAGAATGGGAACAGGCATTTCCTGGGCAGGAGGAAAGTGAAGACACCACCATCCTCTGGCTGGGAAGCTGATAAACACATGAGAAGTAAATAGAGAGCAAGAAGCACCCAGGGAAACAGTCCTAACAAGGCACTGAGCAAAGAGACTGGTAGAGCTGAAGCCATGGAAATGAGTTGTCATGGAAGCTGTGGTAGAGTTGCAGCAAAGAGGTTGTCAGCATCAGACTCTGGGGCCAAGAGGCATGCCTGAGCAGTATTCATCCAGTGGGGCTGATCCAAGATGGCAATCTTATTTGTCCTTTCCCCCTACCACTTTCTGGGATAGCATGTGTTTATTCCAAAATTTATCTCTATTTAGAGTTTTTTTTAAAATTCCTGTTCATCTAGTCTTTTAATCCATTACTAAGATAAAGTGGTTTACCATTGCACTGCTGATCTCTGTGTTTCATTAATCAAATGCTACTGAAATAGATGTCATGTGGAAAACTGTGAAAAAATGAGTAATAGGTAATTAAATCTGCAAAGAGATTTTCTTTCTAATTGCTGGGATCTGCCAAGATTGGGGGGAGTTTTAAGCTGAACAAAATTGAAGTATTGATTCGTAGTTTTATAGCCTCTGAATGGAAGGTGTCCAGACCATCCTAGACATAAAAGGTGAGTTAGCAATTTGTTGAAGGGGGCAACTCCTGTGAGCTGAGCTAAAGCAGTCTCCTCAGGTATCTCTTCTTTCTATTTTCTTCCTATTCTGAGGCATGTTTGAAAGGAAAACCTTTACCCCTGAGGGGTGGTACTAGGGAATGAACTAGAGAGAAAAAGTCAAACCTGAAAGGAGGAGCTAGGAAAAAGTGGCTCTACCCATATGAGATTGAAGGCCAGAAAGAGAGAAGAATTAGTTCTCCCTTTTTCAGTGCTTCAGATAAGTCAGTGATAAAAATGGTAAACAGCATTGAGTCAAACACCCATCTCTGAGGTACTCTTGGAGAAATTTTGTCATATTGACATTGAACCTTAACACTACTCAAAAGCCATTCAACTATATCCAAATCCATCTAATTGTATTATAGCTCAGCCAGTCAATAAACACTTACTAAGTGCTTACTATGTGCCAGAGACTGTACTAAGCTCTTGTGATATAAGGAAAGGTAAAAAATATGGCCCTGGGCCTCAAAGAGCTCACATTGCAATGGGGGAGATAGCATACAAACAACCCTATGTGTGAGAGTAATGCAGTATACATGGGAGAAAATCTCAGAGAGAAGGCACTAGTCATGTGTGTATTAGAGGAGGGGAGGGCATGAGAGGCCTCTTGCAGAAGAAGGGATTTTGTTATTAAAGACTAATGACATCATGAAGATGATGTCTTGACTTAATCCATGAATTGGATTTCCATGAAGCAAAGTTGCATAGTCATCAGCCTCATTTTCTCCTCCAGAGTCATCATGGCAAGACAAAGGTCAACACAATTGGTGCAGATCCAGGATCCAGGATGTAGTGGGTGACTTTGGCCTTTCTAAAGGAAGATCTTTCCTAGGTCTCTGTTTGTCTGTAGACACGCTCATTCAGGGACTAAGGACAAGGTAAAGACTGAGACAAGAGATGGCCCAGTTTATCATCACAAAGATATCAATCTGGGAGGGGAAGACCCTCAGAGTTTCTGGTCAGAACAGAAAGCAATTGCTATTTACCCTCATTCTACGCCATCAGAAACTAAACAACGAGCAACACAAGCTTGACCTAGGCCTATTGTTGGCCAGAATGATTTGGGGTTTAGAGGTTAGTGAGGCAGCTCCTTTTAAGACGTGGTGGGCTTTTTAAAAAATGTCTGTTTTTCGTAGCTATATTTCAAGGGTCAAAAATGAAAATCACACAGGACAAAGTTAATTATCCCAGCTCTTTCAAAAAATAAAAGGAAAAAAAAAGAAATAACAGTACATTTCCCAACTCCTATTCTAATTGGCGGGTTGGGTCCCCAGAGTGCAGTTACTACTACTACTCCTCCTCTCAGATAACATGGTAAAAATAGTTAATACAAAACCTTCTAAGAACCTTCTTCCCACAGTACATACAGCATCCATTGAAAGAGTAGGCTTAAACTTAGACCATGATGGTAGTGAGGTACCTATGTAAGAAATATTATGTGAAACAGTTTCAAGTCTCCTCACCTGCTCTGGAAGTCCTTTTCTCTTGTAGAGATCTCATGCATATCCCTTGCTGCTGTTCAAGAGAATAAGTGACATCATGAGGATGATGCCTTGATTTGTGCATGAGTTGTCACTGCATCCAGTGACAAGACAAAGATCATGATGACTGGTAATGGCCCAGCCATTAGATATTTGAGATAGGACCTGACCCTCAGCTTTATTGTTGAAACCAGCTCTCTACCCATGATACCACACTCTTTCATATATGCACAATACATACAAAAAGAGATAAGGCAATTAAGCACATTGGAGTATCAAACAAAGTCTCCCATACAAGGTATCCCTTAAGCAAGGTTTTGAAACTGTTGATTCTGAAACACAGAAATGAGGAGAGAATGCATTCCTGGACTGGGGGAAAACTAGTACAAAGATAAAAGTGTTGAACTATATCATACTACAAAAATAGGTCCTCACATAAGAGGTGTGAGTCCTCCTTGTACACCCCATATACTCCACCTCTAGCAAGAGGCATCTGGGTGCTTTTCAGGGCTGCTCATCCACCTTGTGGTGTCCACTACCATCCAACTTTCTTTTCTTTCTTTTTTTTTTAAATAAATTTATTTAACTTTTTACATTCATTTTCACAAGATTTTGGGTTCCAAAATTTTCTCCCCATTTGTCCCCTCCCCTCTCCCCGATACACTGGACATTCTAATTACCCATATCACCAATCTGCCC
>CM053769.1:40983357-41013307 GCA_028658325.1 Potorous gilbertii | reverse complement strand
CATCATCCCCCCCCCACCCTGCTTATCTCCAACTTTCAATTGTAGCTCCAAGACATCCCCCTAACTCAGTGATGGTTTTGAGACCTGTCGGGTACCCTGAACTGGTTTAGCTCCTCTGTGGAGACAATTTTACTCAGGTATGGTTGCCTAGGCATGCTACAGCTTCTTAGAGATGGGATTTGAACTGAGACTTAAAAAAAGCCAGAGAAGCCAGAAGATGGAGATGAGAGAGCGTTCCACTCATGGAGAACGGTCAGTGAAGATACAGAGGAACAGAACACTGTCCAGTGTCCCTGGATTGTAGGGGAATAAAATGTGGATTGGAAATAGAGGAAGGAGGCAGGTTGTAAAGGGCATTAAATGTCAGAGGATCAGGGAAGTAATAGGGAACCACTGGTGACATGGTCAGACCCGTGCTTGAGGAGGATAATTTTGGCAGCTTAGTGGAGTGGGAGAGACTTGAGGTGGGGAGACCAGCTAGCAGCTACTGCAATAGTGTAAGCATGGGGTGATGATGGGCTACATCAAGGTGGCAACTGTGTAAATGGAGAAAAGAGGAAAGTATAAATAGTGGTGGCTGATGGCTACATGGGATGGTTGTGAGTGAGCAGTCAGGCTGACACTAAGGTCTGACGGGTGACTGAGAAGATGGCAATGTCCTTGAATAGAAGAGGGATGTTCAGACACAGGTGAGAGTTTTGTGGGAGAGATAATGAGTTCTTTTGGTCATGTCTTTATCTCTTTATCTTTTCTACAAAAACAGTATGAGACTTCATAAAATTCTTTGCTAAAACTGCAGTAACAATATCCTTCTGATCTACCAGTTTAGTAACTCTGTTAACAAAGACAATAAGGTTAGTCTGGCATGACATGTTCTTGATGAAGTCACATTAGTTCTTTAGAATCACTTTGTTTTCTAACTGTTCACTACCCATCTCTTTAAAAATGTATTCTACACTTCTGGTCTGCCAATCAAATCAACCTTTCTTTTGAAAATGAAGAATCTGCCTTTCCCCAGTCATGCAACACCTCTCCTGTTGTCCTGTTTCAGGCATCACAGCCTCAGCCTTCCCTCTTACCATTCTTTCAGTACCTAGTTGATTTGTGTTTATATAAGGGCAGGCAGCAGTAGTATCAGAGCAATTATAGTTGCATTTTTTGCATATACCCATGTTAATACTCAAAAAGTCGGTCAACAAGTAAATATCTTCTATGTGTACTAGATAGAGTGGGGAGAAGGGTACAGGTATCAAATACAAAGAATAAAACAATCTCTACCTGCAAGGAACTTACATTCTAATAATATAGAGGTGATGGTGATAATGATAGCATTAATGGTGCTACATTTCACTGGCTCACTTTTACCTCTGGGATTAAATATAAACTCCATTGTTTGATTTTAAAGCCCTTTGTAACCTGGCTGCAACCTCTATTTTCAGCCTCACTCTGCCTTACTCCCCTTCCTTCACTCTACAGTCCAGCCACACTGGTCCTTTTGCTGTTGCTCACATGTAATATTCCATTTCCATGTTCTGTGCCCTGTATTGGTTGTCCCCCATGCCCAGAATGTTCTCCCTTCTCATATCCATCTCTTACTATTCTGTATTTCCTTCAGGATTTACCTCAAGCGCTACTTTCTAAATGAGATGTTTCCCGATGTCATCAATTACTAGGGCATACATAGACGATACTTACTTATTGATTGACTGATTGGTTGATTCTACTTCAAGAATCCCTGGGTATTAATGTGGGTATATGCAAAAAATACAACTGTAGTTGCTCTGATACTACTGCTGCCTGCTATTATATAAACAAAAATCACTGTTGTGCTGGGGTGGATGAAAGGAAAATTAACTGACAATAAAGAGAGAAGCCAGAACTTCTCCATGCTTATGTTGCTTCAGTTTTGGACTGGAAAGGAGAAAAAAAAATAGCTCACAAGGAGTTAACATTGAGAGAAGGAAAGAGAGTATAAGAAGGCACCTAGCCCCTTAGTGAATTCAAGTCACCTGACCTCAAAGAGCTACTAAGCACGTATGGGTACTGAAAGAACAGCAAGGGGGAATGCTGAGACTCTGTGACATCTGAAATAGGAAAACAGAAGAGGTGTTGCATGACTGGAGAAAGGCACATTCTTCATTTTCAAAATAGAGGTTGATGAGCATGATTTTGATAATTTCTTGAAAGATGATGTCTAGACTCTTTTTTTGATCATGGTTTTCAGTCCAATAATACTTAAATTATTTCTCCTGGATCCATTTTGCAGGTCAGTTGTTTTTCCAATGAGATACTTTACATTGGATTCTATTTTTTCATTCTTTTGGTTTTGTTTCATAATTTCTTGATTCCTCATAAATTCATTAGCTTCCATTTGCCCCATTCTCATTTTTAAAGAATTATTTTCTTCCGTGAGCCTTTGGATCCCCTTTTCCATGTGGCTCATTGTTCTTTTTACGGCATTCTTCTCCTCCTTGGCTTTTTGGATCTCTTTTGCCATTTGCGTTAATCTAATTTTAAAGGTATTATTTTCTTCAGCATTTTTTTGTGTCTCCTTTAGCAAGCTGTTGACTTGTTTTTCATAATTTTCTTGCGTTACTCTCATTTCTCTTCCCAATTTTTCCTCCACTTCTTTGACTTGATTTTCAAAATCTTTTTTGAGCTCATGGCCTTAGACTAATTCATATTTTTCTTAGAGGTTTTGGAAGCAGGAGATTTGGCCTTGTGGTCTTCTTCTGGCTGTATGTTTTGATCTTCCTCATCACCTATAACTTAAGAAAATACCTCTTCATTGAGAAAGTCAGAATCTGTAGTCTGTTTCTTTTTCCCTGTTTGATCATTTTCCCAGCCAATTACTTGACTTTTGAGCTTTGTTAAGTGGAAGGCTCCACTGCTTCAACAGTTACTGCAGCTGCCCTGGGGCTGGACCAAATTCCCCTCTCAGTCAAGTAAAAGACCCTTCCCACTGACTTTTAAAGCTGTCTTTAGAGTTTGTGGGTTGAGAAGTCAGGAATCCGCAGCTGCCAGCAATTTAGTCCCCTAAAGTCTGCTCCTGCTCAGTTGGTGCCAGGGTGGCCATACTACCCTCTGCTCCCTGCCTGGCATGATAGACCCTTCCCATTGACCTTTTGGATTGTCTTGGGCTGGAAATTTGTTTCAATCTGTCATTTTGTGTCTTCTTCTGCTCTAGAATTTGTTTAGAGTCATTTTTTACAGGTTAATTGGGTGGTTTGGGGGAGAGCTGTAGCAGGTCTCTGCTTTTACTCCACTATCTTAGCTCCACCCCCTCAGGCTTTTTTGCCTATAGATTTCTTTATGTCATTTCTTTTGAGGTCAAGATTATACTGGGCCAGGAATTCATTCTGAGGTCTTGAAGGGACCTATATGGTTATGTTGTTTCTGAAGCTAATAGAAATGCTTGTGAGCACTGAGGTCATGGCAAGCAAGGTCCTTGGAATCGGATCCCAATCCCAATTTTGGAGATAATTGGTCTAGGTGATAGCCAATGTTGTTCAATCGTTTCAGTTGTGTCTGACTCTCTGTGACCCTATTTGGAGTTTTCTTGGCAAAAATACTAGAGTAGTTTGCCATTTTCTTCTCTACTTGCTAATGAGGGCCCTTCAACTGGAGTTTTAACTATGTGAGTAAGAAAGTAATGAATCTGATACATACTCTGAAGGTAGAGTAAACTTGCATGTGACCCATGCTTACATCCATCATCACCAGTCCCCAGAGTCAATGATGAATGTTGTATCTACTGAAAATTCAAATAATTTTTTCCTTTCCTTATTTCTCTTTCTTGTTTATAAATTCCTTGAAGGCAAGAATTGTGGCTAATTCATTTTGCATCTCCAGTGCCTGGTACATGTTATTGTTGTGGTTCAGTCATGTTCAATTCTTCATGACCCTATTTGGGGATTTTCTTGCCAACATACTGGCAAGTGATTTGCTGTTTTCTTCTCCAGCTCATTTTACAAATGAGGAAACTGAAGCAAACAGAGTTAAGTGGAGTCCAGAGTCACAGAGCTAGCAAGTGTCTAAGGCCAAATCTGGACTCAGGAAGATGAGTTTTCAGACCCAGCACTCTATTCACTGGGCCACCTAGCTGTCCAGCACATACAGGGTGCTTTAAAAATGTTTACTGATTTTAATGGAATTAAATTTGCTCAATCTTTCCCACAGGGATGCCACCAAAGTCTGATTTCTCTTTCTGGTTTTACCCTGCCTTTGTTCTCAGAATATAATCAGAGCTATACTGTCTTAGATTCTTGGGGATAATGAGAAAACTCTGTCATTTTTCAGAGTATTTCATTTATTTCCATAATAATTTCCATTTCTGCAACATTTTGAAGTTGTCAAAACACGTTTCTTACGATGACTGTGAAGTACATCGCACAAGTATTATTCAATTCAATTAAATTCAACCAACTTTACTTTAAGCACCTGCTCTGTTCAAGGAGGACAGCAGGCTAGACCTTGGGCAGGCAAAGAGAAAGAAAACAACCTCTGTCCTTAAGTAATATATTAAGGGGATATAATGAGGACACTATAAGTAAATAATAATTTTATGAGGAGGGGGGAAAGTAATCAGGAAAGCCTTGTGTAGGAAATTATATCAGAGCAGTCCTTGGAAGGATTCTAGGAGTTAAAGCTGAAGAGGAGGTATATTCTGGACATGAAATTATCTCTATGGAAAAAAAAGGAAACTGAGGTTCTGAGAAGTGAGACTTTCCCCAGGTTACAAAGCTAGTGTCAGAATTTAGATCTCCTGGTTTTAAGTTCAACAAGCTTTCCCCCCCACTTTTTGGTTATCTATTTTAATTTTATTGATGTCTTTTCCTTTTTTGTCACATTCCATACCCATTAAACTTTCCCTTGTACCAAAGACACTATGATTTAGCAAACCAATTGACACTGATTGATTGATAAATACAACATTCCATGCCCATGCCCATTCCATGGTCCATCTCTTTTACCTCGCATACCTCAGAATTATATTCTACTAGTTCCATCTATTGTGTCTTCACCAGCAATTTTCTTCTGCCTCTTTCCTAGATCAACTCCAACTCATTTCTTAAATTTTTCAGCTTCTTCTTCAGTCTTCTCTTAAATTCTCATTTCATTTTACAGTATTTTTCTTATTCTTCACAGTTACCAACCCTATTTCCTGTTGGACACCAACTAGTCAACTGTTCTACTATCCTGTTTCCTGTCTGGTTAATCATAAATTAGCATTTATAAAAATCTACATTTACATTTAACACCCACGAAGAGATCTATATTTAATATGTAAGAGCATACCTCAAATAGTTCATATGGGGAAAGGTTTCTTGGGGAGGGTTAGGGATCTTAATTTTAAAAATCCCTTTCATTTACTTACTGCTTTATATAGAATATTTAATTTGATTTTCACTGTTATCTCATGAAGTAGGAACTCCAAGTATTGGCATTCCCATTTTACAGATTCAGAAACCTAGGCTCAGAAAAGTGAGGTACCTTGAGGACAGTTTAGGGGGAATTGTGTCATTCCATTCCCTCCTTTCTCCAGAACTACTGACCTAAGAAGTATGTCTCCACCATCCCTCCCCTTGCCCCTACACATTTAGGTAGGTTCCTCAGAATGTGGTCAGGAGGCCACATAGAGACTATGGAACTCTTTTGCTCCAGAGATCATCCTAAGTTTTGTAGGAAGAAGAGATGAGAGTAGGACTATTTATGGATTCCTAAACTGCAACAAGAGAGAGTTTACAATTCTTTTCTCAAAATAAGTGAGAGAATGAAACCAGGACCCAGATGTAGAAATTCTTTTTGCAAATCGAAGCTCACATCTAAATTTTTCTTTTCCCTGCTGAGGAGATCCCATTTGAAAGACAGTGACTTAGAAAGGGAAACTGGTTTACCTATGTCCTTGAGTAATTGCTATCTGGAGCAAAGTGTTACACAGACACTTCCTGCCCTACACATAGATAATTACCTTCTTGTTCTATTAAAATGCCATAGTATTCAGTGCAAATCCTATGTCCTACATGAGAGCTTTCTTGAAACGTCTGGTACCTCCCAGAAAAATTACCTTATATTTAGTTTGTATTTTTATACATATTTATGTGGCTATGTTGTGCCCTGCCCTACCAGAATGTAAGCTCCTTGAAGCAAAAACTGTTTCATTTTCTCTTTGTATCACCAACTCATAGCACAGTATATAATATAGAATCGCGACCTAATAAATGCTTATTGACTGATGATTGACACTGTGCCATTCTGTACCCTTCTCAGTGTTAATGTAGTTTCTTTCTCATGATGGCAACTGTAGTGAGATTTCAACACTGCAGCCCAACTTCAAACAGACAGCTAATATGATTTAGATTAGCTAGGGACTTCATTGCCTGAAAATCTTTCTTCTTGTCTGCCAGCAAAACAAAACAAAACAAAAAATAAACAATACAACAAAGAGGGAACATGATTTATTCAGAAAATTGCTTCTGGGGAAGAGAAAGAAACCACAAATCCAGCAAATATTCTGAAGGTTGTTGGCTATTTTCTCAAACTTTCTGGTTATCTTTATTATACCCTGAAAAACTCCTGCCATAGAAATATAGAGGTAAAGAATTCATTTCAAACTACAGTATATGACATGATGTCACTTGAACAATCCATTCAGAGACAAACAGTTCACTGAAGAGCTTTCCCTGAGTTCATTTCTTTGTTTTGGTTCAACTGCAAGGTGTACGTAATCAAGAAAACGGCTCACTCTATGACTGTAATTTTCAGTTGTGATGGGAACATTTTATATGCTCTGAACACCTCAAAGAAAGAAGCTAAATATTCTTGTTAGAATCAAAGAAAACCAGAGGAAGAGACATCTGCTTTTAGATGTGACTATATCCAAAATGCCTAAGGTCCATAACTGTTAATATTAACTGTGAATTATTTCTAAGAATGGAGATGCTACAGCTTCTCCTTTTTAGCCTTTTCAGATGCTCAGGGACTGGTACTCTCCCTTGTATTTAGCCTGGATCTTGATTGCTTCAATTTTTTTTTCCATTTTGTGGACATTCAATAGTTGATCAGTAATTTACTTAGAATGTCAATAACAAATTGACTTACTAACTCACCCCAAAGCCTTCTTTTCTCTACCCCGAAGAGTCACAGACATGGAAGGAAACTTGGAGATTATCCTTCTAATATCTTCTTTTGTGTAGTGAGCATTTGAGGTCCAGAGAAGAGGAAATGATTTGACAAAGGTCGTACAAAGTTGACAACTCTTAAATTTCTACCTCAAACCCAATTTTCTGAACTTGAGTTCAATTCTCATAACTTGTTTTTTTCAACTTCTTTCATTCTTTCTTCTAACTCATTACCCATCATCCTCCTTTGTTAAGATTTCTTTTAAGAACATTTTTTTTGTGTAGCCAAACTTTATTCAACTATCTTTATAAAGAAGATATTAAAACTAATTTCTGGAAGGAAATGAAATAATTGCTTTTTTTTGTCTCTCTCTAAACTTTACTAAAATGTGAAGGCAGAAACTTAATCAAAGCTTTGTTGTGACTAGATCCTTGGGTTTTCTTTATAAAAACTTTAAAAAAGTAAAGAGCATATTAACCTAGAAATTCTTAAGGCATTTATTAAGGAATCAAAAACATATGTATCTCTATCATCTCTCTTACATACATAGTTATATATATTCATATTATAGAGTATATAGCATATTATAATAGTTATAAATGTTATTAATAGCATTTATAATTATAGTTACAAATATTATATGGCATAACTATGTACTATGTAATATATGTATATATATGCAAATAGTGAGACCATAGAGGTAGCCATATTTTTATTTTATATTCATATATATATATATATGTATACATACTTATATGGTAGTCAACTGGATTCATCTGGATTCTGTTGATCTGTATATTTCTTCCAGTTGTTGCAGATCATAATCCATCTATACCAATTCATCTCATGAAACATTTCTCCATTTCTTCCTATAAGCTTGCCACAACAAGAACCACTCAGCAGCTTGGTTTTTTTTACTTGCTTTTTTTTGACATGGTGGGAATACCAGTGGAGCATTCATGCTGTCTACCTACTAGCTTAGCTTTCCTTTTTATCACATATTTTTCTGATAACATATTTTCCTTCAGTTCTTTTTCAAAGTTATTTATTTGATTAATTGTTGAATCCTGGTCATATCCACTGTGAGCTTCTCTATTACCCTCTGTGTGGTAAGACTTTTTAATTTTTTAGAGGTTTATGTTCCATGTCTTATAGCCATACAATAATACCATTGGTTTTAAAAATCTAGGACTTTGTTTCTAGGAGAAACTTGTGGTTAAGGGATTTTTGTGATTATCTGAATCGTGTAATCTCTAAATTTCTTTTCCTCCTATTTAATTCTGGACCTGATTTGTAGTGTCTAAGATATACATACTGATAAGTAATCTCCATAGCTTGACCTTTCAGGTCTATATTATCATCTGGGCACTAGATATTCTTTTTTCACTTGATCTTTCCTAGGTGGATGGTCAAGTTAGTCTCTTTTAAATGATTACAAATTTTTTTCCAGGGAGATCTGCAATATTTCTAAGGTCTGGATGGAATGAGGAAAATCTGCAAACAGGTCCTCTGGACAACTTTATCATCCACAGGGGATGCATCTTCAAATTGGGCTCCATTATGGATCTCTTCCATCACAGAGGAGAACAGTTTTGGTGAGCATACATCTTCCTGCTTTATGCCTTTTTTGATTTATTATTAAGGGTTGTTGAACAAGGCTATCTCTGTCATAACTTTCAAGGAATTTTGAAATAGGAGACGTTGCTGAAAAAAAGGGAAAATGCAAAGCTTGATATGATTCAGTTTCTCCAATAGTATATCTTGGTTATTGAACTATGGCCTCCCATTTATCTAAGTTAAAGTCAGTAGATGGTCTAAAAATGACTGATTTTTACTGTCCTTTGCTTCTTTCCTACTACTTTTCTGTCATCACTAAAGAAATAAAGTGGACTTCACAGGAATGAAGGCCATTTTGTGTTTTTCTTTATTTCATGGGTTGGATGGCCTATCGGTAATGAACCTCCCTCTATTTATCTCCCAAAGCATACTTGGTCTGCTGCTGGGACAATGTTGAAAGCTTGTCCTACACGGTAGAACCTTCCAGAGTTTGTACTCTACCAGAATTGCCTTCAAGAATCTATGGTTGCTTCCATTCCACAGTGAAGCCTTGTAGTCTTGCTTAGACACACACACACACACACACACACACACACCACTCATATGACTTTGGAAGGCTATTAATGAGAGGATGGGCCACAGTACTATAATAAAAATATCTTTCACGTGTCATTGAAACCTTTAATTCAGCATTAAAAATATTGCATGGGTTGTAAGGTGAGTAGTCTGGTATCTGAGCTTTTGGTGCCTTAGATGTTTCACACCTGAGATTCCTGCACTGCCTTCTCAGACCCCGGTCGGCCTGTCTCTAGATGTGCATTCATCTTTGCATGCATTCAAGGCCAGGTGTCACACAGACCTGTGACCTCTGGATGACCAACTTCATTGGCCATGTGGAGCTAAGTTCTCAATGTCTTCCTAGAGACTATAGTAACATGCAGATTATCTTTTCAATATTGTACTTTATTTGTCGATGTAATTCCAGGTATGCTTGTGGAATATCCTTTTTTAGGGTAGTTTACTTCTGGATGATTTCCCAGTGAAAGAAAAGCCCTGGCCCATAAATTGAAAGGGGAAGGGGGGAGGAGGGAGAAATTCATGGGTGAGATTGCCCTGTAGTCCAAACTGATATTTGAATGTTACAAGTGTAGCAACATAAGAAAGAATTTGTTCCATTGCAAACAAATTTGTTTTATTTGCCCTATACAATTCTCTCCAATGGGAGACCATATTATAGGTGAAACAATTTGAAAGCAAGATCCTTCTGATATTTGCAGTAATATGGAATTCAATTTAATAAGGATTAATGGTGGCTATTATGTTCTCAGCATGTTGCTAAGTACTATTGGGGATCCAAGTAGAATTTTATTCATTTATTCATTCAACAGATATTTATTAAATTCCAGGGACAGCTAGGTAATGCAGTGGATATAGTGCCAGGCCTGAAGTCAGGAAGACTTATCAAATCTAACCTCACATACTAGCTGTGTGACCCTGGGCAAGTCACTTAACTCTGTTTACCTCAGTTTCCTCATCTGTAAAATGAATTGGAGAAGGGAATGCTAAACCACTCTAGTATATTTTCCAAGAAACCCCTAAATGGAGTCACAGAGAGTCGGACACAACTGAAACAACTGACCAACAAGGTAAAGAGAACTGTGATAGGTGTTACATGTTATGTAAAGCATAGAAAAGGCTAGGCTCAAACTCAAGAAGTTATATAATGGAGGTTTCAGTCTAGCGGGGGAAAATGAACAAGGATTCTATAAACTATAACATTATAAGGAAAAAAGAGTTGAAACAAAGTATAATGTAAAGTGTAAAGTATTAACAACTGAAAACAATCAGGGAAACAGAATTCCATGTCATTTAAATTCAGATATGCTCCTTGTCCTTGCATTAGGGGTTTCTAAACGTTAGGTAGCATTCCCTGTTCTTTTAAAAAAAGAAAAAAAATTGACACCCCTTGTCTTCAATCAATTAATCAACAGCATTTATTTACTATGTTTCTAAGTTCTATGCTGAGCAAATGAGGATACAGTTATATATAGAATGAAGCCATCATTATTCACAAGAGGAGCTTACATTCTAAAACAGAGCAACTGAACTCCTTTCCCTGCCAAACCTTCTGCCCTTCCTAATTTCTCTATTACAGTTAAAGGTACCCCCATCCTTCCGGTCACAGTCACCTAATGTTGATGACTTCCTCTAGCTCACACGTCCCACCCCTTTGAGTTGCCAAGTCCTGTTGATTACACTTGGTCATGTCTCTCCCATACGCCTCTTTTTCTTCTGCTACCCCCTGGTACAGGCCCTTATAGTCTGGCTGGATTATTGCCATAGTCTACCGATTTGTCTCCCCACACCAATCCATCCTCCATGCAGCTGTCAAAGTGACCTTCTTAAAGCCCAGGTCTGAACGTCCTCCTCCCTATTCAATAACCTCCAGCCGCTCCCTATTATCTCCAAGATCAAACATAAAAGCCTTTTTTGACTTTTAAAGACCTTCACAACCTAGCCACCTCCCACTTTCTAATCTTCTTATGCCTTCCTCTCCTCCATAAACAGTCTAGTGACAATGACCTCCTTACTGTTCCTCCCATATGATACCCATCCCTTGACATTTTCACTGACCGTTCCCTATATCTGAAATTCTCTGACTTCTACTTTCTCTGGCTTTCTTCAAGTCTCAGCTAAACTCCTACCTTCCATAACCCTTTTCCAGTCTTCCTTACTTTGCCTCCCCCATGAAATTATCTTCAACTTTCTTGTATATATCTTGTATGTACATAGTTGATTGCATGTTGTCTCCCCCATTAGAGTGTGAGCTCCTTGACAGAAGGGACGTTTTTTTAACCTTTCTTTGTAGCCCCAGTACTTGACACAATGCCTGGTACACATATTTAGACACAATAAATTTTGACTGATGTGTGTGTATACACATAATTATAATAAAGAATAAATACAATGTGAATTGGGAAGGAGGGCACTAGCATTTGAGGAGATTCATGTAGAAGGCGGTTTCTTGAAGGAAGAGAGTGTTTCTGTGACATCGAGGTGAAAAGAAAGTGCTTTCTTGGTATGGAGAATGGTCAGTGCAAAGGCATATAGATGGGAAATGGAGGGTCGTCTTTGAGGAAGAGAGAAAAAGTGAATTTGGTGGGATTGAAGACTGTAGGAAGGGGAGTAATGTCCAATCAAGCTAGAAAGATCAAGTGGGAGCAGGTTTGGAAGGACTTTGAGCATTAGGGAAATACTAGAGTTAATTAATTGAATAGTAGAGTGATACGGTCATCTCTGTTTTTAAGGAAAAATTACTTTGACAGTTCTTTAGAGAATTGTCTGGAGTAGTGGGACTTGAGGCAGGGGGACCTATTAGGAGGCTTTTTCAATAAACAAGGTGAGAGGTGATGAGGTTCTGAATAAGGTGGTAGTGGGGTGGGTAGTGAGAAGAGGGAGGTGCCAAAGTTGTTGCAAAGGTTAAAATATCAAGATTTGACAACTAATTGGACATATGAGGTGAGAGAGTGAAGAGTCAAGGATAATACTGAGTTATTGAATTTGGAAAACTAGAAAGAGAGTAGTAACCTTGATAGACGGAGGGACAGGAGGGTTTCAGAAAAAGTGATAATACATTGTTTTGGACATGTTGAGTTTGAGATGTCTCTATGACATTGACTTTGAAATATCCAGTCAGCAACTCGTGATGTAGGCCTGAAGCTTGGCGGAGGACCAGGGCTAGCTCTGTAGATCTGTGAGTCATCTGCGTAGAGAGGATAGTTCAATTTGTAAAAGTTGATGATGTCATTGAGGGTTTAGAATGAGAACAAAAGAAGCCCTGGGAACAGAGCTCTGGTGAGCATCTTTAATTAGCTGGCTTGGTATGGATGATGAGCCAGCAAATAAGGTGGAGGTCGTTAGATAGGTAGCAGAAGAACCAGAGAGATCAATTTACAAAAAGTCAGAGAAGAGAGAGAATCCAGAAAAAAGAGCTGGTCAACAATATCAGATGCAACAGATAAGTCTAGAAGGACGAGTACTGAAAAAAATATTATCAGATTTAGTGTTAAGAGACTGTTGAACAATGATAAACTACTAGTCTAAAAGAATGAAGATGAAATGTCACTTCAATAAAACACTCAATCGATCCCTATTTATTAAGTGCCTACTATATGCCAGGCACTGTGCTAAGTTTTTCTGTAAGAGGGGTGAGTAACTTAATGTACAGAAAGTTTCTTATGTTTTAGTACATGACCAATGAGTAAATTTGTTTTGCTGGATTATGCATACATCTATTAGGGCTTTGGGAAAAGAGTGTTTGTTTAAAAAGTTTATTATTTATTTATTTTTAGCATTCTTTTCATTTGAAATTTTGAGTTCAAATTCTCTCTTTTCCATCCCTCCCAGGCTCATCGAAAGAGTTGGTAATGTGATGTCATTGTACATGTGAAACCATGCGGATCAGATTTCTATATTAGCTGTATTGCAAAAAAAGAGCGAGACAAAGTAAGAGAATTATACTTAAAAAAAGATAGAGAGATTGTTGGTAATTTTAAAGACAGCAATGTCAGCCATGAGTTTTCAAGTCAGATTACAAAGTGTTGAGAAATGAATGAGAGGAGAGGAAATGGATATAGAGGGCTTTTTTCCAGAGGTTTGTCTGAGAAAAGAAGAGATAGGACAATAGCTTGAAAGACTGGCAGGGTCTAGTAAAGGTTTATTAAGGATGTGATTTGAGAAGGTGTGAAGACAGTAGAGAAGGAAGGGGAAGGGGAAGAAGAGCAAGAAAGAGAGAGAGAATATGAATTTGAAATTAAGATGGGCGAGGATAGCTCAAACACACATATAGAGGAGTTGGCCTTGGTAAGGAGAAAGGTTAACATATTGTCAGACTACAGGGAAAGGAGGTGAGAGTACAGGGTGATATAAGGAGTTCTGAAAAGAGAATGGGAGCTCAGATAGAATGGTCTCAATTATTATTTTTTTCCAGTGAAGTAATAGAAGTCCTTTGCTGAGAGAAAGAGGATAAAGGGGGTGAGGGAGGTTTGAGGAGAGAAAACAAAGTTTGGCAAAGTGTTTGTGGGGAGTAGAATAGAGATCAGTTAGAGAGAAATAAAAGAATTGCTTTGTTGCAGGGGGGGCCTGGTTGATGTTGGATAACATATTTATAATGTACACAATCAATATAGTCATCATTTTCTCCAATTAAGAATTTATTGTAATTTTTTGACAATGCAAAACAGATCTTGAAATATAATAAAAATAATGTAACATTTATTTATTGATAAAATCATTCATAATTTCATAAAATATATCAGTATAATAGTATGAAAGGCAGGTTTGTTTGGGAGCACAAAGTTAATCAAAACAATGTAATATGTTATTGCTAGCTGTGACTCTTTTTCAGCCACTAATCAAAATTGAATTTGTTTTTGTAACAGCTTCAGCAGAGAATCTCATTTCACATGAATAAGATTTCTACATTTTAAAAAGTAAAACAGATATATTTATGCATCACCACAGAATATCATTTCCCTTAAAAATAGGACAATAACATTAAGACTATCATATTTGCATCTGTTTGTTGAAAACCTTAAGTAGTTGTAACTGATTTTTGGAATCCTTTGCTTTTATAAAATTGTAGGGTTTTTAAAAACCAGCTTATCATATTATATTTACTAAAATGATTGGCATTGTGAAACATAACAGATTTTACGGTACTTTTAACTTCACCACAAAGATTGTTTAACTTTGAGTTTATATATTCTACATCCAAACAATAAACAGGACACGATTCATTCACATCTGACTCTTCAATACCCCATTTAGGATTTTCTTGACAAAACTATTATAGTAGTTTGCCATTTCCTTCTCCATAGATGAGGAAATGGAGACAAATAGGGTTAAGTGACTTGCCCAGGGTCATACAGCCCATACTCATACAAGATGAGTCTGCCTGACTCCAGGCCTGGCACTATATCTGTTGTATCATCTAGCTACACCCATCAACTGACTGAAACAATGGCAGATTGACCCCACCTCAAGATGCAACCCATCCCTACTCAAGTTGGACTTTTGTTTGCATTTACCGGATTAAATAATTTCTGTGCTAGTTTCACTGTCAGTTGGGACAGTTGCCATCTTAGTTTAACCTTTCCTAGTATTGATTAATTTTTTTCATTGAAAAAACAGATGTATTTATGTGAGTGTTGTACTTGAAAATGTCTAGTCCGTTTTGACATTGCTCCATACCCACTTTGAGAGGGTTTCACCCTCCTGGTGGTGCAACCCAACTCTTTCACAAGGAGACCAAAGTAGAACTTCATCATGCCAAATGATACCCTATGGAGCAGGATTCTGAACATTTTCCTGATGCAAAGCTATCTTTGGGTCTTCTCAAATTCTTACTGACTAGCGGCTGGTGAAGGTTGTGACAATGCAAGTAAGGGGATAAGGTTGTTTGGGCAGAGCAGCTGCCAGTCCTCCCACAAAAGTAAAGAAGGGAATTCAGTTGTAGATTTACCAGGTAAGGTTTGGAGATACGTAGCGGGTTGGTATTTAAGAGTTGGAAGTTCCTGTAGTTATAGAGAGTCTGGAGAGTGTGATTAATGCCAAACGAAGTGGAATTTCTCTCCAGTTTGTCCCTCTCAATGCTTCCATTGGTATATTCTATTTTCCTATGTCAAAATGGATTCATATTCACCTGATTCTTAAATGCTTTTTCTACTATACTTAGTTCTCCATACAAGATATGCTTTGTTTTCTGATTTCTGAATATACTACCTTATTTAGGACATTATTGGAAATCATGATATCTTGCACAGACTGTTTATCTTATTCTCTTGAGGATTTTTCAAGTCTTTTTAAACTTTCATTAGAGACAGAGAATAACTTGTCTTTGGACTTTCTCTCTTAGTGATCTCACACATTCCTATAGTTTTAATGATCACTTTTACATGCTAAGCCAGGGGTGGGGAAGCAGTGGTCACAAGGTCACATGTGGTCCTCTAGGTCCTCATGTTCAGCCCTCCGACTGAATCCAAACTTCACAGTACAAATCCCTTAATAAAAGGATTTGTTCTTAAAACTTGGACTCGGTCAAAAGGCTGTACCCGAAGACCTAGAAAGTCACATGTGGCCTTGAGGCTGCAGATTTCCCACTCCTGGTCCAACACTTGGCCAACTCCCTCATTGTCAATGGTCATGAATTAAGCTCCTTTCCTCCCCATCACCAGAAGGGTGGATGTTGCTGCTTACACTGCTTAAATGAGTTGGAAGTCACCTACTATAATTATTTTGGTAAGATGGAAGAACATCAGACTGTACCATTTGCTTGCCACTGTACAGCAACATCTGTTCAGTGGGTATTAACATCTGCTTTTTCATTTCAACCTCTCTACCCCTGGATCTCGCCACCACAGCGATGCAGCAACCTAAAGACCAGTGTATGCCATTCTCCCTGCAGTTCAACCCTCTTAGAAAAATTGTCTCTCTCAGTTAGAATGTGAGCTCTTTGAAAGCTTTCCTGTTCATATTCCCCAACCCTTCACCCAGGGCTTGGCACATAGTAAGCACTTAAACATTCGTTCATTCATTCCTGCATTCACAGATGTGGCTCAGTGACTAGAGCACTGGACCTGGAGTCAGATAGATCTGAATTCAAATCTGGCTTCAGATATTTATTAGTTATGTGACCTTGAACAAGTCACTTAGCTTCTGTTTGCCTCAGTTTCCTTCCCTGTAAAATGGGAATCATAATGCAACCTACCTCTCACGGTTGTTATGAGGGTGAAATGAAGTTATCATTATAAAGCACTTAGCACAGTGCCTGGCACGTAATAGGACTATATAAATTATGGTTCCTATTACTATCATTAACAATAATATTAACATACTAGCATGTAGAGTTCACCTACATTCTAGTCCTGGCTGCACCACGGACAAGTCATTTAGCTCTCTGCTCCTCAGATGGTGTGATAGAGTTGGACTCGATGATCATTAAGATCCTGTTCAACACCAAGACACCACGATTATTTTATGTTAAAAAATAGTAATGTTCCTTCTTTATGTGTTTAAGGAATTCATTAAAATCATTTAATGTGCATTTTCTGTCTTAATAAGTACAACAAACCAACAGAAACAAGAAACATTAAGATTCTCCCCCCTCTATTTTCCCTTAATTCTCTCAATATGTTGACACTGTTGTCAAACTCACTTTCTCTTCGATCAGCATTTTTTCTTATCATCCCTAGACATTTTTCTTCATTTCCCTATTGCCTTCTCTTAATATTAGACTGCCATAATTCAGGAGAGTAATCCAAGGACAAGGGGCAACATGGCAAAGTGGATGGAGAGCTGACTTTAGGGTCAGCAAGCCCTGAGTTCAAGGTCTACCTCTGAAACATACTTGGGTAAGCTGTGAACTTCTTATGTTATCTTGCTGGGACTTCTCTCCTGTCTCCTCACCACTCCCTCTCCCTCCTTCCCTCTCTGTCTTTTTTTTTATAAAGCACTCCTTTATGTCTTCCTCCATTAGAATGTGAGGTTCTTGAGAGCAAGGCCTATCTTGCTTGTCTGTATTTGTATTACCCACCATTTAGCACAGTGCCTGGCACATGGTAACTATCTAATAAATACGTTATCTCTCTATGCTATGGGTAGCTCTCTACAATTACAAATTTCACATCAGATGCCCATCTTCATTAGTAGTGGGAGCTTCTGAAAATATATCTGAAAATATAAATCTAAAAAAATAATCTAGGGAGTCATGTTTTCATAAATGCGTATACAATTGGTATGTGGCATCTGAGGGAGGGAGCTCAACCTAGGGCAGTGGCTGTCTTTGTTTTTATTTTTATTTGTATCTCCAGCATTTAACACAATGCCTGGCCCATAGTAAGGGCTTCATAAATGCTTAATTAACTGGATGACATACAAGAAGATGGAATTTCTAATGAATGAAATAAATGATCAAATCTTGGAGTAAGGAGAACCAGTGCTGATGATCATCTGGGAAGCAGATGACTGGAATTCTTGGGTAATCTCTCCAAGGGGAAGACAGTTGGATAGGGATGGTATATGCAAATGGATGAGTGGCTCAATACAGGATATTTTGTCAGACTATTGTAAAAAGAGCCAGACTGGAGAAAGCCTTAGGAGGTCCTATCTCCAGTTCATGTCTGAAATCACTGTGGTGGACTGGAGGTGTTTTTTAGGGGGACAGTTACTCCTATACAATGCCATTCCCACTCTACTTTACTACCATAGTTTTGTGAAAGTGCAGGCACTTCAAGTTATTGCTGCTCTGCTCCAGAAAATGCTGAAGCTTTCAAGGGCAAAGACTAAGGAGCTGCCAACTGCAGTGATATAATAGACATTGACATGTCGTGAAAATACTAGGCACAGGAGCCTAAGATAATAAATCTGAAAAATTAACACGTAGGAGAACGGGAGAGGGAGCAATATGTTTTGGTAATCACTTTGAACTGTTGAACTCTCATTCTGCCATCCCCAGAAATCTCAGGTATTAGGCAGATGTCATTCAAACTGTGATTAACACGTTACCGAATTTCTCCAGTCATTTAATAAAAGTTTTACATAACATGCAGGTAATTGCTTCCAAATGGCAAGGTTGCCATGTGGGCTCTATGGATGGTATTGTTTCCACTGTTAGGTGACATTTTCTCTCATGGCACTTTGCTCCAACAAGGGTTGCTCTCCAGGGGCCTGAGCAATATCTGGCCAGCTTTCCAGTCACTCTTTTTAAGGGTGAGAGACAAAAGAGTCGGCTGGGGAGATTAAGGGCTTTCTAGTTGGTATGTTATCTTTATTTTAGATTTCTGCAGAGCCATTAAACAGAATTATTCATTTTTTACAATTTAAAAATAAGTTTTATTGATGTCCTTTGGCTTTTATATCACAAAATTCTTGTGGAAACAAGTTAGGCCAAGGAAAGGGTACAAGCATCAGAGAAAAATTACCAGAGGTTATGGTGTGTGACCATATAGACCTTCTTCAAGCTCACCATGGTCCTTTAAGACAGTATCCCTTGTGAGAAATCTCCCGGTTTTAGTCAGGGACCTAGCATAGACACCTCTCAATCAGGACCAAACAGACCAAATAATAGAGAAGAGATGACTTGTGAGCAAAGCCAGCATAGGACTGGGTGAATCATTTCTGAGCTCATTGAATGCAGGAATATGAAGGCCTTTATTTCTGTCAAAAACATAAAAAAATTTCAATTGAAGTAGCTAATAATTCCATCTATTAAGGTCTAAGATCATAATCCAATAAAATATTATCCTAGGGTTTTCAATCTAGAAGCCCTTTCTTAGACACTCAAATTTAGATTCCTCCCCCCATCCCCCAATACAGACTTGAACCTATTCATCTCTATATTGTATCTTGGAACAAAGAGAACTTGTGTGGTACAGTGGGAAGAATATAGAATTTGGAGTCAAGGATTTGAGTCCTATTCTGAGATCGAATACTTAGTGCATACGTAATCTTGGGCAAATCCTTTAACTTTGCTGGGTCACAGTTTCCTCATCTGTAAAAGGAAAACATTTGACGAGATGATCTCAAAGATTTCTTCTAGCCATATTTTCTGAGAAGGCATCTTATTCATTTCTAAGCACCATCATCTCAGAAGATGACTTTCCTTTCAAAGTCTAGAATATGACTTCACAACATCTTCACCCCCTAAAACCAAGGAGTTCTTATTAATGCTTTACCTAAATGCCTCTCATATTATTATGTCTTTCCCCTTTTTTCTCCTGTCTACCTTGGAATGAAAAAATACTGATATGACCACCCAGAGAAAAGTCTCTAAAATATAAATTCACAGAGGACTGGAATGATCCAGAGCCTCATGTTAGGTAGTAGAAAATAAGGCAGAAAAAGAGCAGGAGTAGGATGTTTAGTCAGTTGAATGCTTTATCTATTATAGGTCTATGCCCCAAAGCCTCTGACAAGGTGTTTCCTCCTCTAAGATCAAGTTTATGCTCCATCCCCTTTTGGAATGAGGTGAAGTCAGACATAGCCCACACTCAGCTGCACGGTGATTATGGGGGAAAATACAACAAAAAACCCCACCTCCCATTTTCCTGTCTGTGTCTGGAAAAAGCACCAGAGCAAATTCATCCGAGCCCTGCTAAATGGGAACCCATTAACGATTTCTGACTTTGTAAAATTATCGACCTGAGCCATCGGACTATAAATAACTGTCTACCATTCCTGTCTCTCAAGAAGATTTAGTTCATGTCAACAGGAACTGGTTGCACCTGAAATTACTCAGTCATCTCTCCGCCTGATTGTCTTACTTTAGCACTTTCCTGACCTTGACTTTACGTCGGTGAGGCTTTTTTATTCCCTCATGTTGGGACAACTAAATCATCATTTCAGTGGATTGAGACAGTGCTTTGCGAGAACCATGGACTCTTAGCCCCTTTACCCTCTCACTCCCAAATTCACTTTTGGAATCAAAGGTGGCACTAGCAGCAGCAAAAGTAACAGTCACATGTAGTTTAAGATGCTCAATGGCAATTGCAGTCCATGGATGTTCATCAAAGATGTTCAGTCCTGGAGCCAAGCAGGGTCCTGGATGCAGTGCCAACTCTGTGCTATGGTGGGCTGCTAAATGCTTATTTTGGGGTTGACTTATTCTGACTTACAGATATAAAGTAGGAATTTAATAAGGTTTTCATTACATCTGTGATAGGATTTTGGAGCAAACCCCAACAGGTAAAGAGTTTCTACTCCAGAAACTAATTTGATTCCTGGGAAGATGCCTATCTTCTTTTTGGGGTTCTCTATGATACAGATTCATATCTCAGAACTGGAGCTAGGTTTTGGGGGTTCAGTGTGCTCTTGCCTTCTTTGACACTACCACATGCCATTGCTATTTCTAATGTTTGTGGACTTGGCCTGCTCTCTCAGATAGGTTTTCCACATATACTGAATGATCTCCTGGTTTTGGAGACAGGTAACAAAAAATTTAGTTCTACAACTGCTAATGACTCTAAATGCAACTTTTCTGTGCTTCATTTTTCATATGTGTAAAATTGATATTTCTTTTTCTAAATTTGTGTTAATTTACTGAATAACTGAACCTAGGAAAAAAGAATAAATGTTTATTAAATGCACTGAGATTCTTGGGACAAAATAGATTTACAAACATTTCCATGAAATATTCATTCACTAAGTTGTCCAGGATACATGATAATTTCTACTGGGTGAATAAATAAAAAATGATTAAGTTATTTAAAAAAATAATATTTTATTTTATTCCAATTACATGTAAAAATAATTTTAACCATTTTTTTTTAGGTTTTGAGTTCCAAATTTCATTCCTCTCTCCCTTCCTCTCCTCTCTCCCTGAGACAATAAGCAATCTGATGTAGGTAATATATATGCTATCATGTCAAACATTTCCATATTAGTCATTTTGTGCAAGAAAACTCAAGAAAGAAAGAAAAAGTATAATATAAAGTATAAATACATAATATTTAAAGTATTATTTTATATTTATATTATTAATTATTATAATTATAGATAATTTATTATATATTTATTAATATAAATATATTGGTATATTATATATTTATATTATTAATTACAAATAATTATTATAATATAAATATATGTTTATATTATTATATATACTTTATAATATTATTATTATATAATAAATATAATATAAAGTATATAAAAAGTATAAAAATAATATACTTCAGTCCATATTCAGTTCTTTCTTTGGAGGCATATACCATTTTTCATTATGACTCCTTTGGAATTGTGGTCTTGGACCATTGTATTGCGCTAAGTAATTCACAGTTGTTTATTGTACAGTGTTGCTGACTGTATAACATTTTCCTGGTTCTGCTCACTTCACTTTGTATCAGTTCATATAAGGCTTTCTGATTTTTCTGAAATCTTTCTGCTTGTCATTTCTTATAGCACAATAATATTCTACTACAGAATGATGTTTTTATTGAACCAGAGAATCTGAGTCGGAAGGGGAAGCTTCAGGGGCCATTTAAACCTCTAATTGAACAGGTATAGCATCCCCAACAAATATGAGTTTCCAGTTTTTGCTGGAAGACCAATGTACAATTGCTATTTCCTAAATCTCTACTTTTTGTCAGCCTTAGTTTTCAGGAAGCTTTTCCTTGTGTTTCCATCTGTCTCCATTAGTACCAGATCTGTACTGGACATGGTATAGCAATCAAAGTTATTCCTAGAGTGAGGTGCCTAGAACTGCATGAGAGTTCTGCATGAGGTCTCTGCACAGAGAGAGAAGGACCTTCAGAGCAGGCAGTATTTTGTCACACGTATTCTTACATGTGTGGCTTATTATGGTCTAAGTTTAGATTTATTCCTCCCATGAATACGTATGTATCTGTGGGGAAAAAGTGAACCAGGCTGTTGGGAGGTTTGGTATTAACCGTCTTTTACCATGCTATCTGAGAGTTAATAGTACTAGTAACTGCCCTCTCGGGACCCAATCTGCCAATTAGAACACAAGTTGGGAAATGTAATTATTTCTTTCCTTCTCCTTTTCCTTTTCCTCCTCCTTCTTTTTCAAAGAGCTGGGACAGTTAACTTTTGTCTTGGCCAGTTTTAATTTTTGATTTCTTAAAATATAGCTCTGAAAAATAGGCTTTAAAAAGCCCAGTGTATTTTACATGGAGTTACTTGACTAGCCTTCAAACTAGTTTTTCACTGAATGACCAATAATAGGTCTACTCAAGCCTTGGTGGCTCATTGCTTAGCTTTTGATGGCTTAGAATGAATGTAAGTGGCAATTGTTTTCCGTACTGGCCAGAAACTCTGAGGGTCTTCCCCTACCAGATTGATATCTTTGTGAAGGTAAATTGGCCCATTTTTGGTCTCAATTCTTACCTAGCCCTTAGTCATTGAATGGGCATGGCTACAGACAAAAAGAGACTGGGAAAGACCTTACTTTAGAAAGGCCAAGGCCACCCAACGCATCCTGTGCCATCACCAGATGTGATGCAACCTTTGTTTGTCACTGGGCTCTGATGACTCTAGAGGAGAGAGTGAGACTGATGACTTTGTGCAGCTCTGCCTCACTGAAACCCAATTCATGGGTAAGTCATTGGTCATTGATGATGATGCCATTAGACCTCTTCAGTAATGAAGGATGGCCAACAACAAGTCTAGAACTTAACAGTATTCTGGATGTGATCTAATCAGAATAGAATGTGATCATCTCTTATTTTAGACACTATATTTCTCTTAATTTAGTCCAAGATTCCATTAGCTTTATTGGCTGTCAAATCATTTGGTTAACTAAATAGTTCACTGAAATTCCCTCTTCTTGTCTCTATGAATTGCTGTCTAGTGTATCCCTTTACCTCCCACCACAGCCCAAACCTCCAATTTGGTACTTGTAAGATAAATAAAAAAAAACCCTCAATTTTAGAACTTTGCATTTATTCCTATACTACCTCATACTGTTAGACTTTACTTATTTTTTTACCCTACTCAAACTTCTTTGGTTCCTGTCTGTGTCATCTAGTGTATTAGCTATCCCTGACAGCTTTATGTTACTTACAAATTTGATGAGCATGTTAATGGGATGATGGGACCTGGACCCCTTAAAGGAAAAGATCATGTCTTTGAAAGTAACCCAGTGCCTGAATTTTCCCATACATTTCAGCAGCCCAGATCACTGGCCTCTGTCCAAGGCACCTGGTCCAGCCCAGCCCACCTAGATCACCTAATTAGCTTACTTGACATTCCTTTCACTGTCATTCTTGGCCCACCCCAGACTACTTACCACTCCTGAATCCCATCCACATGCTTTCATTATCCCTTTTGTATGTAAGCATCTGTCTCAACTCCATTAAGTTAACAGGTTCATTAGGAACTCTGCTGCTTCTATTGACACTACAAAACACCTTGCCACTTGACTGGAAGATGGTTTGAGTGTGTGAATCCATTCCAGGTTGATGCCCCACCCTGTACCCTGACATTTCAGCTATTTCTAGAAACCACAAATGGAGTTGATGGTATCTTTGCCTTTATCTAAATCAAAGATAAAAATGTTGAGCTGAACAGAATCATCAGATTCCCTTGAGAGCTCCTCCTCCTCAGTGATATCAATTCATGAATCACTAGTTGTCATATCCAACAGTTCCAAATGTATCTCATTGTATAACTATCTAGTCTATTTTGCTCATCTCCTAAGGAGATAGAGAGGAAGACTAGTGGGGGGAAAAGGGGCATTTAAACTTTTTACATCTTTTTTTGTGGGTGTGTATAAAAATCCAAGGCAACACTGAGGATGGAAACAAGCATTGGGGCCTTACTTTATTCCACCAAGGTTATGCGGTAATGGCTGAAGTCCCTAAGAGATATTGTCCAGTCAGACCCCTATTCTGATCTAAAGGAACCATAGGATGCTTCAGTCTGAACTAACAGGTCTATCCCTGACTTATAATGTTTCTTCCCTCTTTTCTCTCATTCTGTTCAAGGAACTTATCAACCTCCTTAAATATTTACTTTGTCAGACTTCTAGTGCTCTATGGTAATTTCATGAGATCTCTAGTGGGCATCCACTCTTCTTTGCTGGCCTTCTATATTTTCCACTTAAATGCATATCTAAAACATTTAATGAGTGTTTACAGTATGCTTATTATTCTGTGAGGCATTTCCTTATTTTTATTTTATGTAAGTATATATATATACACACACATACATATATATATCATATATTATGTGTATTTTGAGTAAGGTAATGAAGACCATGACATGCATATCCTTCAGTTGTACCATGTTAAGACACTGAATCTTCAGTTGTTGTAGAACTTGAATATGCTTCTTTGCTATTTCCCTAAAACCAGGCTCAAGGCCACATTTCCCACAAAAATGATTCTTGAAACTGGGATAAATGTATATGCCTACCTAGTTTAACTTTCTCACCTACAGGTGAGGAAACTGAGGCCCAGAAAAGAGAGATTTGTTCAAGATGACATCTATTGTGTGTGTTTGACATTTCTAGATCAAAATTCTGAAATAGTTTGAAAATTTGTGTTGACTACTTGCCTACAGCCTAAAAAAGAATCAGGGCAGGCCTAAAGGAAATCAGGCATTGAACCTAAAATAAATTTGCTACTCAAAAGCAGAGCAAGAACTAGACTTCAGTTTCCTACTTCCCAGTCTAGTGCTTTTTCTTCTATAGCAGTTGGCATGTGCTAGAAGGAACCTCCACTGGTGACCTTAAGGACACTGGTAGTCACATAGATTCAAACTACTTGGAGTTTGTATAGAATGTGATTGCTTAAAACCATCATGACCACAGACCCACGGAGGTGAAGAAAGAAATAGACACAGAAATTTGTCTGACAAGTTAGTAGGTCTGGCACAGATCCTTGAGAGGGAATGTGTAATAGATGCCTCATGTGAACAGCTGTTAATTCATATCCTTATCCCTATAGTCTGAGACATGTTTCATACTCTTATATCCCTCATTCACATTCTTACATTCACAAATGGAATTGCAGAGCCATAGAATGTCAGAACCAGAAAATAACTTAGCGATCATTTGTCTAAACCTTTTATTGTATAGATGTGGAAACTGAGGCCCAGAAAATCATAGAATTGGTACATCAGAGCCAGAAGGAATAATAGATGTCGTCTAATTTCATCTCCTAATTTTGCATGTGAAATTAGAGAATCACAGAATCTTGAGGTCTGGAGGAATCTTGGAGGTCATCTAACCCAATCAATACCCAAAAAAGAATCGTCTTGATGACATACCCAATAAATAGTCATCCAGCCTTTTTTGAAGACCTCCAATGAGAGGGAAATCCATTATGTCCTGAGGCAATCCATCCCACTTTTGGATAACTCTAATTGTTTTTTCTTATATCAAGCCTAAATTTGCCTCTTTGAAACATTTACCTGTTGCTCCCAATTCTGCCTTATGGTGATCGAGGAGAATGAGACTGATTTCTCTTCCACCTTCAAATGTTTGAAGACAGTTATCATAGTCTCATACTTCTTCAGGTTCAACATTCCCGATTCTGTCAACCAGTCCTCATATTATTTAAACCCTGAATCCCTTTCCCATCTAGCTTGTTCTTCTTTGAATGATATCTAGATAAGCAATGTCCTTCCTAAAATGTGGCACCCTGAACTGAACATAATATTCCATAAGTGGTCTGACCACAGAGTAAAGTAAGTTGGGACCATTGCCTCCTTATTTCTAGATACTATGCCTCTGTTAATGTAGTCTAAAAGAGCATTTGCTTTTCTTGTCTGTCATCCTCTTCATGTATATTGACCTGATAGTCCACTAATATCCAAATCTTTTTTTACACAAACTTTTTGTCTAGCTTCCTTCCCCCATCTAGGGGAAGGAAGAAATTGAGACTCAGAGAAGTTCATTGATTCTGTTTCCAGAGTCACACAGTGAGTTTGTGGCAAAGTTAGTACTAGAATCCAGGAGCCAAGACCCTCAGTTTAATGTTCTTTCTGTTCACTATGCTATATCTCAAATACTACATGTAGTTGGGGATGTCTTGAAGACAACTCTTACCTGCTCTGATTGTTAAATTTTCAGTGTGAGGATTTACACTTTGGAAAGAGACAAACACTACAGATTAGGACTTAATTTGCTGTTTTATTGATTCCTTAGACTTAAGAAAATGATGGAGAAAGTATAAATAATGCAGATTAAACTTAAAAGTGTGTTGATAATACTTTTGGGAGAGTTGGTTGTTGATCATTTACCAGCATGCCTCTGTATATGGTACATATTTTATCATGTGTGTAAGCACGCACATGCAGACACATACATATGCATGGAATCAAGCCAAAATTTTCGAGATAACTTGGCTAATTTTATTTTACCCTAGCATATTGTGATCATTGATGCTTTCTTCTCTCTGTTCCTCACACTTTTTAATCTATCTTGAGCTTTCACTAACATCCAAAGACACTTTGAAGGGGTACTTGGATTCCTTCATTGTAGTTTAGAATAAATAACATGTCCTAAGGAACCACTTCAGTAAAGGACCCAGAGAAGTAATCAGACAGGTAGGAGAAGCATGAAAGAATGGCCACAAAAACAGACGAGAATATCAAAGAGAATAGGGGGATAAATAGTAATAAATAAATAAAGGCTGCAGAGAGGTCAAGAAAGATGACTATTGAGGAAAGGTCATTGGATTTGGCAATTAAGAGATCATTAGTAACTTTGGAGAGAAGTTTTGGTTGAATAGTGAAGTCAGAAGCCAGATTGCAGAGTTAACAAGAAAAGAAGTGGAAGAACTTGCAGATAACCTTCTTTAAGGAATTCAATCACAAAAGAGAGAGGAGAGAGAGATCCATAACTAATGGGGATAGATGCATGAAGTGGAATTTTTGAGGATGGAAGAGACATGAGCATGTTTTTAGGTTGTAAAAAAAACAGTCAATGATGTAATAGATGATTAACAAGAAAATGGATATGACAAAAGTGATAATCTACTGGAGAAGAGGACATGAAAGGAGATCACTTAGACATGCAGAAAGGTTTGCCTAGGCATCAGAAGAGGGAACTCTTGTTGAATAACTTTTGGTTCTAGACTGAAAGGATGAGGGGCAAACTGCGGAAGTTTGAGGAAGGATGAGAAGTTTTGGAAAAGTTATTATAGTAAGTAGGACAGTAAGTCAATTAAAGAGGAATAAAAGGATGGCTTTTCTGCTGTGTTATCCCATTTGTGATAATTTAACATGAATTTGTAGTGGATCTATTCAGTATAATAACATGATTTTCTTCAGTTTGGTTCACCAACTGTATATGGATAAGAATGAAACTTGTCCTGGCAAGATCTTTGACAGGATGAAGAGGCAGAAGACTTGAGAGGAGAGGACATGTAGCACTGAACTGGTTTACTAAGTGTTCAATAAGGGAAGGGAAGAGATGAGATTATAGCCTATACAAGAGTGATGAACTAGATGGCAAGGACCCAAGATGGTGGAGTAGAAAGGTACCCATACGCTTAGCTCTTACCTCACAGCCCATAAAATACCTGTAAAGAAGAACTCTTAACAAATTCTAGAGCAGCAGAAGCCACAGAATAACGGAGTGGAGGAGATTTCTGTTTCAGAGAGACCTGAAAAACCAACGGGCAAGGTCTGGTGTGCACCAGACATGGAGCAGAGCCCAGCCCTGCCTTGGCCATGCAGCACCGAGAGGAGCAGATCCAAGCAGGCTTCAGGGACAGAATCTCCAGCAGCAATGCAGATCTCTCAACCCACAGGTGTCAAAGGTCAGTGAGAGGTTCTTTTTGGCTGGCCAAGAGAGGAGCAGGGTATCCCCATAACTCAGGCCCCCTCAGGAGACAGCAGTGGAGGTGGTGGCAGATTGTGGACAGGGGCTCCCAAAGCAGGCAGTGGCCCATCTGTTGAAGGTCTCCTCATAAACCCCCTGAGGGAACTAAGCCCCGTGGTGGCCTTGCCCCCTCCTGAACAGCTGAACTTAATCTCACACTGAATAGTAGCCCCACCCCCACCAAAAACCCCTAAGGCTTGGGAGCAGCATTTGAATCTCAGATCCCAAGCACTGGCAGGGCAGAACTGGAGGTGAGGTGGTTGTGGAGAGGAAATTCAGAAATCAAGAAACTGTTTGGGAAAATGCCCATAAAAGGGGGGAAAAAAGACCATAGAAGGTTACTTTCTTGGGGAACAGGTGTCTCCCCCCATCCTTTCAGATGAGGAAGAACAAGGCATACTGTCAGAGGAAGTCAAGGCCTCTGCCCCCAAATGGAATTTAAAATGTGCTCAGGCAATAGAAGACCTCAAAAAACAAGTTAGCAGCTTACTAAAGGAGAACCAAAAAAATGCTGAGGAAAATAACAACTTTAAAAAGAGGCTAACTCAATTGGAAAAAGAGTTTCAAAAAGCCAATGAGGAGAAGGAGGTTTTAAAAAACAGAATTAGCCAAATGGAGGAGAAGGTTCAAAAGCTCACTGAACAAAATAATTTGTTGAAAGAGAGAATTGAGTTCAGGGAAATGAATGACTATGAGTTAAACCAAGCAGTTAGTAAACAAAACCAAAAATTTGAAAAAATAGAAGATAAAGTGAAACAACTCATTGGAAAAACAACTGACTTGGAAAATAGATCCAGGAGAAATAATTTAAAGATTATTGAACTACTGGAAAGCCATGATCAAAAAAAGAGCCTAGACATCATCCTTCATGAAATTATCAAGGAAAATTGCCCTGATGTTATAGAATCAGAGGGCAAAATGGATATTGAAAGAATTCATCGATCACCTCCTGTAAGAAACCCAAACAGAATATTGTGGCCAAGTTTCAGAGTTCCCAGATCGAGGAGAAAATACTGAAAGCAGCTAGAAAGAAACAATTCGAGTAGTGTGGAAATACAATCAAGATAACACAGGATGTGGCAGCTTCAACATTAAAGGATCAAAGGGCTTGGAGTGAGATATTTCATAAGTCAAAGGAACTGGGATTGAAGCCAAGAATCACCTACCCAGAAAATCTGAATATAATACTTCAAGGGAAAAAATGGTCATTCAGTGATATAGTCGAATTTGAAGATTTCATGTTGAGGAAAAGACCAGATCTATATTTAAAAATTTGACTTCCCAAGACAAGAATCAAGAGAAGCATGAAAGGTAAACAGAAAAGAAAAATCATAAAAGACTCTCTAAAGTTGGACTGTTTACATTGCCACATGGAAAGAAAATATTTTTAACTCTTGAATCTTTTCTCAGTATTTGGGTAGTTTGAGAGATTGTACATACACACACACACACACACACACACACACACACACATGCACATGGACAGAGAGTACAGGGGTGTTATATCAGAAGAGATGATATTCACACACACACACAAATTAATAAAATAAAAATTAAGAGGTGAAGGAGGAAAATTCCGGGAAGAGAAAGGGAGTAATGGAATGGGGCAGGCTATAACTCATAAAAGAGATAAGAAAAATCTTATTCAATGGAGGAGATAAGGGAGAAGGGAAGAGGGGGAAAAATAAAGCTACTCTCTCCACATTGGGTTGAAGGAGGGAATAACATGCTCGCTAAATTGATATGAAAATTTATATACACCACAGGAAAGTAGGAGAGGAGGTGATAAGTGGAGCGAGGGGAATGTTAGAAGGGAGGGCAAATGGGAGAAGGGAGTCACCATAAATAAACACTTTCGAGAAGGGACAAGGTCAATTGTAGGGGGGGAAAATAAGGGGGGATAGGGTAGGTCAGAGGGCAATATAA
>CM053769.1:40948955-40982857 GCA_028658325.1 Potorous gilbertii | reverse complement strand
GCATCTGAGAATGGAAATATTTCCTGGGATCATTCCAACATAGATTCTAGGAAGCCGCAGGGCACCATTCCTTTTGGTGTCATGATGGAAAAAAAAAGCTCTCAAGAAAACTCCCCCTTTTTCCCCCCGAGAATATCTCATGTAGTTACTACTACACACATACATTCTGGACCAGTATTCTCTAGTATAACCACTATTGTATAATGAGCCAGTTGAAATGCCAATCAACAGGCCAAGACTCTTCCTGTATTTATCTCCGGCCTACAAGCAGCCTCAAGTGGGAGAGAAGATGGAGCCTTTGTTAGAGCTTCTTGTAGCAACTATTGCCTTCCTGCCCCAAGGATCAACCAAGCTTTCAGATTTGGATAACAGGTTTTTATTCATTAAAATAACAACACTCTCAGTGGCAGAGAATTCACTACTTCCAAAGGTAGCCTCTTTCATAGTAGGGTGTATCTAACCAGTACAAAGTTCTTGATTATAATGAGCTAAAATCCATCTTCTTAGTCTTTTCCCTCATTGGTTCTGCCATCTTCCTTATGGCAACCCTTTAACTATTCAAGACAGTTACCAACCTGCTTTTATGTTTTGTCTTCAATCTACATTTCATGTTTCCTCAGCTAACTAGCTATGCCTTTCAAGGTTGTGGTTTCCAGGCCTCTCATCTTAACGACCCTCCTTTGGGTACTATCTGGTAGCAACAGAATTTGCCACAGTATTTCAGATATGATCAAGCCAATGAAGAATGGTGGCATTCTACCTCCCTTAATCTTCTATTGATGCAGCCTAGGATTACATTATGGTTTTATTTTTAAAGCAGATTTTCACATTGTTGGATTATACTGAAATAAAAAGGTCAGATTTTTTCATCAGATATGCTGCCAAAGCAGGCCTTGCCATGTAGTGCATATTCAATTGTTTTTTTGAACCTAAATGTAGGGTTCTACATATATACTTCTTTCTTTTGGTTTTGTTTTGTAATTTCTTGGTTTCTCATAAAGTCATTAATTTCCACCTGCTCTATTCTAATTTTTAAGGAACTTATTTTCTTCAGTGAGCTTTTGAACCTCCTTTTCCATTTGGTTAATTCTGCTTTTTAAAGCATTCTTCTCCTCACTGGTTTTTTGGACCTCTTTTCCCATTTGAGTTAATCTGTTTTTAAAGGTGTTATTTTCTTCAGTATTTTTTGGGATCTCCTTTGGGAAGCTGTTGACTTGCTTTTCATGATTTTCTTGCATTGCTCTCATTTCTCTTCCCAATTTTTCTTCCATCTCTCTAACTTGATTTTCAAAATCCTTTTTGAGCTCTTCCATGAGCTGAGACCATTGCATATTCATTTTGAAGGTTTGGGATGCCTTGACTTTTATGTCTTTCCCTGATAGTAAGTATTTTTCTTCCTCATCAGAAAAGGATGGAAAAATTATCTGTTTATCAAGAAAATAACCTTCTATAGTCTTATTTTTTCCCCTTTTTTGGGCATTTTGCCAGCCAGTTACTTGACTTTTGAATCCTTTGTCAAGAGGAGGGTATACTCTAGGGACCTGTAAGTTTTCAGTTCCTCCAATCAATTGATTCCTCCAATTGATTGTCACAATCAAGGGAGAGGCCTACACTTTGGTCTGGGAGCAACCATAAGCACCTTCTGTTCAGGATCTGTGAGTACGATCCCTTTCCAGAGCCTCCACAAGCTCCACCAGTCAGTGCTCCTCCTCACCCCAGGACTGCCACTCAGGGCCAAGACCCAGATCAGCGGCTTGATTCCTCCAGGGTCTTTAGGCCAAGGGCTACAAAAATAGACAATGCTGCAGCCTGGGACTGGTGCCAGACCATGTTTCCTTCTCACCCAAGTGAAAGAGCTTTCTCACTGACCTTTGAAGCTGTCTTTGGCAATTGTGGGTTGAGTAATCTGGAAACTGCAGCTACTGCCTGGGATTCCACCCCCTGAAGCCTGTTCCAGTCCTATCCCTGCCATGCTGCATAGTCAAGGCTAGGCTGGACTCCATGAGATGCGCTCATTTCTGAGACTGGTGCGATAGGCCTTTCCTGTCAGCCTTCCAGGCTGCCTTGGACTGGAAATCTCTTTCACTTTGTTGTTTTGTGGCTTCTGCTGCTGTAGAATTTGTTTAGAGTCATTTTTTTACAGCTATTTTATGGACTGTGAGGGAAAGTTTTTACAGGTCCATCCTTCTATTCCACCACCCTCTGCCCCCATACTTCTTTAATTTCATCTTATGTCTTTGAAGGTATCTTGAATAATTTTGACCCTGAATAATTCAAGGTTTCTTGAATAGTGCAAGGGAGACATCACTTTGGGATGAAAGAAAAAACAATCCATTCTTACATTTAGCCAAATCTGTTAGACATACATTATTTATTAAATGAACAAACATCTGCTTGAAGACTGGTTTTGACCAGCAGAATTCTTCCTTTTAAATCAGAAGAAACCTTGTCATTCAAGGAATTAAACACACATTTTATAGTATTCATGAAGTGAAAAATGACATTCCATAGCAACAGAAAAATACTTAACTTCAGTTAGTATTTTTTGGAGTTATTTAACTACGAGATCAATGTTGATGTTTTCCTAAGGGAGGGAGAAAAGGTGGATGTGATGGCTCCTTGACCCCCATCCCCTCAGCTCAGATAATATAATAACAAAATATAGTCGTGTTGAAATTTTTAATATGTAAACAAGATGAAATTATTCCCCAGGGTACTTTAGTGAGGTGTGAGCATCTTTAATTAGGTTAAGATAATCATGATTGACTAAGTAAATAGCTGGAGGAAACATGATAGCCCAGCAATGGATGATTCTAGGTTCACAGATACTTTGTGTGTTCAGACCTTCATATCTATGCCAGAAGACAGAAAGAGGTGGTAGAGTAACCCTAGACAGTGTATTATACTTCTCCCCCTGCAGGGACCATGTTATCAGAGAGCAGACCAGGAGAAGGCAATATTTCTAACCAGGAATAGAGTGACACACCAAAGACAAATGAATGCAGAGAAAGAAGGAGGCAACTTCATAGTAGTGAGAAGTGCCCACCTTAGACTCAAGAAAAATGTTAATCTTGGGAGCCCTGCTACAGGGAGTATGTGTAGGACTTCTAGGACCAGAAATTGTGATCTATCTCTTAGTGACATGTGTTCCCTATGCATACCTCTCTACATTTGGACTCTGAATTTGAGACCTCTCTTTCATTAGATGCTATAAATATCTGGGAGAGTATGCCCCAGGCTTTTGGGGAAAATACTTTGTTTTAATAGTTCTTACTATACCAGGCTAGCTTTGCTAAAATTTAATTGTAATGGGAAGCACACTAAAGGGAATTTGTGATCTAGAGTATAAGAAGTATAGTCACTTAAGTTACTTCTAGAGCTCAGGATAGCAGCTGCCTCTTTGGAAACCCACACTGTATGAGTGTAAGTTCCTAAAGTATCTCAGATGGGGTGCTCTCTTCTTATACCTCAAAAGTTATCTATTTCAATTCCTCCAGGGAGGTTAAGGGATGCCAAAGACTATATAAGTAACATGTCTTCCAGAAACTACTCCCTATGATGACTCTTTATTTCAAGTCTGGTTAATGATAAACAAAAGGGACATCTCTCATCCTTTGGTTAACAAAAGACATTTACACTCTTTGTTTAGCTACCACAACTCCCTCCTAAAGATCTGCCTTCTTTGGGCAATAAATTTGCTTTTGTGGTTAAGCTAAGATTGATTAGGTCTTCAAGAGAAGCCTAGGACTTCAGGTCAAGATATTTTTATAGTACTGATTTTTATAACAGCTGAAGTATTATTGCTGTATGCTTCTACATTGGAAAAGAAACTTTAGGATGGTTGTTTTTCCCCTTTATCAAATCAAAGGCTTTCCAATAATCAACAAATAACAAAGACAAAATGCTGTTTTATTCTCAATATTCTTTAGCCATTTGTAGGATGGTGAAGATGTTATCTATTGTGATATATCATTTGAAAAAGCCTTTACTTATACACTCATAGAAGATGTTATTGATGTGTGTATGGTAAATAGGGAAATAATTAACAGAGGGATGGCACTAGAAGCAAGAGGGGCTGGGAAAGTCTTCCTATAGAATATAGGATTTTAGTTGGGACTTGAAAGAAGCCAGGGAAACCAAGAGGTGGGGATGAGGAGAAAGAGCATCTCAGGCATGGCCAACAGGCAGAGAAAATATCTGGAGTCAAGAGATGGATTCAGCGTCATTGTGTCAAAGAGTATGTTCTGGGCAGTAAGGGATAATAAGACAGGGAAGGATGGGGTAGGTTATGAAAGACTTTGAATGCCAAACAGAGGATTTGGTATTTGATCCTGGAGGTGATAGTGAACAACTGGAGTTTGAATGGGGGTGGGGGTAGAGGTGGGGGAGGTGACAGGGTCCGACAAGTCCTTCAGGAAAATCACTTTGATAGTGATTGGAGTGGGGAGAGACTGGAGGCAGGCAGACTCACCAGTAGGTTATTGCAATAATCCAGGCATGAGGTGATGAGGGCCTACACCTGGATGGTGGCAGTATCAGGAGAAAAGGGGACACATTAGAGATATGCAAATTACTACCCTTTCTACACTTTGTGCTTCTGCCCAATGCCTTCTCTCTATTCCTCACACATAAGAACCCATCTCCTCTCTCCATGCATTTGCAATGACAGTCCCCTATGCCTGTAATGGATTCCCTCCTTTCTTCTGATATAGAAAGTTCTTCTTTTTCTTTTAGATGTAGCTTAAACACCACCTTCTATAGAAAATCTTTCTCCATCCTCCCCAACTGCTAATAAACTTACTCCCTTTATTTTTAGGTTACACATAATTTTATGTAATATCATAGCTAGACATAAAATCTTTACATGTACTTATTCCCCGCCCCCAATTCCATATTAGAAGGTAAGTTCCTTAGGAACAGGGATTATTTTATTTATTGATGTAAAGCGCTTTAAAAGCTAATCAGAAGAGTTTACATTTGATCATAGAGGCAATATGAGGGCACTGAAATTGATGAGTTGGGAGTATTTGGTTAGATCTGCGCTTAAAGAAAATTACTTTGGCAGCAGCATATAGCCTGGACCAGACAAGAGACCTGAGACAGGGAGCAGGGATTTTATGAGGTTAATGAGGAAGGACTGTATTTTAGGCATGAGGAACAGCCAGTGCAAAGGCATGGGAAAAGGAGATAGAGCGCCATGTGTGAGGAACAGAGAGAAGGCTAATTGGGATGTATGAGAGAATGCAGGAGAGGGAGTATTGTCTGGGGAGGCTGAAAGACAGGTTGAGTCCAGGTTGTGAAGGCCATTAAAAGGTAAACAGTGGAATTTATATTTTATCCGTGTGGCAATTGGAAACAATTGAAATTGAGTGGGGAGGGAATGACATGGTCAGTTCCGTGCTTAACTAAAATTGCTTTGGGAACTGTGAGTAGTATGAACCACAGCTGGGGAAGACTTGAGGCAGGAAAACCACTTAGGAGACTGGTACAGTAATCTAGGTGAGAAGGGGGAGAAGTCAAAATTACAGTATAAGTAGAGAGAAGTCAGATATGAGAAATGTTGTAGAGGTAGAAATGGCAATTTAGCAAGTGATTGGGTTTGTGAAGTGAGGGAGGATGAGAAGTAAAGGAGAGTGCTAAAGTGACAGACTGGGAGACCAGAAGAATGCTGGGTGCCTTCTACAAATGAGGAAGTTTGGAAGGATGTTGGTTTTTGGAGAAAAGATGATGTATTCAATTTTAACTATACTGAGCTTAAGATATCTCTGGGACATCTGGTTTGAAATATATAGTTGATGAAATGGGCCTGAAGCTCACAAGAGACACTGAAACTAGATTCTCTCTCTCTTTCTCCTTCCCTCTCTCTCCCCTTCTCTTCCCCTTCTCTTCCCTTCTCCCTCTATATTTATACAGATAGATATGCACACATATATGTATACATACATAAATGTATATATTCTCTATATATTCATATACCTGAGTCATTTGCATAGATGTCATAATTAAATCCATGGGACCTGAGGAGGTTACTCAGAGAGTGCATAGTGAGAGACACGAAGCGGGTCAGGTCAGAGCCTGGGGTAACATCAATAACTGAAGTATGACATGGATGATAAGCCAACAAAGAAGACTGATATAGAATAATTAGACAAGTAGGAGGCAAGTGAGGTGGCTAGATTGCTCAGCAGATAGAGCACAGATCCTGGAGTTAGGAAGATCTGAGTTCAAATCCAGCCTCAGACAGTTACTAGCTGTGTGATCTTGGGCAAGTTACTTAATCTGTGTTTGCTTTAATCCACTAAAGGAGATAGTAGTAGTAGCAGTAGCAGGAGCAGGAGCAGCAGCAGTAGTAGTAGTAGTAGTAGTAGTGGTGGTGGTGGTGGTGGTGGTGGTGGTGGTAATAGTAGCAACAGCAGCATCCCATCTGGTAGCAGCCTATTTTAATGAACTATTCTTTTTTAAAATTAATTTATTTGTTTTCAGTTTTCAACAATCACTTCCACATGTTTTAAATTTTCTCCCCTCCCTCCCTAAGACAGCATGCAATCTTACATGGGTTCTACACATACATTCTTATGAAACACATTTTCACATGAGTCATGTTGCATAGAAGAGTTAAAACAAATGAGAGAAACCAGGAAAAAAATCAAAACGAAACATAACAAAAGAGAAAATAATCTGCTTCATTCTGTGTTCTAATTCTACAGTTACGTCTCTGGATGGGGATGGAATTTTGAAACATCAAGAGTCCTTTGGAAATATTTTTAAGTCCTTGCATTGCTATGAAGGGCTAAGTCTATTTGAAACAGTCCTTGAACCCTGTGACTATCACTATGTATAACGTTTTCCTGGTCCTGCTCATTTCACTCAGCATCAGTTCATATAAGTCTATCCAGATTTTTCTGAACTCCACCTGTTCGTCATTTCTTGTAGCAAGAGTATTTCATTGTATACATTTTAATGAAATACTCTTGCTATCTCTCTGTTAAGCTCAGTTATATCTATAATGCTAAAGAATGGCTGTCAGGACCTTCAAAATTTTAGTATTCAGGGATAAAGCCCCAGTCACTATACCCTAGTTTGGTGTCAGATCTTGGGTTTGTAATATTATCCACCAAATATTGTTGTAAATTAAAGGTTCATATTAATCATAGATAAATGTTAGCCAGTAACAACACTGACTCTTCTACATAGTAACCTTTCTTATGTTAAAAGTTTCATTATTCTTCAGTTCTGGAAAAAAATAGCCATTTGCCATGTGGTAAATATCAGAAATATAGTTGAAAATCAAGTAATTATTAAGTATTAGAATTTTCCTTATGATTGTTCATGTCAAGTCTTTGGGGAGATAGAGAAGCTCTTGGAACTTGCCAAGGAGAATCTTGGACAGCAGTGAGTTCAAGCATTCATTTGGTGCTTATGGTGTACAAGGTATTGTGCCAAGTGCTGCGGATACAAAAAAAGACAAAAACAGTCCTTGCCATCAAGGAACTCACATTCCAATGGGGGAAGACAACATGAAAATAATCAGGTATATCATTATTTAAATGTCTTATACAAGATATAGAAGGTTACACTGAAGCTGAATCTTCAAAGAAGCCAAGGAAACTAAACAGAAGACATGAGGAAGGAGAACAATTGAGCCATGGGGGACAATTAGTATAAATGATTGTCTTCTATGAAATGAGAAATGGAATGTCGTATGTGAGGAACAGCAAACAGTTCAGCATAGCTGAATCATAGAACACATGTGGAGTGGAATAAAGTGTAAAGGAAAAAGACTGGAAAGGTCAAAGGCCAAAAGGTGAAGACTAGGAAGACCTTTAAATGATAGAGGACTTTATACTTGATCCTGTTGGTAATAGGGAGTCATAGAATTAGTTGAGTAGGGGAGTGATGTGGTTGGATCTGTGGTCAGATGTGCTTTAGAGAAATCACTTTGGCAGCTGAGTGGAAGATGGATTGGAGTGGGGAAAGACTTGAGGTAGGAAGACCAATTAGAAGGCTATTATAAAAATCCAAATAAGAAGTGATAAGGGCTTGAACTAGGGTGGTAACTATGGGATGACAGGGAATGGAATGTATCAGAGATGTTGTAGAGGTTGAAATACCACGATTTGGATACAGATTAGATTTATGAGGTGAATAAGAGTGACAAACAGAAGATGACACCAAGGTTGTAAGCCCATGTGTGTTTGTCCTTCGTTGCCAAAGAAGACCATACCATCAGAGAAATAATGACATGACTTGCACTTGACTTTGTTTTGAGTGAGGGAGAGTTCACCAACCTCACTTCTCCTCCAGAGCCATCTCAATCTAGTGACCAGATATATTCATCAGAATGACTGGAGATGACCCAGGATGAGGCAGTTGAAGTTAAGTAACTTGGCCAAGGTCACACAGCTAGTGAGTGTCAAGTGTCTGAGGTGAGATTTGAACTCAGGTCCTCCTGACTCCTGCACTGGTACTCTATCCACTGCACCACCTAGTTGCCCCGTTGTAAGCCCATATAATTAGGAGAATGGTGCTTCCCTTGACAGTAATAGGGAAGTCTGGAAGAAGGGAAAGTTTTTGGGAAAAGATAGTTTTGATCAAGATGAGTCTGAGATGGATGCCTTTGGATCTTCCAGTTTGAAAGGAGGTAGTTTAAGTTCTCCCTGTTAGAGGTGGGGGAGGATTATAGCTCAGGATACACACACATACTTGGATTCACCTGCAAAAAAGGTTATCATTGAATCTGTAGGAACTGATGAAATCACCAAGAGAGATAGTATAGAAGAAAAAGAGAAGAGAACCCAGGGACAGAACCTTAAGGACATCCGTGGTTAGTGGGTATGGCAAGACAAATAACCAAGAGAGGAGACTGAAGAGTGGTCAGTCTGATAAGACTGAGGTATGCACTGGGAAGAGAACCTAATAAAGGTGTTCAGGTATGAGTCAAGGGAAATCTAGTCAGAAAAACCAAACCAGAGTCTGTAGGAACATGACCCAAGAACTAGGTGACATAACGTGGGTTTGGATAGGCATTTCTATGCTTAGAAAGAGGCTACCGGTTATTTTTTAATGAGCCACTCATCCTTGCCCTTGTGTGGGTCTTAAAAGTGTAAGCATGGAGGGTGCCTGGTTTTGCATATACTGTTAGAATGAATGTAGTCAATGCAAACCTACCCTTCAAAGGTACTTGTATCCTGGGCAGAATCAAGTCATCCTGATGAATATCTGGTCACTGGATCCAGATGGCTCAGGAGGAAAAGGTGAGGTTGGTGACCTTGCACAGCCCTCTCTCACTCAAATCAAAGTCAGGTGCAAGTCATGTCATCATTTATCTGATGTCATGGTCCTCTTCAAAAACAAAGGATGATCACAACAACCCTTCAAAGAACTGAAGATTAAACTTAAATACTTCTGATTGTTATTTAAGCAAAAGATAAACTTGAAAGCCACTTTAATACCACTTTAATACTGACATCAGTAGGGACCTATTTATAACTTGAGACCTTTTTATTTTATTTTTCAACTAATAAGTGTTTATTTTATCTTCCTTTCCACACCCTCTCACTCTCGTAATAGATATGCATATTCAAGGAAAGCAAATTCCCACATTGTCTACGCCCAAAAATGTTTATCTTATTCTCCATCTTGAGGCCATCATTTCTCTGCCAGGAACCATAGTTAACCATCAGCTACATGGAATTATGGTTAGGCAACACAATGATCAGATTTTAGTCTTTTAAAGTTGTTTGTTCTTATGATGTTATAAAAATTGTTTTCTTTTACTAAATTCACTCTATATCAGTTCATACAAGTCTTCTCAGGTTTCTCTGATCCCATCCCTTTCATTATTTCCTATGGCATGACAGCATTCTGTTACATTCATACGTAATATTACAGCCATTCCCTAATTGATGGGCACTACTTTAAACTGCTATAAATATTTTTGTACATATAGGCCCTTTTCCTTATTTCTCTGATCTCTTTAGGGAATAAACAGTATAAAATGTAGTGACTTTTTGCACATAGTTCCAAATTATTTTCCAGAATAGTTGGATTAATTCATGTTTCTACTGGCAAGAAATGTTTCAAAGAATTAAAGAGAACCTGAAACGTTTGCTTGGGGTTCTTTTTCCTTTCTCTAGTTATTTTGAAAGAATTTACTGCCTTTTACCCTGAGGCTGGAGATGCTGTTTAAGCCCATGATTTGGCCTAGTCCAAATTAGAAAATGGAACTTAAAGAGCTTGGGTCATGAGAACAGAAGAGCCAGGGTGCAGGGGAGGACCTGACTGATATTTGGATGTTGGCAAGCCTTTCAATTACTATTTCTTAAAAGGTCTAATATTTTGGATACATAACATAGAATCACAGAACACATGAGGTACACTTGTATAGCTATGTCTTTTAACATACTTGTAGGCTTCTCAGCTTTTCCCTCTCCCCTAACATAAGCATGTTTTATCTATGAGTGCCCATTTTCCAGTTCTCTGCTGGAATTCCTGCCAACCCAGGCCAATCTGCCATTAGTACCGTATGTAACTCAGTTCATGTTTGCTGCAGGATGGGGCTTAGGCAGTCCATAGCCCTGGCGAGAAAGCAGCTGAGGCCCAATCATGGATCCAGCACATCCAGCTCAACCTCTCTGCTCAGGGCCCCCACCCCTAATTCCATTCCATAGCCTTATATGCCTCCAGTAATCAAAGATAATTGGTTGCTCCCTAGTGGGCTGATCTAATGGCTATATGAATAAAGTTATTTTGAACAGTTGTTCATGAGTTCATCTCCTGGAAAGGCTCAGACCCAGCTGTTACAATCCTTTCTTTAAAAAAAAAATTATTAAACTCAAGATGGATATTAATGGAGCTAATCACGTTTTGCCCAAATGTCAGGTGCCAGGGCCTCCTATAAGCCTCCCTTTGTGTGTGGCTCTCTCTGCTCTTTCTCTTAGAATTGGCACCAACCCTCCCTGATTTGGCATTTCCCAGCCCCCAGTCAAAGGAGGAGAGCCTGGCAGGCCCCATCCCCGTCTGCTCCCTGCTCCCCAAGGGCCCTGGCTCAGAAACAGCAGCACAAGGTTTATCATGCAAATAGGTCCAAGACCTCTGTCCAAGTCCATTTGTTAATGGTTAAACTATGGAAAGGCATTCAGGGGGAAGCGAATTGAATTAATGGAATTGGGCTGAGATTTCTCCACCACTACCACCACCACCCCCGCCTGGATTGGGGGGGGCACACCATCCTTTTCTCTATCAGAATAACTATGCAAGTATGGGCAGCACTGTGTGGGTTAGAGAATCAGAGTGGGCCTTTACCCAGGATGGGCATTTATGCAAAAGCTAAAGGGACAGTGGAAGATATTTATATATGGACAAAAGGAAGGAAAAGAATATATTTCTAGTGGATAAGAATTGTATGTGTGTGTGTGTGTGTATTTGGTATGGGGAAAGCAGAAGATGGAGAGAAAGGGAAAAGGAGATGGAGTGGGGGAGGAAAGTGGTTTTGTGTTCATGCTATCTATAATAGAGAATAGATATGTTTATGCAGTCTCTTCTTTGCTTTATTCAGTTAATTCTGTGTTGGTTTCCTCTTCAGGCATTTTTAAGATTTGGTGGCTTTAGGAGAGATTAGATCTAGATATTATTTGCATCTGCATTTGGGAGAAGGAGAACAGGTCATGGGTTGGGAAGGCAATATTTTTGGGTGGTTCAAATTTTCTTTGATTTTCTTGTCAATGGAGTAGTTTTATAAAGCCAATATTTCATCATAGGGGCATCAGTAACAAATGTTTATTCAGTTCCCATTACATGGCGTGGAGTAGGATGATCATAACCTAAGGCGAGAGAGAAGCAGGTGGTTTCTAGGTGATGATGACTGACCTCCAGGCAAGTAGGGAAATGACAGTAGTCGGTAAGTTTGTGAGAGGAAAGAAGTAGATATTTTCTGTGATCCTCAAAATTTCATGGAAGACCAACAGTTTGACTGTGAACTTGATTCTTTAGGTAGTGTATAACATTTGAAAATTAATTTATTTCAAGGAATTGAATAGAGAAGCCACTTGGCCTCATTGGGGGATGGGCCAAAACATCTCTCAGGATTTAAATCCCCAGTTACATTGTAGAAAATTGTGCTTCTTTTTCATCTGGGAAGGGTGGTGAATCTTGTGTGAGGGTTGGTTGAGCAGTTTTTTGGCCTTTGGTCAACCACAGAAACCACATTCTCTCCTCAAACTCATGACTTACCACTGTGAAACTACCTCCCTCTGGTATAGTAAATCACACACATTTTCTTTCTTTTAACAGCCTTTCCACATAGTCATCAGCAGCAACAACAGACAAGAACCCAGGAAAGCAAGAGATTAGGAGAGTTAATGAATAAGTTTGGAATCTAGGACAGATAGAATACATATGGCATGCCGACAATTAGACTCCCAGGAGATGAATCTGAGCAGTAGGAAAACTTCTGACTAATTTAGGAGCCTCTTACAAACTTCCTGCTAAGACCTGAACTTATGGCAAAGTATGGGAAGCTCAGACTCAACAGATGACCTAGGAACTACATCTCACTCAAAAAGGAAAGAAAGGCTTAATCCCAACAGTCAGATATTCAGTGATCTGTAGTCATGTGTATCAATTGAGATATTTTTTCCAACAAGGCAGATCGCTGCCCATCCATACCCACCCATTCTATACAACTCTTGTGGATGTTCTCTCATTAGTTCTCTACCAAGGGTCTACTCATTTTTAATTCTTTGGAAATGATAGCATTCTATGACTTGCCTGTATATGATACTAGTAGAATAATGCTATTAAAATACAAGTCTTTGTTTCTAGGAGAAGTTTGCACTTTTCTGAAGATGAACAAACCTCATTGCCCACCGCCTATTGGTTGTGTTTGCTGTTTGTTCTCAAAGAGAACCACAACATCAGAGGGATGATGACATGACTTGCAATTCACTTTGATCTGAGTGAGGGAGCACTGTGCAAGGTCACCAGCCTCACTTTCCTAGAGCCATCTGGGTCCAACGGCCAGATATTCATCAGGATGACTAGAGATGGCCCAGGATGCAATGGGAGACCCTGGTCCTTTTAAGTTAAGTTCTTTTCAGGTTCTTACTTTGAATGAGGTAATGCCCATTCAGTGAATTCACTCATTAAGAAGTGAGTCTGACTCACTGTCTATCGACTGTACAGACATACACTCTCTCCAGATGAGTAATTAGATCAAACTCTATGAAAGTTATGAAACTTTTCCAGGAGTTTTCTGAAATGTTAGAGCTTATGCAACCAGAAGGATTTCACCCATTGATAGGAGCATTTAAAGCATGGGTTCTTATCTTTCTGTGTGTTGTGGATCGATTTGGCTATCTGGTGAAGGCTATACACTCTTATCCAGAATCATGTTTTTAAATACAAAAAATACAATACATAGGATTACAAAGGAAGCCCATTGGGTGGAATTTCATGGGCCCCAGGTTAAGAAGCCCTGTTTGAAGGAAAGAGAATTCTGAAACAAAGCAATTAAATTTTAAAAAATTATTGCATCATCTATTACTAGCTATTTCATTTGGTTAGAACATTGGGCTAATGAGGCCAGGGTTTCAAATCCAATGTATATATGATTAATTTGTTGTGGGGACAAACTGTACTCTACAACCTCAGTCATCCATTTAAATTCATCTAGTCATATTAAAATATATATTGTTGGGCACAAGGGTAAGAATGTATATGAATGAAAGTAAGGTACTCCTCTCATAGAAAAACGACTCAATGTCACCACTCTTGATAGTAGATGGGAAACAGAGTTGTCACATAGGTTGCCACAATTGCTACTGTTACTGTTGTTAGTTTTATAGAATGTTGAACTAGGTACTGTATAGAGCAAATTAAAGACAATCTTTGTCCAAAGGACTTATATTCTGAAGGGAGCTTCCTGTAAACCAGTGAGACTTAGGATATAGCTTATTGTGGATTTTTGATCAGTACAAGGTACTTAAATGCTTGATGGATCTGGAGCTGTGTGAATACTCTGTCAGTGCAGATGGCAACCCATTCACACCTCTTCGTCCTGTATATGTTGTCTCCTCCATTAGAACATAAGCTCCTTGAGGGCAGGGCTGATATTACCAGTCACAAAGCTTGGTACACACTAAGCACTTAATAAGAGCTTGCTGATTAATTGCACTGCTCTGGTTCATGTTTCTCGTAGATCCTCCATAGGGATTCCATCTTTTATGCTGGGGACCTTCCTCTTAGATCTCTTGACATTGCTGGGATATCAATGGAACACTTTGGCTATCAGTTATCCCTTAGAGCAGGGGTGGGGAACCTGTGGCCTTGAGGCCACATGTGGTCTTCTAGGTCCTTGGGTGTGGCTCGTTGAGTACAAGTTTTACAGAATAAATCCATTTACTAAGGGGATTTGTTCTGTAAAGTTTGGATTTGCTCAAATTCCTTCGTATCCAAGGATCTACACAAGTGGCTTCAAGGTTTCAGGTTCCCCGTCCCTGTCCTAAGCTCTTTATATTGATCTTTACCTTTCCCCCCCTCAATGACACATCACTGATGTATCTTTTTACATTGCTTCTCTTGGATGGTTCTTCATTGGTGATAAGTTGTGACTTTTTCATACCCACTCTATAGCTCCATTGATCAAAATGACCTCCAATTTTAGTTATCCAGAGATAACTCTGCCCTCTAGAAACCCACTGGGAAGAGACAAGAGGCTTATGTGATATGCTAGTTCTTTAAGTGTGAACAGGATTCCTTTTCACCAGGTTGCAAGCTTCCGGAGGTCCCTGTGTCTTATTTTTCTATCTCCCATTATGCTTAGCAAAGGGACTAACGCATAGTGAACATTTTGGAAATCATAGGATCATAGAAATTAGAATGAAATTAGAGATCTTTTAGTTCAACATCTCATTTTACAAAGGATGCAACCAAAACCCAAAGAGGTTGTGACTTTCCTAATGTTCTATAATTAAGCTAGTAAGTAGCAGAGCCCGAATTTGAACTCTGGTGCAGGGACGCCAAAGCTGGCGCTCTTTATTTTTTTTTCCAAACCCTCCCATACTGCTTTTTATTTGTTGGATGTGGAAGGAAGGAAAGGAGAGTTGGGTAAGGAGGAAAGGAGGGAGGAAAGAAATGACAAGGGAAGAAAAGGGAAAAGAGGAGGACATATAGAAGTTGTCCAAACAACCCCAGAGATGGCAAATATGGTCAAATCAGAGGGATTCTCAAAGACAAATATAATAAAGAAGGTCTTGTTCTAGAATTCAATATGACTAGTTGTTTTCAACTAGCCTTGATTTTACCGGATTGAAGGGAGTGACTAAACAGACTATGGATAATGATAAACCAGATATTCCAAAATTAGTTCATAGTTTTGAGGTCCAATCCTCTCCCTTTCAGACCTCTCTTAAAAAGAGATCCGTAAGCTATTTCATATGCTCTACCTCTCATGAAGCCATAAAAATCTTTAACCTCATTACACTAATAGTTTTTTTCCCCTTAAAAGTGCTGAAAAAAAATTGAACAGAATGGAAAGGAGAAATAGTATATACACAGTTTTTTTTTTTTTAAAAACCCATACCTGGTTTTCAAGACACTCTGATTTACTTTTAATCTCACAATGCTTAAGTCTCTGTACTTATCTTCACAGCTGATATGTTAAAAATATTTTTTAAAAATAATGTTCACTGATTTTTTTTTTTACTTTGGCTGTAATAACTAAGTTTTTACTTTTCAGACCATTGGACGGAGGGCAAGGAGGACACTCCTAAGTCTGGAGTCCTTCAGAGAAAATGTTTTACCTGATTCTAGAAAGCCTTTCATATCACCTTTATGATGGTGCTGAAGGGGAAAGTTTATGTTTGAGCCTGACCACAAAAGATTTCCAACATGAAAATCAAAGCTGAAAGAGGGTACTGGGAGCTCTCCAGACCCTCTGCTGACTCCATGGGTGACAGTATGCTCAAGTTTGGCTGTACCCAGACCTCTGAGCCCCATCCATCATTCCTTTGCCCTTCTCCATATGCATTAACCATCTGCCTGCTTGCTCTAGCAATGGGCCATCCATCAGCTGCCATGCTGGCATGGAATCATGATACTGCTTTGGAGGTGCTATTATGGGACAGAGGGACACCCATTCCCCATTGCCATCTGAAGCACACCGGTCATATAGAGAGGGGGAGAAAGATTGGCAAAACTGTCTTTTAGCTAGTGTTCTCCCCTAGAGAAACATGAGGAATGATTTTCATAAAATGCTTTAAAAACCTTAAGGTGCTATATAAGCATTAGCCATTTCTACTATTATTATTCATTATGTGGAAGAGCACTAAAAGATATTCGGAGAAGTACTAAGGCCTTAATCGAATAATACCATGTATACAATTTATGTGTGCATGTGTGTGTATACACACATGAAAACACATACATACATATATTCCTTATACATATATATGCATAATGGCAGTGGTGGGGACATCATTGTATGTTCAGCATAACATACAGCCAAGTCTAGGTTTGGGGACTGGTGCACTCATTTTGTCTCTCAAGGAATCCTTAGCTCTAGACCAAGATGGTGGACCAAGATGAGTTCTGGGAGAACTTGATCTCTCAAGATAGGGATTCAGGTCTTTATCTCCAACGTTGTAACTCCCTATCTCAGAGCCCTAGGGAAAATCACCTAGAGCTTAGGTTTGGGTCATGTCTAGGATTTCCCCAAAATGAACAGAAAGTTACTTTGGTATGCTGTCATCAGGAATGGGTCAGCTATCTATTGCTTTCACATAAAAGAAATGCTTAAAATACAAAACTTCATAAGTGCATACTGACAAAGATGTAGCAGTAACTTGAACACACAGGAGTAACTTGTAACTGTCAGTATGCTCTCCCAAGAGGTTCATACTTAAAACATCAAAATATAAAGTATTTCATGAGATTGTTGAATAGGTATTTCACTTTTACCCCAGTTCCATACCTTCTTCCTCAAAGTCCTTACCTTCTGACAAGGAGCCAAACGGGGCCCATAGAAGGGATCAGGTTCATCAGTCTGTTAGTGGTAATTTTCCCCAAGAAATGCTGTAGTAGTTGTAGTAGAGCTAACATTGTCTTAGGGACCCAGGAGTTCCAAACCACTTAAACTCACAAGGTTGCTACCAAGGCTAGAAACATCTATCTCAGGATTGCTGTTTGGTCACCTGGACTCAGGTAAAGAGACAAAGTAGAAGAGGCAAACAGGCAATTCTCTACTCTCAAAGTTGTCAACGTAGGGACCAAGGGACCACCCAATGTTTGCATTTCCATCCATTAGGAGGGTAGATGGGTGCAGGGAATAGAGTACTGGATCTAGAGCTAGGAAGACCTGAGTTCAAACTCAGTCATGCTAAGAAGCTTTGTGACACTGGATAGATTCATGTAGCCTCTCTCTGCATCAATTCAATTAGCATTTATTTAATGCCTACTGTATGCTAGGCACTGTGCTACGCTGAGAGAGGATATAAATTTTTAAAAAACAGACAGTGCCTGTCCTCAAAGAGCCTATACAAACAGAGGGGAGGTTGAAGGAGGTGGGAAGGCTACGAGCATCCAAGGCAGAAGTAGCAGCCTGGTGATGAGATTAGAAGTGATCAGTTTATTCTGTGTTATTATATTGTCATTTTATAGGTAAGAAAACTGAGGCACAGATCAAATGCTATGTGTGAGGAACAGAAAGTAGACAAGCTTGGTTGGACTGTGTGTGTATGTGTGTGTGATGTCAAACATTTCAAATTTTGCCTCAGATATTTATAAGCTGTGGGATCCTAGGCAGGTCACTTGATCTGGACCTCAGTTTCCTCATCTGTGAAATGTTGATAGTAATGACACCTACCTCACAAAATTCTTGTGAAGCTAAAATGAATTAACATCTGGGAAGTGCTTTGTCCTATTGCAATGCTAGCTCTTCTCTGATTCCTTGTTCTCCTCCTTCTTGTCTTCTTTATCCTTTTACCCACTTAACATCTTCTGTGTATAGAGCACTCTTCAAGGCAATGGGAAGTATCTAAAGATGGTTTAGACATTGTTCCTGCCCTTAGAGAATGGAAAAACAGTAACAATACATGAACTCCCACATGTAGCTGAACTATGAGAGAGCTAAGGGCATCTCCAACCTCCCATTCGTGAAATGCTGTTCATGTATGGTCCTAGTCTCAGTGAAGATGACAGTAACTTATGGCTTCACAGATTTCTCTGACAAATCTAGGAACTGATGACTAGTTTGTATCCAGCTTTTCTCTCACAGGGACCTAGGGGTCTCTCTAACCTTTCTCAGCCCTTGCCAAAAAAATATAAAAAAAAAGACTCTAACATAGCTTTAAAAGGAAAAATCTCTTCCCACATCTCATTCTGAACCACTATAATTAACCACATGAGTAAGGATTGGCCCCTACCACTTCTCTATCCCTTTCCCTCTCCCTCTCCTGCAGGCCAGAGACTATATATTTTTTTCCTTTCTATGCATCCCCACAGCTTAGTGCAGTGCCTGTCACAGAACAAGTACTAAAGAAATGCTTAATGCCTGAGTATAGAGGAAAGAGGTCCACTTCTGCTGAGGGTGATCCAAGGAGGCTCAGTGAGAGAATGGTGGCATATGAGTTGAACCTGGGATAGAATTTCTGTAGATGCAGGTTGGAGGAGTGCGTTCTGGGCAGAAGGACAACTTTAGACAGAGATGTGAAGGTAGTTGAGGGCAGACATGTTTGAGGAAGCCAAGGTGTAGTCCTGATTGGCTGAAACATTGAGTATAGGCAGAGGAGCAGTGGGAGCAGTCTGGAGTAGGAAGCCTAGACCACAGACTACTGTCCTAGTCTGCTTTATATAAGACTTTAAATGCAGCTGGAAACATTTAAGATTAGACATAAGAAAGAGCTTTAATACTGTCAAGGGAAGAAAATAAATTACTAGGTGATATGTAGTCTTCCTTCTCTAAAATTGTCTAAAAATGATAGTACAGACATCCATTGACTTCAGTTGTTTTGTCTGTCAGAGATAGGGAAATGGACTTTATTCAATTTAATTTAACAAATATTTACTAAGCATCTACTATGACAAGGCAAATAGTTGCAAGACAGAAAAAGAAAAGTTCTTGTCTTTAAGGAACTTGTATCCTACTGGGGAGTTGGAAAGAATGTGTACAGGAAGTAAATAGATGGAGGCAGATGAGCACGTTAACAACTGGGGGCAGGAGGATTGGGGAAGGTACATTCCAGGCACGGAATTTGTGCAAATGCATGAAGATGGAATGTCAAATTCAGAAAAGCAACATATTCCAGAAATTTTACCCAACTATATGACTTTGGGAACTTTTTTTCCTGGCTGCATGAATCAGTTTATTCATTCACACTATTTTCTGAGAGCCTATTTTGTTCATAGGCTCTGTGCTGGGTGTTGTGGAAGGTACAGTGATGAATAAGACATAGTTCTCATTAACCTGCTTTAAAACCCCAAGCAATTCATGATGAAATCCCCAAAGTTACTGTGAAACCACCTAAGCAGGATGAATTTATAAATCATCACTCCACCATTAACCTTTAGCAGTCCTTTTCTTAAGTATATATAGTAGAACTCTAGATGACAAACTTTATGGGTAGTTAGCTATACCCGCCTCCTGCTACCCAGTTACAAAATATCACTGTCTTTCAAACCTGTCCAGACAGAATGCAATCTAACTCATGGATGGCTCTTTTCAGTCATCTTCAGGGCTGTAGATTGGTCACAGTAAGTTAGGGGAAAATCACAGATTTGTCACAGTCAGAATATCAAAAGTCACATCATTCAGCTAGCACAGGAGGAAGAAATGAGTTTTGGGGGCCTCTCTGTTTGAAAGTAAGGTTGGTTTCCATGTTGAAGGTGTTGAAAGGGTTGTGTCATAAAATTATAGTCTATCAGAACTAGGGGAATGGTCATCTAGTTCAACTCTTTCATTTTTTTTTAACAGATGATGAAACTGAGTCCTAGTTAAGGAAAGCTCCTTGCTCAGTGTGTTGAGCCTGTGCCTTCTACTGCTTTCCTTTCCTTCTTTCCTTCCTTCCTTCCTTCTCTCTCTCTCTCTCTCTCTCTCCCTTCCTTCAAATCAGGGTTAAGTGACTTGCCCAGGGTCACACAGCTAGTAAGTGTCTGAGGCTGTATTTGAACTCAGTTCCTCCTAATTCCAGGGCCATTGCTCTCTCCACTGCCTAGCTGCTTCCTACTGCATTCTTAATAGCATTAAAGGCGTCTCTTCATTACTCATTTCACAAAGCTTACTCTATTTGCCTCTAATTGTATGCAGAAGAAATCATAAGGAGACAGAATGATTTGTTCCCCTGTATTTAAAGTTCACACATATCTATATTTTGTTTGGATGTCACCATCCCTCCTTCCTCTAATGAGCATAGCACAGTCTCTCAGCTTCCAAAGTCAATTGCTCCAGTTTCCAGCATATAAGGCACTTCTGTTATCACAAGCAAGGGAAAGTGGCTTGCTGCCCACGTCATTTCCATACATTTTGCCAGATTCCCGGTGTTTTTCCAAGGCTCCAAACCTTTGGTTATTAAAAAAAAATAATCCCTACGTCAACAACTTCGTCAGCTCCCTGATTTGGCTGGCATAAGAGACTCAAACAGAGACCCCCAGAAACATTCCTGTCTTTCAGACTTACTGGAAGCCACATATTCCAGAAATTTCACAAGTTAGCTCACAGGATTTTTACCTCTACGGGACTAAAGAGAACACACAACAAAACCTCCAGATGCCAAATAAGAAAAGGACATGATCAGCTGTGACATCTTTAGTGAGGAGCACTTAACCTTTTATGGCCCATGTGCACACACCAGCATCCAAAGTGAAAAATTCTTCATTTCATAAAATGGTTCATCACAAGATTCTCTTAAATAGCTGCCAGATGCCAAGTACTTTGGATTAGGCAAATACCCATGGGGAAAGGGAAAGGCTTTCACTTCACACATCCTGAAGGCCACTGGAGCTAAGGGTGCCCATTTTACCTTTCACTGATTCCTGATGATGTGTGATTGGCCCTGGTCTTTGGACTGGTTGGCTTCTGTAGTTCCAGATGGACAACACAAATGATACATCTGTGGGTAGTCCCTCTAGAACACACACACAAATAAACCTCAGCACATCCACTGAGCATCCCCTTGGACCAAAGAATCTTACAGAAAGAGGACTTTTGCAGAGGAAAAAGACTCTGGGCCCAAAAGGACCGGTATGGCAGTTGGATTCCTTATAATTGAGGCCTCTTTTTACTCTTCCTTGGACTTGTGCTGTGTTTCCATCTGCTGTTTTGGAATGATGATAGCCAATGCATCTATCTATCTATCTATCTATCTATTTATCTCTCTCTCTCTCTCTATCCATCCATCCATCTATCTATCCATATCTATCTATCTACAATGCTCTCTGCCAGAGAACTCTACCTTTAATCCCACAAGTTTGGGAATTTCCAGGCATGCCTCTCTGGAGGTAGCACATGCATGCTTATTCCTAAAGGTGTCACTAACTTTCCTTCTTATACTCAGCTAAGCCATATCTAACCAGTCTAAGACATAGGCAAGGACAAGGAAGAAAGCAGCAAAGAACTCTGAGTTGCCAAATTGGATGTCACAAAATCCATGCTATTAAGCTCATGTACTCTACTCAAAGGTTCCTTAGACCATCACTCAAATCCTATTTTTTTCTTACTTTACACATCATCCTAACAAGCATATTCATTTAATTTCCAAGCTTTCACTAAGAGCCTATTTACTCTTACTTCAAACATTACTAAAAATCATGGTGATTTGCAGTCCAAGCTCGCAGTTTATTAGAACTAACAAATGAAAGGGAAGAAGTGAACCTGTTATAGGTAAGCATCCCTCCAGGAGCAAGAGGTAACGACTGTCAGTCGTCCAAAAGAGGAAGAGACCAAAAAAACCCCATAAAAAGTAGATACAAGAAGACAGAATGTAGTAGTCTAGGGTTATTTAGTGTGGGACTAAATAGCCCTCCACACTCCAGTAGGCTCTGAGATCATGTTCCTATCAGTGACCGTGAATCAATGAAAAAAGTGAATATTAATGCCATTTAATTAACTCCTACTTAATAATAAAGGTTTGTTTCAGGTACATCAAATACTTGTAAAAGATTTCCATCAGAAATGACTAAAACAAAGTCTTGGTGGCTAAGGGGGGCAGGGTTAAGGGGTAAACCTTAAATCTATTTGGAAAACTTGGCTCTTCAAAAACACTCATTCCCTCAGGGTTTTGGAGAGCTGAAGCTTTGCTGTATCTATGGGTTTCATTTATATGTCCCTTGTGGAGAAGTTTGCAGATTTTTGTCTTTATTAATCCTGTATCTGTCTGTTTCCTCTTTCTTGTCTAAGGCCCCTCCCTGCATGTCATCTCCATACCCTAAAACTGATATCAAATGCACCATATGTGTAAGACACTCCATATATCTTGGTGTATGGGTGAAGAAAGAGGAAGAAGAATTGTAGTTGACTATTTATATAGAACTTTCAGGTTTGCAAAGATTATCTCTTTGGAGTCTCACAACAATACTGTGAGATAGGTGCTATTAATATTCCCATTTTTTTAGATGAGGAAACTGACGCAGACAGTGACTTGTAAAACTTAAGTTGTTTAGCACAGTGCCGGGCACATAGTAGGAGCTTAATAAATGCCTATTTCTTCCCATCTCCCTCTCTCATTTACTATACCATTCTGCCTATTGAGGGCAACCTGCTGACCTACAGGTGAATTATATGAAGACTTCCCCCCTGGCAGAATGGACAGACGAGAACAATTCCTTCCAATGACGTGAAGGCAGCTGAAGCAGGTGCTATGGAGCACTTAGAGCTTGGTTAGACATAGAAGACACCAAGGCCATCCATTGCATCCTGGGCCATTGCTGGTCTTCCTGACTTTTGTCCTGTCACTGGACTTTGATGGCTCTGGAAGACATAGTGAGGCCTGATGACTTTGCGCAGCCCTGCGTCACTTTAATCCAATCCACGTGCAAGTCAAGATATTATCCCTCTTCAAAAAATAAAGGATAAACAACAGACAAAAAATATACATGATAAAGTTCAGATAATTTAAGACTTCTTTAGAGATCACAGATCAGAGGATAAAATATTTAGAGCTGGAAGTGACCTCAGAGGTCACCTAATCTAACTCCCTCATGTTACTGACTGCTTCATGAAAAACAGACAGCGTAGGAGACTTGCCAAACCAAATAGCTAGTAAGCAGGCAGTGGTGGCTGGACTTGAACTCAGGTCCTCTGACTCAAAATCTGTAGCTCTTTCCATTGATCTTCTCTTGCTGCACATTAGTCAATAATGCCTGAAGAATAAAGAATATTTTAGTAGCTCATAAATTGAGGATGTAAGTTAATCAGATCTCTTGCTTCGTTGCTTACTACACAAAATGGAAACTCATTAGTGTGGCATTCTAGAACCTTCCAGTCTTACTCCAATTTACCTTTCCAGCCTTACTTAGTACTGAGTTGTTGTTTTCAGCTGTCTGAATCTTTGTGACCCCAATTGGGATTTTCTTGGCAAAGTTAGTAGAGTGATTTGCTATTTCCTTCTCCAGTTCATTTTACAGGTGAGGCCACTAGGGCAAACAGGGTTAAGTGACTTGCCCATAGTCACACAGCTAGTAAGTGTCTAAGGTTAGATCTGAACTCTGGAACAGGTCTTTCTGAGTGCAGGCCAGGGCATTCTGTCCATTCACTACCTAGCTTCTCTACATTCCAGGAAAACTAGACACTCATTCTGTTTTGTTTTCCTCCCAAAATTCTCCATACCTGGAGGACACTCATCCTTCATCTCTACCTGCTGAATTCCTTCCCTTCCTTTATGATAGAAAGTGGCACCTGGATTAGAGCTTGAAAACTTCCTTAATTCTCTCACGTGGAACTCAAGTTTTTCCTCAAATTTTTCATAGCACTTGGGTCCTTTCCCCTGTATTGACTAAAGTCTAAATTGTGTGGTAGTTATTGATGCACATGTCTTATCCCTATTACTAGACTTTAAACTCCTTGTGGGCAGGGACTTTATCTTACCTACTTTGTATTTCCTTTGTCTCAGGACCTGGCACATGGTAGATGCTTAATAAACGTTTGTGGAAGATAATTATTACTGAGTATCCTAGCATATGTCTTCAGTATCTAAAAACCATCAGAGAGGGCTTCATGAAAATTGGACTGAGAGCCTAAAAGAAATTGAAAACATGCTTCTTTCCTTGTTTCCTTTTCCATTAGGAAACTTGTTTCTAGTTTTCCATAAGAATCTGTCTAGGGGAGATTTGGAGTACATTTGCTGAAGAGAAGGGGCTGGCACTCTCTGAGCTGGATGAAAATGAACAGCATGGGTAAGAGGGGAAAGGAACACATGTGGAATTCACTCTCTGTCAGAATCACAGAATCCAAGGGTAGGAAGGAGCCTTAGGAACCGACTGGTCCAACCTGGACCTAATTTCCTTTACAAGAGCTCCCACAAATAGTCATCTAGTCCTCGGTAGAAGATTGTCTAATACGAGGGAGTCCAGCATCTCATGAATTAGGCCCTTTTGCTTTTGAATTCGCTCTAATTGTGAAGAAGTTTTTGGTAACTTTTTTGTCTTGGTTTTCCTTTTTATATCACGTATTTTGCTTCTCTGTGACTTATTTTTATTGCTCTAAGTTCTGTTCTCTGAAACCAAGCAGAACTGATTCCTTTTCGACATCATGACTTTTTAGATGCTTGAGAATAGCCATCATGACTTCCTTCCCCACATCTGCTTTTCTGTGGGCCAAATATCCACAGTTCCTTTACTTCTTGTGTCACTTCAGGTACTCATCCTTTTCACTGCATTTGGGCAAAGTGGCCAAGAAGACACTGCTAAGGCAAACACTCAAGAGAATGGATGTGGGAGTTTAACTCTACATCATCTTGTTGCAGTGCCTAAGAGTTGTTTAATTACCCACATAGAGCCTTTTTTCTTGGGATGTTACTATTTTTCAGGACCTGGTACTATTACTGCCCTTCTGTAGAAGAGAGACCTCTTCTTTAGACCTTTGTTTGCAATGCAGACTATATATGACATCAGCTCAAAGCAACTGTTCCCCAGCCTCCTTTCTGCTCTCTTCCTCACTGGATTAAAGGTTATTCCATACTGTTGTTAGATTAGCTTTGACTCCACTGTGTTTAGAAGTTGCCAATCCTGAGGAACCTCGCCAATTCCTATGTGGTTTGATTGTTTCAGGAGGTGGAGCATGCATGTCTGGGAAGGATTGGACTGAAAATTCTATTGGCTGTCTCTCAGCTCAAGTTCTCTGATCAGCCATCCAACTGTTTTCCTTTGCCTGTTTCTTAGATCCTCTTGGTTAATCCCCAGCTGACCATTAGCCAGATTTCTATCTCCTAGCAAGACCATGGAAGGGCTGGAGATCCTTGTGACGCATTTCTGCCAAATGTCACCTTTCAGTAGTCTCATCCTTCCCAATATGTCTGTCTTTTTAGATTAGACTTGTAAATATGTACAGTCTCTGACCAGAACATGCACATTTCCCTTTATCCATCCTATAGACACATAGTAAAATATTTGAATTAAAACATCTTTTCTTTTTGCCTTATTTTAATAACTTTATTCATAACTTTTCTTTTTTACTCCTAAATTATTTCCTGATATATACATATGTGCCTATTGCCAAAACTGTAGAACCACCCCTTGTAACAAAAAAAAAAACAGGTCAAACAAACTGACACAGTGATCACATCTGTCAACATATGGAATATTCAGCATTCATTGTCTCCTTGGTCTGCTGAATGGAGAGGAAGAAGATGTGTTCTAACATCTATCCCCTGGAATCAAGATTGGTCATGGGATTTAATGAGTTCAGCTGCCTCTTAATGCTATTTTTACAAAACAGCATTAAGAGGAAACTGAACTCGTTACTGTAGCTATCATGTATATTGTTCTGCTTCCTTCATTGTATCAGTTCATACAAATCTTCTCATGTTTCTCTGAGTATTAGGGATAGATTCTAGTTTTACTAACACAATTCAACATGAAACCAAATTATCAATGGTCCACTGATGGCTTGTGTAGAAATTCAATTCATATGTATTAAATACCTTCTATAAGGAAAGCACTAGTGGTAGGTATTGGGGATACAACAGAAAAAATAATAATTCATATTTGTATAGCTCTTTAAGGTTCGCAAAATGCTTCACAAATATTGTCTCATTTTGTTCTTACAGAAACCTTGGGAGGTAATTTTAAAGAAAAGGAGACAGGTGAGAGATGGAAGTGAAGGGACTTGCCCAGGGTCACACAGAAAGAGTGTATAAGGCTGGATTTGAACTTAGATTTTCCTGACTTCAGGTCCAGCTCTCTTCTATGCCACATGAAAAATGACAGTACCTAGGCATGCACTCAAGGAGACGAGTCTGCTGGGGACAATGAGACACATACACAAATAAGTATGATCCAAGAGAAGATGTGATGGTAGAAATTCAGAGAAACTGATCAGAAAAAAATAAGAAGGGAGAGATTCCTTTCAGCTGAAGGAATCAGGAATCATAGCATTTTAGAATTAGAAGGAACCTTGAAGGTCATCTCCTGGAACAAATATCTGAAAGACAGTCCCTACAACATACCTAACAAATGGTAAATAGTGATTTAACCTGTGTGTGATCTCCTCTAAGAAAGGATTCACAGAGTAGGAAGTACTCGAGCTCAGTCTTAATAGGAGGATTTTTTTTTTAGTAAAGGAAGGGAATATATTCCAAGTATGAGGGATTCCCTTTTGTGAATGCCTGCAGGTAGGAAATGGCAGGGTGAGTTAGTATCGCAATTAGCCTGGAACTTAGAATACTCCAAGGGGAATAATATGAAATGAGGCTGGAAAATCAGGTTAAAGTTAGATTGTAGAGGTTCTTGAAGGCCACACTAGAGTTTCTGGTTTTGTTCTATAGGTATTGGGGAGACACAAGAGACTTTTAAACAGGGGGATGGATGACATGGTGGGACCTATGTGTTGGGAAAATTGTTTTGGCAGTTTTGTAAAGGTTATTTTATGGGGAATTCATACAAGGCGAGCATTCACATGGTGATCAGAAGAAGCAATACAAAGACACTCTCAAGGTCCCTCTGAAGAACTTTGGAATTGATTGCATTGATTCCCATGGAGGGGAAAGATTAGAGGCAGAAAGACATAAAGTTGGAAGAGGTGTGAAATTAAGTGCCCAAATTAGGATGGTGACAGTAGGTAGAAGGGGCAATGCTTAACATTTGGTTGAATAGAGGAGATATACAAGAGGGAAAAATGACTTGAAAGTGTCATATTTTCATGACCAGGAAGATGGTAGTGGCATTTAGCAGAGATTGGTTGATCGTTGTCTTTCATTCTTGAAGAGGACTGAAATGACATCACCATGTTAGTCAAGTTGTAGTGGGTCCGACTGTGGCTGTTCAGACCAATATGAGCTCTCTACTACAGGTTGGGTACAAATAGTCCATATGAACTTTGGGATGGATTTTCCAAATTTGTGCATCTTGTGTTTCTTTTGTGCTACTTCCGTTTTGCTTTGCTTATAGAGCACAGCATCTTTGATGAGGGCACACCCATGCTGAGTGGTCCTGTTCCAGTGTCTTCCACATTGTGCAATCAACTCCAAAGTTCTTCAGAGGGACCTTGAGAGTGTCTTTATATTCCTTCTTCTGATCACCATGTGAACACTTGCCTTTATGAATTCTCCATAAAATAGTGTTTTAGGCAAGTGTACATTTGGCATTCAAACAATATGGCCAGTCCATTGGAATTGCGTTCTCTGCAGCAGAGTTTGAATTCTTGGCAGTTTAGTTTGAGAGGGGACCTCAGTGTCCAATACTCATCCTGCCAGGTGATCTTCAGAATCTTTCTAAGACCATTCAAATTCAGTTAGCAGAGATACTGTTTGGAGGACAGGGAGATTTACAGTAGGAGACGACGTGTTCTGTTTTCTCCCCTCTACTCAGAGATGAAAGGTTGGTTCCTACAGGCTTGGTTACCACACTGACTTGGTCCTAACTTCCATGTAAGATGGTGGTTTAGTACAATTAAAGGTAAAGTTGAATCTATGGCAAGTCACTTGATGGCACTGTTGCCCCAAAGACTCACACCAACAGAACCCTTCTTTGGCAAAAGGAAAAGAGTCTTAGAAAATTGTACTAACTCCAAACTCTTCCTCACACCTCTGCAAGTAGCACTGGAAGAGATTGTTGAAAGGACCTATATCATTGCCTAAGCATCCAGTAGACTAAGTCTTAGAGGGTCACATCCACATTCTCAGTCTGTTTGGTTTACCTGAGGTCACATGCTGAGGGAACATCCATTGTAATCACACACTTCACTGAGAATTCATTCAGATCCAGTCCAGAGACCTGGCCAGAACTCAGTGAGATTTGTAGAGAGAGAGGGGAAAAAAAATGCAATTCTTGCATCTTAAAGAACCCTGTTAGCAGAGCTTTAAGACACTCTGGGGCACATTTCACAGAACCATTAATGCATTTCTCGGGTGGTGAAATTCCTGTCGTGCCCACAGGGAGTCTTAATAGTGTAGTAAAACGTGTTCTTCTATAGCTCTTAGTTACTGTTCTCTGGGTTATTTCTCTGTTTGGTTGCAATTACAATTAGCTGTGAATAACACACAAAGAGTGTTAAATACTGGCATGCCTAACTGCTTTCCCAAGACCACTGACCTAGCATGGAGAAAGCCTTGGAGTTTAAAGCCTTGGGTTCCAGTTCTGGCTTTATCACTTGCTGCTCATATGACCTCCAGCAAATTATTTCTCATCTGTAAGGGGCTTGCTAATGAGCAGATGGGTGGCACAGTGGATCAAGTGCCAGACATAGAATCAGGTCTTTCTGGCCTCAGACACCTAATAGTTATGTGACCCTGGGCAAGTCATTTAACCCTCCTTACCTCAGCCTGTAAAATGAGCTGGAGAAGGAAATGGCAAACTATGCCAGTATCTACTACTACTACACCAAGAAAACCCCAAATGGGGTCACAAAGAAAAGATACAATTGAACATACCAATAAAAGGATTGAACCTCAAGACGTCTTAAACTAAGATTCTAAGATCCCTTTCAGCTCTAACTCTGTGTTTAGGGTCTTACTCAATAAACCTATGAACTAATGTGCACTTGGCCAGTTGGTAGCCAGGATTCTAGTGATACATAGAAATCACGTCAAGGTTTGAGTCTGTGTGTGATGCCAGGAGAAATAAATGGTCCTCTGTACACTAAAAGGTCACTAACAAGCAACACCCAGACTAAAAATTTATAAGATTTACAGCTCCTAGGTATGAGAATGAACTATGTTTGGATTCTAGCCCTTATGCCAGGGAATTGTAGGAACATCTATGGGATAACACATAGACACACACACATAGACACACAGGTCTAATTATGTCAGTCCCCTTCTATGAGATCTCCAGTGACTTTTGCTTCTAGGATAAAATGCAAACGTTATCTTGTTCAACCCCCTAATTTTGTAACTGAGGAAACCAAGTCCAAAGGTTCCTCTCTGCTACTTTAAACCCATTCCTTCTGTTGGTTTCTGTTGGGTGCAGAAAAGCCTCATATTATTCAAATTTCCTTTCCTTTATATTTGAAGGGCTTTCTCCTGGAAGAATTTGTGGCTTGTCATTTGAATTGTTAAATTTAAACACTCTATGTCTTGGATTTTGCAGGATTGCAACTGATTGAATGCAATGGGGTAAGGAAGTAGGAAATGTCAAAGAAGCCTCCGAAGTTCTAAGGCTGCATGATTGCTTATCATTAACAGAAAAAGAAAAGTTTCAAGGAGGGGCAGCTTTTGTGTCGGAGACAGCCCAGAGTGGAACTGAAAGGACCAGAGAGATACAAGTTGATAACTGGGTCAGAGGAAGGTTATTCCAGCAATGGGAAGTGTCCTGAACAAAGACATAGAGGGATGAAAGAGATCAAAGAGACAGACTCATGAGGAAGAAGCCTCTGTGGCTCAAGTAACGAATGCATACAAGGTTAGAACAGTTAGAATAAGTCACATCGGCCAAAACTAGGCAATGGAGAGTCTGGTGGAGTTTAATATTGGATAGAATTAGGCTCAAGATGAGAATTCTCCCTTTTCCAATGGTCCTTAGCCATAACCGAGCTGCTAGGACTTTTAGGTTTTCGCTTTCCAGGGCTCTAGAGTCTTGCCTGGCCCCTTCTGCCTCTTTGATGTCAGCTAGTCAGCCAGGAACACAAAATACTAAGACCTCAAGTCTCAGCAGGTGGGAATGGAGGTGAAATGGGATGCCTCCATCAGGAACACTACAGTATGAAATCTTTCCTAATCACTGTTTTAGAATTTAATTAGTGAGGCATAAGTTGCTGCCATGAAAGCGCTGATGGGCAAAGATCAGGTCAGGCATCTTGTCAAGGAGAAAAGAAATGACAGTGAAATGGCTCCGGAAAGAACTGATTATTGAGGAGAGATGGAGGGGGCCTGCTCATTTCTTTTAACCTATATCCTCATATTTGTCTCCCTAGGGATCTGTTATTAGAGTCTCTCAAGGGAGACAGTTTATCATCCTACCAGTTTCTCCTAGGACCAACACTGTGTCAGAAACTAGTTGTTTTGGAAGCTACACTTAACTCTCTATAGTTGGGGAGGTAGGGTGGGACTCTGAAGATAAACACATTTTCTTCCTTATCTGTGAAACAAAGAGAAGTTCTTATTCTGCCTTCATCATTTGTTTTGACTCTTTTACGTGGTGCCCAAGTTAGCTCCATGTGCAGATGGATACTTTCAGTGTCGGCAAAGCACATGCTGTAGTTTAAAGAGGAGTGCTTTGGCTTTTTCCTTTTCCCTCCTTCCTCAGATGTAGATTCATGGTGCCCACATGAAGACATAAATGGCAAAGAATGAGACTGGTAGGTGGGGGAGAATGGAAGGAGAAAAAAAAGAGAAGGGCAACTTGGAGACAAGGAGATTTGAAGGTTTGACTCTCATCTTTCAAGGGAGGAAATTACACAGAAAAATGGAAAACACTAGACTTGTCCTGTCCTTGCCTGGAAACATAGGACAACTGGAGAGAGTTAACCTGAAGCAAGAGGAAGGTCCCTGCCAGAGAAGTCTTTATATTGAGAGCCCTGACTGAGAATTTGCATTCAGAGATCCCTGGGATGAATGGTTCCTAATTTGAATATCTCTATTTCTTTTCCTCATTTTTATAAAACTTTACTCTATAATGATATGAACTTTATTTTTACATATGGGAAATCAGTCTTAGCCTGTTCAGTTCAATAAGTATTTGTTGGATATCTACTATGTACAAGGCACTTTGAATGGTGAGACAAAAAAGGAACTTGTTCTCCCTTTCAGGGAGCTTATGGTCTCCTCTTAGAGGTGGTAGGGAGAAGAGGAAACAGAGTACATACACACAATTAAATACAAAATGTGTACAAAATAATATAAAGTCATTTCAAGAGGGATTGATAATTTTCCACTGAGGGGCTTCATAAAGAAGGTGGCAGCTGAGCTGTGTCTTGAAGGAAGCTGGTGAGGAGGGAATGTATAACAGATAACCACTGGTGCGAAGGCATCTTTGGGTACACAGAACAGCTAGCAAACAGCTTTCCTTGTAATGGAAGGTATATGAAAGGGAATAATATGAAATAAGGCTAGAAAGGCAGGTGAGAGACAGATTGTGGAGGGCTTTAATTGCTTGGCTGAGGAGTTTGTATTTTATCCTGGAGGCAGTAGGGAGCTGCAATATGGGGGATGATCATGCATAGAATTTTCCAAGCTTCCTCAGTGGGGCCTTACAAAGGCAAGAGAAAAAAAAAAGTTTCCAAAACTTTTTCTGTAGTTGAGTCATTTCAGTCGTATCTTACTCTTCGTGAGCTCATTTGGGATTTTCTTGGCAGAGATGCTGGAGCAGTTTACTACTTCCTTCTCCATCTTATTTTGCAGATGAGGAAACTGAGGCAAAGAGGGCTAAGTGACTTGCCCAGAGTCACAAAGCTAGTAAGCATCTGAGGCCAGATTTGAACTCAGAAAGACGAGTCTTCCTTACTCTAAGTCCAGAACTCTTACACACTATACCACCTGGTTGCCCTTCCAAAGTTTACCTGGGCCTTTTAAAATGATGAATGTCTAACGCAAAAGGGTTATATTTATTACCATGTGACAATTATAACACCGTACCTGTATATAATATGTTATCATTTCTAAAGTGCTCTGTAACCTGTTATCTCACTTGATCCTCTCAGCAGCACTATGACATAGGCAGCTCAGATATAACTATTTTCATTTTTTTGAGATGAAAGAAGAGGGATAGGGACATGAAGTGACTCACTCGAGGTCATGCAGCTAGCAAATGCTATTGAATTACCATTGAGCTTAGCACACACAATGTTAGGAGCTGTAGCTAAATCTGGGTTTCATTCAATTTAATTCCACAAGAACTAGAACCCAGGTTTCCTGAGTGCCACTTCAGTGTTATATCCACTGCAATATACAGAGTACAACTGACTACTCAGGGAGTAAGTTAAGCCTTGAGTTTTAAATCCTTTGCCTTAGGATTATGGCGTTTTGAATAGAAGACACCTCTCTTTCCAAATCATTTTAGCCTTCTTTCCTTTCTAGTCTTGAAAACTTTTTTTGTTTCTTTTTTTTGGCTCTCTCTTCCTGATGGGAGGGCATAGATAGTGGCAGCTGTTGTTCCAAACTAGGATAACCCCTGAAGTAACGGACATGTGATAGAGATGGCCACATGATGATCAGTTATTTGACAGCCTTCTAAGGCACTGGTCATCTTACAAGTTGTAACTCTGGAGGCACATGATTGATTTTAAACACATCATGTTTCTTTTACAATAGTCCCCTTGGGAGGTCATAAACTTATTCCAACAAAGCTGTCATTGCTCAATGCTGCTAGAGTTATCTTTGGAAATATCCTTCAGAGCCTGCAGTACTTGGACTCTATCCTTTGAATATCTTCAGTGGTGACAAGTCTTTGTCATTTCAGAGTGGGTTGACTTTTCAGAATCATCCCAGCCATTTGGAACCAAGTCTGTTGAATAAAGTCCAGAGAGATCCAACTGGGAAATGCTATTTTGTGTTAAAAAAATGAATAATTATAAAGTAGCAAGAGTGGTTTTCTGGTGTAGCTCTGAATGTTATTTTTAACATTCTTTTTATTTTGAGTTCCAAATTCTCTCTCTCTATCCCCTACCCACAGAATAGGCAAGCAATATGATGTCAATTATGCATGTGAAAGCATTGAAAACATATTTCTGTGTTAGCTGCATTGAAAAAAGCAAGAAAAACAAAGTGAAAAATTTTATTTCAATTTGCATTTAACATTCATCAGCTCTCTCTCTGGAGGTGGAATAGCATTTTTTCTTCGTGAGTCCTTTAGAATTATCTTGGGTCATTGTATTGATCAAAATCTTTCACAGTTGATCATCGTTACATTATTGATGTTGCTGTGTACAACGATCTTCTGGTTCTGCTTACTTCAGTTTGCATCAGTTCATATAGATCTTCTCATGTTTTTCTAATTCCATTGCCCTTGTAGCACAAAAATATTCCATCACAATCATATGCTACATCTTTTTTTTTTTTTTTTTTTTTTTTAGTAGAAAAAACAAAAACAAGTTTCTAGTCTTTATTAACAGAAGCAGATGAATTAAAACTTGGGTCTGTAATCCCTCTCCGCAACCATACATTTTCTGTAAGACTTCAAGGTCACATGGTTCCTAGCACAGAGAATTGACAGTTATAGAAATATTTGAAGGTAAGAGGATGCACCCAAAATATGCCCTTTATGTGTTACTGAAGAGGCAGCTTTTATTTACCCCTTTCAGTCTTGTCTCTCTGCCTGTGCTTTCT
>CM053769.1:40923649-40948455 GCA_028658325.1 Potorous gilbertii | reverse complement strand
GGGCTCTCTGCAGCGGAAATCTCCTTCACTGTGTTTCTGCGCGGCTTCCACTGCTCCAGAATTTGTCAGGAGTTCTTTTTACAGGAAATCTATGGGCTGTGGGTTCGGACCTAGCATAGGTAAGTCTTTCTACTCCGCCATCTTCCATATGCTACATCTTGTTCAAACATTCCTCAAATGATGAATATCTCCACAATTTCCAACTCTTTGCTACCACAAAAAGAGCTGATAGAAATATTCTTGTACATAAACGACCTCTTCCTTTGATCTCTTGGGGCATAGATCTAGTGGAGGTATTGCTAAGTAAAAAGGTATGCACAGTTTTATAATTCTTTGGGTTCTCTAGGATAACTGGATGATTTCACAACTCCACCAATAGTTCATTAGTATACCAAGTTTCTCTCATCTCCAGCATTTATCATTTTTGATAGGTATGAGATGGTATCTCAAAGTTGTTTTAATTTGGATTTAACTAATCATTAGTGATTTAGAACCTTTTTTCAAATGACTGTAGATAATTTTGATTTCTTCTTCTGAAAACTGCTTGTGCGTATCCCCTGATCATTTATCTTTTGGGGAATAATTCTAGTTTTTTATAAATTTGACTCACCCCATATATTTGAGAGGTGACGTCTTTATCAGAGAAACCTGCTGTAAAAGTTACTTCATTGTCATTGTCTACGTACCTTTTTAGCAAAACGTAGTTTCCCTGATTATCTCTTTTAATTAGGTCTATTTTTGTTTTTGCTTTGCCTGAGATAACGATTGCTACCCCTACTTTTTTCCTCCAGCTGAAGCATGATATTCTGCTCTAGCCCCTTATTTTAACTCTCTGTGTGTCTTTCTGTTTCAAGTGTGTTTCTTTTAAATGACATATTGTTAGATTCTGGTTTCTAATCCATTATTTTATCTGCTTTTGTTTTACGGGTGAGGTGTCCTATTCATATTCACAGTTACAAATACTGTGTATTTCTCTCCATTCCATTTTCTTCTGCTTCTTCTTCTCTTTCTCTCCTTTTTTATCCTATCCTTCTCAAAAGTCCATTTTCCATCTGATCACTGCCTGTCTTCAACCTTCCTTTTATTACTCCTCCTGCCCTGCCCACCTTCTTCTCTTCTTCCCCTATTTTCTTGTTGGGTAAGATAGATTCTATATCAAACTGAGTGTATGTGTGTGGGGGGGTGTATGTACACACCCCCCCACACACACATATGTATATTCTTTCCTCTTTGAACCAATTCTGATGACAATGAGGTTCCAGCATTACCCACCTCTATTTTCCCCTCTTCTATAAAGTGTCTTTCTCGTGTACCTCTTTTATATGAGAAAAATTTTCTACTTTCCCAATACATCCCTGTTTCTCACCCCTTCATTCTTTTGGTATTGGGATTTGACTTATACCCATGTCCTCTGTGTGTACTCCTAAGTACCCTCATAATAATCTGGATTTTAGGAGTTACATGTATCATCTTCCTATATAGGCATGTAAATAGTTTAACCTTATTGAGTCCCTTATGTCTTCTCTTTTTTGTTTATATTTTTATGCTTTTCTTGAGTCTTGTATTTGATTGTCATTTTCTATTCAGCTCTGGTTTGTTCATTAGGAATACTTGAAAGTCTTCTATTTCATTAAATGTCTCTTTTTCCTCCCTGAAGAATCATATTCAGTTTTGCTGGACAAGTTACTCTTGGTTGTAATTTTATTCCTTTGCCTTCCCTTCCATCCTTCAAGCCACTGTGGTTTCATGGTGTTTGAATGGTTTCTTTTGGGATACTTACAATATTTTCTCCTCGATATGGGAACTTTGGAATTTGTCTATATTATTCCTGGGAGTTTTTGTTTGGGGATTTCTATCAGGAGGGGATTGATGGATTCTGTCCATTTTTATTTTGCCCTCTGTTTCTAGGATATCAGGACGGTTTTCCTTGACAGTTTCTTGACAGATGATATCTATACTCTCTTTTGACTATGTCTTTCAAGTAGTCTAATAATTCTTAAAGTATCTCTCCTAAATCTATTTTTTCTATATCAGTTGTTTTTCCTATGAGATATTTCACCTTTTCTTCAATTTTTTTCATTCTTTTGACTTTGTTGCTTCTTGACATCTCATGGAGTCATTAGTTTCCACTTGACCAAATCTTATTTTTGAGGAATTATTTTCTTCAGTAAGCTTTTGTACTTCTTTGTCCATTTGGCCAATTCTGCTTTTTAGGCTTTTGCTTTGGTGAAATTTAAAAAGTACATTCTTTTGCATTTGACCTATCCTACTTTATAAGAAGTTCTTTTCTTCAGTGAATTTTTGATTCTCTCTCACCAATAGGCCAATTCTGTTTTTTTCAAGGTGTTATTTTCTTCAGTATTTTTGTGCCTCTTTTACCAACCTATTATTTCTCTTTTCATAATTTTTCTTGCATCACTCTCACTTCTTTTCCAATTTTTCCTCTACCACTCCTATCTCTTTCTTTAACTCTTTCAAGAATTCTTGTTGGAGATGGGTTCAATTAGCACTTTTAATTTCAGGCTTTGCTTGTAGCTATTTTCACATTGGCACTATTTTCTAAATATGTGTCTTGGTCTTCCTCACCATCATAGTAGCTTTCTACAGTCAAGTTATTTTTTGTTGTTGTCATTTGCTCATTTTTTCTGTCTTATTTATTGACTTTGAACTTTATGTTAAAGTTGAACTCCACTTACCTGGGAGTGGAGAGTCACCGTCCAAAGCTTTAGACTTTTTCATGCTGCAATTTTCAGAACTATTTCTGGAGTCTACAAGTTTTTGGTACTTGCAAGGTGGTGTGATTCAGGAAGAGGTATAGTCACTGGTCTCCTGGTCTATGCTCTGGTCTTCATTCATGAAGTGCCCCTGCTCCCTTGCAGCCACAAGTGCTAGTGTTCCTCTCTTCCTTGAAACTGCAACCAGGGCCTCTGTTCCCTTGTGAGTAACCACAAGCACTTCTCACTGCCCTGGAACTGTGACCCAGAATTGCCTATGGACAACAGAGCTGTCCATCAGTGTCAGCTGCACCCAGTGCTGGCAAAGAGTCCCCTATAATCTCTTTCTGACCAGTGGTCTAACCTGCTTGCCAACTCTGGATTGAGAGTGCCCAAAGCTGCTGCTATTGCTGATCGTGTGCTCTGAGCCAGTCCCCACTCTGGTTTCATAGATATTTCCTGCCAATCTTCTAAGTTGTCTTAGACTGGGAAAATGTCTCATCTCAATTTTTTCTTGGCTCTGCTACTCCATAATCTGATTTGAGGTGTTATTTTAAAGTTGTTTGGTGGGGAATGCTGGGAGAGTTCAGTTAGGTTGCTACCTCTCCTCCATCATCTTGACCCTACCTTTAACCTGGTTCTTAACCTTAACCTTTTAACTGGTAAAAAGCAGTTCCAAACCTGGAGCTCCAAAATATTCCTAAAAGTGTTATAACACACATATTGCAGGAAGTTCATACCCTCCTAAGGTGACTGCTATGAAGGTCTATTAGGAAAGTGTCATAATCAAAGTAGTACTATAAGAAAATTAATCCCAAGTGGGATAGACTGGAAATATGTATATATGAAGAGAAGAGACTATACTATAAGGAGACATAAAATGTAGTTGAGGCAAAGCTTAATGAGAACCTGAACTAAAGTGCAGGCAGTGACAGTACACAGAAGGGGATAGATGGGGAAAAATTTTTGGAGGGAAGAATTGCTAAGACTTATTGGTCCTACCTCTTCATCACTCACCACATCCATAGTTTTATAGTAGTAAGAGACCTTAGAGGCCATCTAGTTCGTTTTATACATGGGGAAACGGATGTCCATAGAGAGGAAATGATTCAGAATTTGAACTCAGATCTTCCTACTCCAACTGCAGTGTTCTTTCCAGTAAACATTGGTGAGTTAAAGTTGACTTTGGGAAGATGTACCTTTCATTGTTCTCTCTTGTACCTTCAGCCTAGACTGCCTGTAGTGGAATAAACACATTTCAGTGGCTATAGCAGAAGACAAATTCACAGGGAAAGAAAGTCTGAAAATGAAATTTCAACTAGATGCCCATTCCTCTGAATCCTTCATTTAGTTGAAGAAATTGACATTAAAAAAAAAGGATGTTTGCTTTAGAGATTCACTGTGCTCACAAGTTATCTCACAGAGATTTGTCATTTTAAAGTTAAACATTACACAAAATACGTTATTAAGAAAGAAAAGGAATATTGCTCTCTGGTGTTTTAGGCCCAGAAGTCAGATGGTAAGGGGGACAGGTTCTCATTTAGGAGCTGAACTTTGATTACACAATAATACAGTTTTTGATTACAAAGGAAAGTCTGATTACAAATAAAATTTGATTACAAATAAAACATAATCAAACAAGTTTTTTCATTTAGTTTATCAAATTAAGTTAAATTTGATATAAAATATAATTATCAAAATTATAGTTACCATTTTACCTCTCTATGTTTTTATTCAGTGTGCCTCTAAACAGATATTTATATAAGATAAAAATTAAAAATTCTTAAGTCAGGTAAATTTTCTTTGCAAATTGATTTTTCTCAGCTTCAAATACCATTGATGGCTTTGGGATAAGCAAAGGAGAACCAGGACATGAAATTAACAAGGGACAGAAAGTAGTGCTGACTAGACTGCATTCCCTCTGGCACAATATCAAGGTCCTTTAACCACTGACTCCAAGAGTTCTATGATCTACGATGTTGGCGTACTCCAAAGAAGGAAGTCGAGGACAGTACCCTTACTGCCCCACCTTTCGTTAATTTTCAGTACCTAAGACCTTAAATAGCTTATGTAACAACCCAGTGTATCAGACTTTCCCCAGGAAAGGGCAATAAAAGAGAACAAAGGGAAAGGCACCCAGGTAACCAGATGCTGAGAGCCACCAAAGCTACAACAATAGCTCGGCCACAAAGAGGTCCTACCCTACCCCGTTGCTCTTTATTCAAGGTAAGTGCAAAGATTAAGAGACAGTCCCTATTCCTTTGGTGTTTATAATTTTAATAATTGGAAAACAAATGCAAGTGAAATACTTGCCACATGTGACTCCTAGCCATGTTTCTCCACTAAGGGTATGGCTTAAAACATCTGCTCTAAGGTGCTATGTGTATGTAGGCCACTAGGTGGTGCTTGAAGCTTGAGTTATACCAGTTCACTACAAACTGAGCATGCCCAGATGTAACCTCCCCATCTCCCAAGTTTATATGCTTCCCAATGCTCTGGGTTCAAATTCATGGCTAAGTGTTGGTCCCATTCCCACTTGGGGTCCCTGATCTTGCTTTCCCTTCTCAGAGTAGCCCCAAAGAATCCACTCACTTAAAATTTAGACTAAATAGAATTTGCAATGAGAAAACTGAAAGTGGAATTTGACCACTTTAAAAATCTAATCACTTGAGCTGCTTGTAGTAGAGGATGAACTTCCAAACAGTACCTCTTTTCAGCACTCTGACTACCACTTTTCCAGTTGGGATAGGTGACCCTAAAGGTTTTGAAAGCTAACATTTATATAGTGCCTACTATGTTCCAGGAACTGTGCTAAATGCTTTACAGTTATTATCTCATTTGATGCTCACAACAACTCTGGGAGGTAGGTGCTATTATTTGTTTTTAGGTAGTTCAGCATTTTCAAGCATTTTCTGGTCTCAGAAACTAGAGATGAGGATGCTGGATGCTACAGTTCATCACAATAAGCTTACAGGATATCATTTCTAGTGGCAATCATCGGCTTCAATTCATGGTGCTCCTATATAGACTGTTCAATCTAACTGCTGGCTGCCCACCCAGAGAATCTGGTGGTTTGGTACCTTGATAGCACAGCCCTTTGGGAAGCCTCCTAAAGTGCCTGCCAGTATAGTCTCCTCCTCTGTGTTTCTTCCTGATGTGGAATGGATACCCACCAGAAACAAGAGAGAAGGAGAACTCCGAGTCACATGACCTCTCCCAGCTGCCCCATTTATAGCAGATGCCTACTTAAGAATTGCTTTAGCTTCTCCCTCTTGATTTTTGGATCCTCCCTGTCTGGGGGGTGCAGGAGAAAGAGTGACCACTGTGAAGAAAAAAGCCCCCTCAAAGGGGTTACTCAGTTAACTCTGAGGATTAAGTATATTACAGAGGAACAAAATAAAGTGCTTTGTCAGGTTTGAGAGGGAAGGTCCTCATTGGCCAGCAGAGAAGGTTAACATGCGAGTTGGGCTTTAAAGGAGGGATAGGAATTCAGTGGAAGAAGAGGGGAAAAATAGTAAAGAGCATGAGGAAGTGAGGAAAGTATAGTAGACGTTCACAGGGCAGGCTTTGGATGGAAAATAACATGTGGGAAGGAATGATCTGAGACCAGCTTGGAACAGAAGAGAGGCTCTGAATTTTGGGGGTTACTATTTGCTTGGCAAAGGAGTTTGGATTTTACTCTTAAGACAATTGGGAGTGACTGAAGATTTTTATGCAGGAAAGTGACATGATCAGATCTCCACACAACACACTGAGCTCTGTCAACATGGTGTAAGGGCCGGTTTAGGATACACTGGCTTTCCCCTGCATTTATAAGCTGCCTACAGGCAACCTCAGAGGGAAAGAGAGGCAGATGCCTTTATTGGGGTTGTTAGGAGCAGAGGATGCCTTCCTGCATTCATCATTGTCCTACTCCCCTGTTTATGATAACACACAGGAGGCAATATTGTATAGTCTGAATATGGCCATGCATCATTATCTCCATCCCTTCCCTGTTGTCAATTTCTCTTTATTCTAAGCTATTCTATCCACAGGTTTCAGATGAACATTATCATATTATTAATATTATCACCCCAATAACTGATCATACTTTCCCCTTTCAGAGGTCTCCAATGACTCTCCATTGCCTCCTAAAGTCCAAACTCTTCTGACTGGCATTTAACTGCTCCCCCCTTATCAGCCCCACCCTGGCTCTCTTCAGCTTTACCCCCCACCGCTCCCTGACCCCATACTTCTGCCTAACTGGTTTACTCACCAGTCCCTAAACATCATCTACTTTGATCCAGTCCCACGGCTGCTTTAAGTGGGTTTCCTAGTCCTGGGTCTGGGAACTGCTCTACCCTGTTGGTGACTATTTAGTGCAAAGGGTGAGGGGGAAATAAAGACAAAATAATGAATGCTGAAGAAACAAAATAGGAGGCATTGATAAGGGGGTCTCCAGAGGAGATTCTCAGGTGTAGGACAGTGAAGAACCCCAAATTCGTGTTGTATGTGTATTGGTCAAAGGAACCAGGGAAGTTAGCTTGGAGAAGGGAAGATCTAGAAGGAACTTAATTAACTGTCTTCAAGTATTTGAAAGGCCACCATGTGGAAAAGGGGTTAGTTAGACTTGTCCTGGTTAGTCTCAGAAGGCATTTTTTGGAACAATGATAAGTAGAAGTTGAGGGCAAATTAAAGAAAAACTTCCCAGCAATTAGAGCTGTTCCCAACAAAAGGGAAACGGGCTTCCTTTGGGGTGGGGAGGGGGAGTGGAAGGTGTTTCCCCTTATTTCAGGTTGTCCAACAAAGATTAAATGACCACAGGTCTTCTTCTTTACCAGGGCAGATTGGATCACGTGGCCACCGAGGTCCCTTTCAATTCTGATACTCTCCAAGTCTGGTTCTGTGAATGGGAGGATGAAATAACAGAGATGAAAAAGAAAAGAAAATATGGGGGCAGTTAGAGGAAAAGTGAAATGAGTGTGTGTATACGATTGAAAAATGTAGAAAAGAGACTTGGGAGAGAAAAACATGTTTATTACAAAATGGTCCAAAGTCTGTATTTGTGGCTGGAAGATGTATTTGTCAGAGATGGAGGGCAGGGGAGTACAAAATGTATGAAATGGGGATTGTGCGTGTGCGTGTGTGTGTGTGTGTGTGTGCGTGCATGTCTGTGCGTGCATGCATGTGTGTGTGTGTGTGTGTGTGTGTGTGTGTGTGTTTGGGGGTTCCACACAACAGAGGAGAGAATGAATGAGTGACACAGACAGAACTTCAAGGATGAATAAAACAGACTGAATTTGGGGAAGTGTTCTCCAGTAGCATTTTGCACGTTTCTGGATGCAAGGGATTCTGGTTCTCACACTTGCGTTACCAGGGAAAAGAAGGGTAATGCTTTTACTAGGTAGACAGCTGACAGTGATAAAGAGGTGTGCTCTTTTGCTTCTTAGATTTCGTAAGTGGTTTTGCCCCATGGAGGCTCAATGAATTTGGTTGGTAACTTGTATCTTTTTACTACAATTCCTGTGTAAGCTTACTTAATAGAGAATATGGAAAAAGTACACCAACAATGCTGAAGGTGTGAAGAGCTTTCTCCCCGCCCTTGAATAACTAGGGCAGGGACAGAATATTCTCTGTTAAATATGCTTCTTATCTGAATTCTTGTTAAACTATAGTGATCTTTCCAAAATGGCATTTCAACTCTAGGATCTCTAGATTTTTTTTCTTGGTGAAAACTGAACAACCCCAACCAGACACCGATGACTGGGTATTCTGAAGCAGGTTTGGAATCATACTTTGAATCTTTTTAAAGACAACTCAGGAATGACAGGCAAGAGCAGGGAGAAGTAATGCTTGGCCTCCTAGAAACAATTAGATCCAGTTCCCAGCTTCCAGTGATTTGATGAGGTTTTCTGGAAACCGACTCAAAAGATGAATTGGTTGTTCTCTTAATCTTGCCCCTCCTAATAAAAGATGCTGTTCGGGGCGGGGGGCGGAATTTACATAATGTAGCAGAGAAGACCGGTCATGTATGCAGTCCAGTCATCTGTATACAAGGTCCTTTAGGACAGAACTCATCAAGAAAATAGGGCACTTCTGTTTTCAATCCAATTCTGGTCCCTTGAGTGGTATCTGAGGGTGAGTGGTAACTGAGGGTGAGTGGTATTTAACTGTAAAGAAGGGTAATCACCATAGGAAAGCCACAGACTAGTGCATTTTAGGACCAGAGATGTTTCTCCAGCTAGAAAAGGTCTAGGAAAATTCCTTTCTCAGTCCCTTGTCCTACCCAAGTTCGCACCTCTGTCTGAGGTTGAATGACTGACTATACCTGCCCAGCAGAGTGGCTTTTGTTTCCAGAGCCTTGTCAAGTTCTCACCTTTCACAGGCACTAAAACAGCCACAAAAATGTAACTGGTATAATAAAACTTATGGGAAAATGCAGTCTGTCTTGGACCACTTTAGCCCTTAAATCACACCCTGAAACAGCAGCTGTTGTAACATCTCATGATTTAACATCCTAGGTCCTTTCACCTGAGGACCCCAGGCCCTCATACATGACAGACCTTAGTAAATCATTTGGATATTACAAACCCACTCTTCAAAGACTCCCACACTGAGAGTACAGACAGGAAGTCGTCATGAGGAGCGTTCGAAATAATGGCACCGGAGGGAAGTCACTGAAGGAGGGGAGAGGAGAGAAGAGGAGAAGGGTGATGTGAGGTCCCCTCTACTCTGGCACTACCCTTCTTTCCCTCTCATTCATTCTCAACTTCATTAATAACAAAGAATTTGACCTGGACTTTGGTGAAATTGCCCTTGGGATTTGGAGCTGCTTCAGATACAGCTTCCATTTAATTAATTCCTATTGATTCAGGTTGAGTTTTGAGGTGGGTGGGAGAAGGAAAAGAAAAGTAGATTTGGCATCTCTAGTTATATGGCACCCAACCTATAGGCCTCTGCATCACACAGGTTAGGGTGTGATGGAAGCTGGAACAGGGAGCTAGGGGAGAAGTATCATTGTTGTAAGCAGAGTACAGAAGGTAGAGTTTTTTTGAACCATGGGGAAACTCTTTGCCAAGTCATTGTGCTAGATTGGTTGGGACCAAATGGGGTGGGCTGTACTAGCTTCTTCATAGGATGCATGCCTCATAAAAGCATTGTTGCCTGGATCCTATCTTCACACAAAGCCATCTCATTGTCCTTGATGCAGTTTCTATCATTGCCCTTTTAGATGGAGTCCTGCCTCAGTGTTTGTGGAGATACATTCCTACCATGTTCTGTGGGAGAAGTAGGCATTTATCTGACTTTGTTCTAATTTGAAGGAATTGGAGACACCCTAGAGAAGAGAGGATTTAGGTTGGAGGCATTATCCATGTCTTCCAGTATTTGGTTATATGGTAGCAAGTCATATGGTAGAGAGATTAGATTTATCCTTGGCCTCAGAAGGTAAAAGTAGGAGGAACAGTGGAAAGTGCAGAGAGGTAGATTTTGACTCCCTGTATGGGAAAACTTCCTAATAATTAGTGATGTCCAAAAGTATGAAATGAATTGTCTCAGGAGGTAGTGAATTCCCCATTACAAGGCTGGATGACCATTTACCAGGAGTATTGTAGAGAGTGGTACTATTTAGGTAGGGGGTAGTAGACTGAATGAACTCTCAAGTCCCTTCCCACTCCAGATTGTATTGTAATCCTGCTGAGGACAGAGACTATCTTTGGGTTCTCATGGTGACCCTATAGTATCTTGTGAAGAGTTCTGTGGATTTAAATGTTAGAAACTCATCTTGAGTTGGTTCTTAATCTGGGTGCACAATTCTAGCTCTCAACAACTTCAGTGACACAGACGAATCATTCTCCAACCTTATATTCCTGTGGCATGATTCTTAGGGTGCCAGGATGTTTCCTTCTCTATCCAGAGCTCTCAGTCTCCTTCCTGAATGGGAGGCCGGCCTGGGGTCAAGACTCACATTCCAGACCCAGCTGTGGCTTGTTGGTAAGGTTTTGAAGAAGCTCGAGTAGCAGGAACACCAAGAGGCAGTTTGGCTCCCCTCAGCCGTAGCAAATGCAAATTAAGGGTTTAGAGAGATTAAGGCTGCAGATGATGAGGAAAATCTGGGGAGCTGCCAAGGGGCAGAGAAGCACTTTCTCGTTGGAAGACCATGACAGCAAATGGAAGAACCCAGGCAGAGGTATCTGAGCATCGAGATTAGATGGAGAAGAGGCTAGAAGTCATTTTCTTTGCAGCTGCCTTTTTTGTTTACTTATTATACTCATATGACCGAGTTGCATGCATATTTTTCATTGCTCGATCTTGGAACTTCCCCCTCACTTCTTCAAATAATTCTTGGGGTGCTGGAGTGAACTCATGATTCTCAATGTTCGAGGGTGCTGTTACTCCTGATGGTAACATCTCCCCCTGTACCCTAACAAAGGCAGTCTATCAGATTAACATGTAGGCAACATGTAAAAAAATATTACTTCAGGGGAATTTGGATTCTCTCCCTCTCTGGATGAGTCTCATCTTATGCCTGCTTTAAGAAAGATCTAAATCAATTCATAGATCAAGCAGAGGGAAACATCAGGATAGGAACTGGATGTGACTTTCTTAGTAGCACAAAAGGACCATCAATAGGTAGTCTAAGAATGTATCTCTTCTTTTGTGAAGAGCCCTCATCTTGTCAGTCTGTGACTGGAAGCCAGTTCTAATAGGATTCATTAAAAAACAAACAAATAGGGAAATGTTTATGGATGGGAGGGGTTCAGATGAACGCTCCTGGAAGTCCGCAGGTCAATTCTTATGGGCTTGATAATTCTGTGGCAACTTAAACTGAATAAGGAAGGGAGAGAGCTTCCCATTTCTCTATAACCTCCACTGTGACCAATTTTCCCACCATTGTGGGCAGAGCTATCTTGTAGAGTGGGGATTCTTTATGGGTGAGGGCTGGGTGATTAGTTCATGCCATAACGCCAGCAATAACTGTCTCTTCTAGAACTTTGTAAGTTTTTCTCTATTCTTTCAGGTGTGCCTATTTCTAAGTCCCTTAGATTTAGAGGATGTCCAGGGCAGTGGTGACAAAAATGCATTTTGTTTGTCTGGTACCACTAAAGAAAGCGATATGGAGATTGGACCTGAACAAATACCAGGGGACCTGGCCAATGAGATGAGTGACTTTAGCCTCAGTTGTTTGCTGAATATGTGAAGCTTCTAACCAGGGTGTTTTCCCTTCCTCTTAGTTGGTACCTTGTGAAGACGTCTTGGTAAGAGTACTAAGACTGAAGTCAGAAGATTTGGTTTCAAGTCCCAGCTTTTCAGTTATTCATCATGCAACCCAGCACAAACCACAATTCTCTGGTCCTCAATTTTGTCCATTGTAGAATGTTGATACAAAAAATTTGCATCATCTGCCTCAAAGGTTTTGTGAAGACGAAGTGAGGTAATGCCGAAACGATGCATTTTAGAAATCTTAAAATACATTAAATGAATGTGATTCTTACTAAATTTATCCTTACCATGATAAGCAATGAAGAGTTCTGCTGTACTTGTGGGCATTGAAAATACTGATAGAAATGATCATCCAAAGCAGGGACTAGACTTTTAGTTAGTGAGGTTTGCTGCTTTCAATCAGATCTTATCTTGGAGGAGACAGTTAACGCAGATTCCACTCTGATTTAGCTGTGAAAGTTATGTCCTGTGTTATCCAAGTATACCCTCTGGCAATCTCCTTGGAGAGGTTCCAGGGCTTAGCACCTGCCCCAGCTGCTATGGATGGGGGCATCCTGAGTAAAAAAAGGACAACTTTGAGTATACACAGATTTCCAGGGACCAGAATCTGTCTGAAAGCCAAGGCCCACGTGTGAATACAAGCACCCTTGCCCCTCGGTCCTTATCAAGGACTGTCTTCAGCCCCTGCCAGGAACCAGTCTGGCCACAGATTGGAATTCTGAACACAAATGTAGGGCACTGTTGTTTCCCTAATCCGGCATGGTTCAAAGTCTTGGGGCTTGTGCTAGGCACAGCTGTGGCTGTCTGAACTCCAACAGGTGACGGGCCCAGCTGTCTTTTCAAAAGAGTAGTTCCAAGAAAGGAAGCCTTTACACCCCATTCACCATAAGGGTGGTTAACCCTTACTGAGTCTGGGTACCTGAGGCTCAGGGCGCCTTCCGTCTGGCTCTGAATCTTTGTCCTAGAACATGGCGGGTAGCCTTCTCTATATCCTCTCCAGGAGGGGCACGGCTATGATTTCTTCACTTCCCCACTCTCGTGGGAGATTAAATGTGTAAGAAACTACATTCCAAGGGATCTAGGGAGCATCTGGTGGAATGTTAGTAGCTGTGCATTAATGAACTTAAAACCAAAAGCTCTTTGACCTCTTCAAAAAGGTGGTTTCCATTAAAGGTCCCTGACCTTGGCTAACTTTTTCTTTTTGAATAAGAAAGTGGCTGATGCACCTGTTTCTTTGGTGTGACCTCTGGGGAAATACTATCATTATGGGATCCAGTGATTCTCTTCCAGTCTGCAGATGTTTAGCGTGCCATCTTCCCATTGACAATTTTACTCTTTCACAGCACAGTTCAGACTAGTCCTTCATTCTAGCTCACCCCAGGGTGTGCTGTTGCTCTCTCAGGATATTCAAATTCAATCAGCTCCAGAGACAGTTTAAGAGGGTCTCTTTTGGGGGGTCAACCTTGCTTTGTTATAATTATATAGTGTTCAGTTTAATATTTTTTTATTTGTTTTTTACATTTTTTTTTGTATTCATTTTATATACTGTTTCCCTGGCTGTGCTATATTTTTCAAACTTTGCATCAGTTCATCTCAGCCTTCCTGTGCTTCTCTGTATTTTTTCTATTCATTGTTTCTTATGGTGCAATAACATTCCATTGAATTCATGTCCCACAATTTGATTAGTCATTCTTCAGTTTATGGGTATTTACTTAACTTCTAGGGCTTTGAATCACTAACATTTTCATAGCACTTCACAATTTGCGAAGTGCTCCTTTTACAATAGCCTTGTGAGCCAAGTAGAGAAAATGTTACTTTCTCCATTTTATACAAGAGGAAACTGAGGCTTAGAGAGGCAAAGTCATAGTAAGTGGCAGTTCTAGTATAATGATAAATAGTTTATATTTCCAGCTACTACCACCAGCATCGAGTCATCCAAAAGGTTGTCCCCACTTAGTTTTATAGGATACTCTATTTGGGCTTCTTTGCCTCATCATTTGTATTACATTAATTTGCTTATCATGTTCCATATCATAGTGATAACAAAGACTGTTGCTTTTCTCCTTTTTATCCTCCATGCCAAGCACACAGCAGATACTTAATAAATGTTTGTTGAATTGCATTGAAATGAATATAGCACTTTGTAAATTGTGAGGGGCTTTGCTCACAACAACCTTGTCAGGTAGGGAGAGCTAATGTGATTTCTATTTTATAGAAGCTGTGACGTGACATGCTTATGGTCACTCAGGTTGTGAGTAAAAGAGCAGGGCCTCAGGCCCAGGTGTTCAGACTTGGAGTGTAGAACACTTTCTAGACTCTATTCTATAGAATGAAGATATAGAAACCACATAAGTTTCATTTGCTTTAGGGAAAAATAAAAAAGAAATGGAACTGTGGAATTGGCTTGTGACATGGGAATGAGCAAATGAATTGAAAGAATGAAAAGAAAAATTAAATTTTTGCTATATGCCGAGCATTGTACCAAGGGCAGGGGATACGTGTATAAAATTGAGAACTCCTGACTTCAGGGACTGCCATTCAAATAGGGGCAGTTAACACATATAGGGCAATAGTGGCCAGAAAAGGCTGACAAGGTCTGGTCTGCCTTTTGGTTTTAGAAGGTACAAGGTAGTTTTTTGAATGATGACAGCTGTTGTCTTTGCCCAAATTTCCAAAGCTTACCTTCTCAGCTTCTGGCTGGGCTCTGGTTAAGTATGCCTGGTAATAGTAGATGCCCCAAGTCCTTTGTGTTTCTGGGCCATGCATGGAAGGAGGAGAAGCCTTGATTACTGATTATATGAAGAAGCACTTTTACACGTGTTTCTCTGGGGAGCTGAGCAGGGCTGCTGAAACCCTGGGCCTGCCATTCCTGCCCCAGCTGTTGGCATTACATTCCTACTTATTGTACCTGGGGGGAAGGGCTGAGTGTAGGCATTTATCGTTGATTTCCAAAGGATGCAATGTTTCACTTTGTCTCAATTTCTTCTTTCTCTTGAAGGGCTTACATGAATTCAATGTGCATTCTTAGTAATTCTTCCTTCAGCCTTGTGAAAATTGCAGTAGTTGGACTATCCCCTCACCCCCAACTCCATGGAGAACAAAGGGTTAGAGACACGAAGAGTCTGGGTGAGGTCACCCTGTACTGAGGAAGGGTATCGAGACCAGAGGGAGTTGAAAGATGGAATTAGAACTCAGCCACCCTGACTTCCAATCACAAAAGAAAAATGGCACCTGGGATTTTTGTCTCTGAGTCCATTGGGTCTATTTCCAGAGCTTGTGTGTCTGTAATCTCATTTTCTTGGCTCCTTCATCACTGAGATAACTTACATTTATAAAGCATTTTAAAGTGTAACTATCTCATTGGATCCTCACAACACTCTGGGAGTCAGGGGCTATTTTATCTCTATTTTAATGATGGGGAAACTAATTTTCTGCAAGGAACTCATGGGACTGCTGCCTGAAATAGTGTGGGAGAATCAACAGCAGGAACACAAGTATGTGAGCCCCAGGAAGGAGAGTGGGTAGAGATACTTTTCTCTCTAACTAGCTTTCTTTTTCACATCCTGAAGAGAGAAATTCAATTACTCCAAGACATCATACTTTTCTATTAAGGAGGGGAAATGTATCCGTCTGTGCCTCAGGCTACTTTTCTTGCACTGGTTGGGTCAGCTGGAGCACAGCAAACCAAAGGAAAATGCCCCTGGTGACCTTGAGTTGATGAGTTAGGGTGGGCTGGCACACTGACTAGCCTTGGGCCCTGAAACATGACCCTTGGTTCTAACTGCTGGGATGGGATTGGCATCTGATTCCAGTCCCATCCCAGCACACTTATTTGCCCACTAATGGGGACCTTGACTCTCACCTTCTGAGTTCAGGATTTGTTCCCTGCTCAACGGGTCTAACAGCTGACCAGAGAGGCTGGGTAGGAGTTTTCCAGTCTCATTCCACTCCATTCTCCTTTAGATACTCTCTATTCCAGACAAGCTGTGCTACTGGACTTTCCTGATCTCAGTCTGCTGTGCCTTCCCTCTGGTCACTGATGAAGGCTCACCTCCCTTCGGAATGTGCTCTTTCCTCTTCAATCAAGCTTTTCTTTCCAGACGTAATTCAGGTGCTTTCTTCCCAAGACTCATTCCCAGACTCCCCTAGCTGGAAGGTTTCTTTCTGGCCTCAAATTTTCCTTGAATACTTTGAATCTTTTCTCTGTCCTTATCCCACATTTCTAGTATTATGCTTGTTTGTGTACATGGACATAAATAGACAGGTACATCTGCATACAGGTTTCATTTATTTATTTTAACAATTTGTTTTTTTTGTCTGGACCAGTGATTTCGGCAGTATGTGGAGCTACTGGTGAGGGAACTCCCTTCGCTGATACACATTGGCAGCTATGCATATTCAAATCGGAAAAACAGTGAGTTGGAGGTGATAGAGGTCACCCCAAATCCTTGCTAAGGTGCATTTTTTTTTTGGCCGTAGCTATGATTTTATTGGTACAGGACAGAGGTATCAAATTAGCTGCTTCCAGCTGGGGTAAGCTGCCAGTAAAACGTCAGACCAGATGAAAATGTAATTGGGAAATGTTAAGTAAAATAAATAAAAATACAGTCCCGTGTAGATAATGTTCATTTGGGGTTCTAAGTCAATACAAAGCCTGTTTCTATTTGAGTTTGACATCCCTGGGTAGGGAATTCCTTAATGAGGAAATTCCCTCCACCAATGCACACTTGCAACTGTTGCACAACTTCTGATCTTAGAGAGTTACCTGTGGTTCACTGAAGGCTTAAGAGATATCTTTGGTTCTCTAGCATCAAGCACTGTGCCTTGCCCATATAGGAATATATAAGGAATCTGGGTGCAATATCCATGGGTCCTGACCTTCTATGACTTAGTAGATAAGTTCTAATAGTTTTCCAGTGTATATGGAAATTCATTGATTTTCCCAGGGTCACATAATTAGAAGAAGTTGCTAACCACAAGTTCAGCAGTCTGTTACAAAGCTGCCTCTACAGATTAGGGAAGATCCAGAGATTTGAGCTTAGCGTCATGTGGAAGATAGCAGGTCTTGCTCTGATAGCTCTGCCTTCACACTTGCTTGAACCTAAGATCCTAAGATCATGGATTTAGAACTAGAACTGACTTTACAAATCATCTGGAGCAGTGCCTCTTATGGGGTGGTGAAAAATTTGGCAGCAGTAAAAGGTTTCTGAATACACAATGACCAAAAACTACTAAAAGTCAAACATGTAATGAATCTGAGGTGTTTCTGGAAGTGTTTGTGTATGTTGCAGAGAGCAACTTCACCACTGCCTTGGTTCTGAACACAAAGAAAGGATGTGCGTTTGCACAATCCTGCCCTCAGGCTTGTGAATGGAAAATTAAGAAGCCCTGACTGACAATCTGCCTACTCATTTTATAGATGAGGAAACTAAGGTCTATAGAGCATAAGTGCCTTGTCCAAAGTTGTGCAGATAGTAAGTGACAAAGCTGTGATAGTAGGAGTTTAGTAAATGTTCACTGACTTTAAATCAGGCATATATACTTAATCAATTCCTAAATCTTCCTTCCTAACTCTAACAACTCCAGGTTGAAGGAAGGCAAATTGTAAGACTCAGACATAAAACACAACAGGAACATCATTTAGGACATGAGAAATGCGTTTTAAAAAACCTGAATTTCATTTACACATGATTTGTACATGCCAAGCTAACTTGAAAAGTCTTACTTTAATCAGTTTTCAGATTGGAATTTTACTCTTTTTCCTCTAATGTCACTGATCTAGGTCCTTTATGCCAGAAGTGGATGGCAGAATCAAGAGAAGAGTGAATTGGAAATAGCAGGAGCCACCAGAAATCTTTGCCAGGATGCAGTGAGGAGATATCTATTGGACATACACACACACACACACACACACACACATACACGCGTGCACACACACACACACACACACACACACACACACACACTGTCCAGGACTTTTCAGGATTTCACTAGTCTAGGAAATCCAATGAGTGTGTATACATGTTAACCCAAGTCTTTCATTAAAGGTCGTTCATGGAAATAGAAGGGTAGAGATGGTTCTGAGTAACAAACCCAGATTTCTAAGCTTGTGTTCTCTCTCTGAAACTCACTTCTGTTTCTCAGGGGACACTTTTTAGAGTACTTAAGCATGTATACATTGATAGAGGTGTCAAACTCATGGCTCACTGGCAGAAAGCAACCAAAAAACAAAAATGTAACATAATAGATGATGTTAATTTGTGGTTTTTAGTCAATATGCAGTGTACAGAATCCTGTGTCTATGTAAGTTTAACAACACTGAACTAGAGTACAGATGAATAGCTGCCCCTGCTAAGGGTGTCCTTTACTATTTCCAGGGACTGAGCTTGTTTATGATGGACAGTGGTCCTTAAGGGATAATTTTGCCCTGTGGAATATTGTTGTAAATAGTATGATTTATTAAGTTTCCTACTAAGGGAAAGAGGAAAGTTCGGAGAGGAATTTGAATGTGCAGGTGGTCTGTGGTAGGGGGAAGGGGAAAGGATGATGGGGACTTCAGAAGAGGAAAGGCAGGTCAAGCATGGAACATCCTTCTCCATTCTTCTCCCTCCAGGAGCCTTGGAAGCATCTTAGATCCTAGGGGGACCCTGGGTTTTTTCAAAGAGAGGCAAGATGGATGACTTTTGTGCATGTTCCTAGGTCCTGAGACAGGAGGGAGGAGACTGCACTGGGGATGAGCAGAGGGGCAGAGGAATAGCTCTCTAGGGACTTGTCATTCTAATGAATGTGCAGAGCCTCCAAGACTGGGAAGTGGAGCTGCCTCTTCATTTCTACAACAATTCTTGATCACCAGACAAAAATCCCCATTACTCCACATCACTGGGGCCATCTGGGTTTGGAGGACTTGAGGCAGAACCGGACAGAAAGACTCCCTCCTCTCCAGTGTATGTTACAACAGCTGGGCTGAGAAGAGACATAACAAATAAGTCACCATAAATAATCAGCACTCTGTCATACAACACCTTTCTTTTGGAGGATTCTGGGTACTTTTTAACCCATATCTCCTCTGTATGACAACACCCCTCTGAATTAGAGAGGTACTAGGAACAGTCTCCCATTTTATGAAAAGAAACAATCTCAGAGTTCCCGTGCTGTATTTATAGTAGATCCAAGCAAAGAACTCAAGGTTTCTGACTTCCAATTCAGTGTTCTTTCTACAAATCTTGCCTGATACCAGTTGATATCTGCCTCTCAAAATATACTGCTAAGACTTCTCAATGGATATGTATTTATTTAGTATATCCTTGCTAAATAGGATCTAAGGTTAACAGAAAGAGTGTTAGATTTGGAGTAAGGATTCCTCAGTCTGAAGCCCTTGTTCTGCCCCTTAACTCCGTAATCAAGTGACTTGCTTTGTCTGAGCTTTAGTTTCTTCATCTATAAAATGATAATCTTTAAGATTTTTTTTCAACTTTGAGTCCATATTTTATGATCCTAGGTATTGAGGGGGGTACAGAAAACAATGGAAGACATCTTCCTTGGGTACATAGCCCAGTTGGAAGGAACAAGACTGACAACAGAAACAATCAACTTAGAGAGCAATATAAGGTCATATATAATTCAGTCCTAAATCACAGTACAGTACGCAGAGTTAAAGAAGTTCAAATAAGGGCAGGGATCAATCTTGGTTGTATGTAAATACAATAGATATTTTACTTTGATTTCCTGTTTAAATCAAGTCTACATTCCAATACTTGGGAACATGTTATAAAGGCTTCTCTTTATCCAGCCAAATCACAATGATCCAGGGGGGCACCATTCATGCTCTCTTCCCCAATAACCCTCTTTTGGGCTGTTTCACTGATTATAGACACTTTTACCAGAGACATGTGGATTCACAGATATTGCAACTACAGGCATCCTCCAGTAACAGTCTGGGAAGAAATAGATTAGTAATAACATTTTCAAGATTACTGCTGATTGAAGGCAGGGAAAGGTAGACTGGGTGTGAGTGAACAGTAACTAAGGAGATGATGGCTGAAAATAGGAGTTAGATTTCTAGATCATGGATTAAAATATAGGAATGATAGGCTTTTAACCAAGGATGTAGAGTGCCTAATGAGGGCTGGTGATACATACACACAAAAAAGTGACACATACACACATTTGTATATGTAGTCCTGGACAAGGGGGATGCATAGAAAAAACACTGCATATAGAGCCAGAGGATCAGGGTTTGGACTTTGGCTCCGACATTTACTATGGGATCTTGGAGAAATCATTTAATTTCTCTGGCCCCCAAGTTTCTTCATCTGTAAAATGAGAAGACTGAACTAGATGACTTCCAAGGTCCTTTCTATCTCTAATCTTGGATCCTGGGAACTGTCAGGTATGATTACCAAGCACTATTAGTGATGTTGGAACAATTTGTAAGGAGGAGAGAGATGTCACAGGCCTGGAGATGGACAAACATTGTTCCCATTTTCAAGAAAGGGGAAATGGTAGAATCTGCAGAGGGTGGTATGCGAGTTTGTCTTTGATTCTTTGTTAAATTGTAGGATGCATTCTATTAAAAGGAAGGGTTTTTTTCCCTTAGCATTTAAAAAGGGAAGCAATGATCACTAAAAACCAGTATAGCTTCATTAGTACCAGTTCATGCAAAACTGGCTTCATTTCATTTTCTTTAAAGGATTCCTGGACTGGTAGAGCAGGGAAATGCTGTCAATATAATACATCTATTTCAGCAAAGCATTTCATAAAGTCTTTCATCCTGTCTTTGTGGTCAAACTCAATGATCAAAAGGTTAGGAGCATTTGGAAATAGTTGAGTGACCAGAGTCGAACAGAAGCATTCATTAAAAAGCTTCTGTCAATGTGGAGGGTCTCTAGTAGAATGTTCTGTCCTTCATTCTGTGCTGGCTAACCATACATAAAAGAGCACAAACCAATAACTTGGATGAAGGGATAGATGGCATATTTATAAAACTCACAAAAGACAGTTAAATGAGTGTCCCAATAACACTGGATGATAGGAGCAACAAATAAATAAATCATCAGGCAAAAACAGTAGAGTCAAACTCTAAATAAATAAAATGTATTTGTAACAAAAGTAGAGTTTTATGCTTGAGTTAAAAAAATAGATTCTCATGTGAAAAAGATCTAGGGGTTTTAGTGGACTGCAAGCTTAAAGCAAGTGTGAGGAGGTAATCATCTCCATGATTTCTGAAATTCTATGTCCTAAGGTCCTTTTTAGTTCTAATAATATAATGGTTTTGTGAAATCATTGTACTTATATTCCCTAAAATCTCTGATAAAGGGCCTGATATCAGGAGGTTGAGATTATTTATGAATATCTTTTATCCAAGTTTTCCAAGTACTCTCTGAGTCAAGATTACCTTTCCTGCCTGCCCTGAAGACTCAAGAGCCAAAACCTCCCTTTCTCTTCCTTATTGTCCTGGGCACACCAGAAAGTGATTGATACAGGCTGGGAAAACTCCAAGGCTGGCAACCAGCAACTCCTATTCTCCCTCAGTACTGAAACTTGAAGCATCTTAGGGTACTGGACCTGTTGGCATTTATGACTGAATTTACTCCCATGAGACATTTTAGCAAGACTATTTTGGATTTTAAAGGCATGAGTGATATCAGATTTATACTTGTTCCTGAAAATGAAGCCATAGATAAGAAGTATAGATGATCCAAAGGTAAAGGAAACCCACCAGTTTTTGGAGAGAAATCTCACTATTTGTTTACTTTTTCTATTTCTTGGAATGCCAAGAGGGTCTGGGCACTTTTACTTCCTAGTTCTAAAATGGCATAAGCCTACTGTGGAGGAAAACTCAGAACTCTTTTTAGACTCTTTCCTCTATAGTGATCTTAACGAATTCTCGTCCACATTCCTCTCTCTCCCCCATTAGAAACTCATAATCCTGCCCTTACGTGTTTCCCTGTAGGTGCTCTAGGCAATCAGGAAGGAGAGTTCTCTTACCCCTTCCTCCTTACTCCACCCCCAAATCCCCAGGGGCAGCTAGGTGGTGCAGTGGATAGAGCACCAGTGCAGGAGTCAGGAGGACCCGAGTTCCAATCTCACCTCAGACACTTGACACTCACCAGCTGTGTGACCTTGGGCAAGTCACTTAACCCCAGTGAGGCAACTGGGGTCTGGGTCATCTCCAGTCATCCTGATGAATATCTGGTCACTAGATTCAGATGGCTCTGAAGAAGAAATGAGACTGGTGACCTGCACAGCCCTCCCTCATTCAATGGCATGGTCTTCTTTGGCAATGAAGGACAAACATACCCCTGCAAACCTCCAACATTTTAGAAAGGTCTTTAGAACTACTTTTCCCTGTTAAAGTAGAGCAAATGTTCACCCTCTAGTGGAAAAAAAATGGCAGGGGAAACAGTATTGTTTCCCAAACAGTACTACAAACAGTATACCTGTTTGTAGCCCCAGAGAAGAATCCAGGGAAGATAAAGGAACTGTTGTCTCTTCTCCCAAGATGAGGCCCTTCTATCAAGCCTGCTTTTATCAGAGTTCCTCTAATCTACAACCCAAGTAACATTTTTCTGGAATTCAATTGACAGACCCTGACTTGGGGCTTAGGGAAAGACCCTCTTAGAGGCAAAAGAGCTCATTACTTAGGTTTGAAAGTATAACTTATACTTTTCTAGGGATGAGGAAACATCAGTTGCCCAAACCTTGGTCTGTCCTGGAATTCTGGGAATATGCTCTGATTGTTCAGAGAAGTGGGTAGAGTATTCTCCCTCTAACACACACCAGGAGGCCAGAGTCCTGTTAGCAATCAGGAAGGGTTAGATTCCTTTGGAGGCATTGATCTGTAGGTGGATTTTTATCAAATGAGACCTTGATTTCTACCATCACAATAGCCAGATAATCTTAATCTGGATGTGACTTACCGTTCTAGGGAAGCCCTGGATCAGTGAGCCTTTTTTCTCTTTCTCTGTCATTCTAGGTGTTTGGCTAACCAGGAAGTGGTTCTCCCCTATCCTTGGGCCAAGAAAATCTAGAAGGAATGTAAATAATTTGCTGACCATTTCTCTAGCTGTTGTTCTAATGGAGCAGTTATTGGTACTGAAATTATCTAAACATCTCTATTATCCAAATTGCCTCTAAGACACATTCCCTCAGCTGCTTTGCATACATCTGCATGTTTTATTGAAAATTAAGATGAGAAGTCATTTGCATTTTCCCCCAGAGCCCAATTATCTGAACAAATCAATTTTCCAAGTGCCACTTGATGCCAATTAGTTAGAACAACTAAAGCCCCACTGTTTTATGGATATAAGATCATTGACAATCATTGCAATATGTGTCAAAGCCCAAGTTTGGCTGAAATGACAGTTGATTAAAACCCTCAGTTTATTCTCCTAACACTACCACCCAAAACATATTTGCCAGAAGGAAGTCTATCCCGGTCCCACACTTATTCAATCTACATACATATGGGGAAGCTGGTGCCTTCCCCACTAATTATTCAGTAATGCCTTTGGAAAAGACTTCAGTGAACATAATGGGTAAGATCCAAAATATTTCCAGATATTTGAGACTATGTTATTCAATGTCCGATAGAGAAATGTAAAGGCATTTAAGTGTATTAGACGGTTCATTTTTATACAAAGGCAAGCTCATTAGTACTATAAGGTAAAATGATACCACTGAAAATTCTCTATTGGGGTTTTTAGATGGAAAAGAGAAGATGGGAGAGAGTGGCAGGAGAGGGGGAAGGAGAGAGAAAGAGAGAAGGACAGAGGAAGAGAAGGGAAAGAAAAAAGAGGGAGAGGGAAGAGGAAAGGGAAAGCAATAGATGGAGGAGAAAGGGAGAGGACATTTTTTGCATAGTAAAGGGTTAGAAGAGAGGTAGAGTAGTATAGTGAATGGGATTTTGGCCTTAGAGTCAGGAAGATGGGTTCAGATCCCACCATCAACACTTACTAACTTATTGGTCTCCACAGATAAGAATTAAATTGATTCTTACTGTTTAAATTTGTCTCTCAGCACTATTTTCTTTTCTTCTTCTCTTGTATCTGTATTCTTTCCTTTGATGAGTTCATCCCCTTCCATTGCTGCACTTATCACTTCTGTGTAGCTGACTTCCAGATCTATCTATCTATCTGTTTGACTGTCTATCTGTCTATCTAACCTCAGCCTTGAATGACAGTCCCATTTGTCTGCTGGGTATTTTCCCGTAGATATCTTGTCAATTCCTATGATTTAATATGACAAAAACTGAATTTAATGTCTTGATCTCAAAGCCTGCCTCCTCCCAGCTTCCCTATTTCTGTTGATTGAGATCCCCTCGATAGGGACCTCATAGCCAATTTTTGATTCTTCCCTCTCCCTAGAACTTCACATCTAATCCATTGCCATGTCCTGTTGACTCTACTTTGAAAATATTTATCTCCCTTTCCTTCTTTGCTTCCACTGATATTGGTTTAGTGCGAGGTTAGCTTGATTTAGCTCCACCCGTTGTAACTCCTCTCTTCCTCAAGACTTAAATCAGATGCCTCGTTTTCCATGAAGCTTCCCCTGAACAAGATGATATTCGTAGTTTCTTCTAGTCCTAACTTTTGCCTTTATCTTGCACCCCCAGGGCCTAGCATAAGAATATCTTAAAGTATTTGTTGAATTGAATTAAATGATATGATTTTCCCAGCTGAAAGTGATGGATCCCACTTCAGTCTTTAGTCTGGACCTTACCTTTGCCGTTATCACAGTTTACCTTAAATTATACTTGTGTACATGTCTTAATTCCTTTCCCCTCATTAGACTATAATTTGAGGGAAAGAATGATCAGTTTTCATCTTTTTATTTTTGGCGACTAGCACATAGTAGGTTCTTAATCTTGCACCTTTTAGATTTTTTTTTTTT
>CM053769.1:40830645-40923149 GCA_028658325.1 Potorous gilbertii | reverse complement strand
AAAGTAGAAGGCTTCCATGGCTGTGTGATTTTTACTTATGGTCCCACCCCGCCCCCACCCCACAGATTTTCCATAGAGGACTCATCCAACATAGCAGAGGTTTTCCTCTTTTTCTTTCAGTATCTTTGGAGAATCAATGTGTCACCTAGAGCACTGTTAGCTTCCAAGGCTGGCCTAGTTCCTTTTCTGGACACATATGTCCACCTTCACATCCTTTGTGTTCCTGAGAGGTGAGGGTAGAGTCACAGAATTGTAGGACAAGACACTTTGGGGAGAATGTAGTCTAATCCTCTCATTTTACATATCAGGAAACTGAGGTCTAGAGAATAGAAGTGTCTCTCTCAAAATTACCTGACTAGTTGGCAGCAGAGCTGGGACTAGATCTCTGGTTGTCTAATTCAGGGTTTTTCCCCCTTCAAGAAACCACCCACAACCCGTAGGATATCTTTCTATGTCTGTCTCACTGTCTCTTCTCTGTGTCTCTGTCTCTCTATGTCTCTCTGTCTCTTTCTGTCTCTCTCTATTTTATCCATCTTTGTCTGGTTCTGTTGAGAATGACATCATGAGGTGCCTGTTACTCTCACCTCTTCCTCCATATTTATATCATCTTCTCGTACACCACAGTGATGGGAAATAGCCAGTTCCACCCCCTCCTTTCTTTTTTTTCTATGCTAGTGTAGAAAATCTAGTGTCCTCTCTTCTCTTTCCCATCTTAAAACCCTAAGAACAAAACCAGTCCAATTCTCCAGGCTCTGTTTTCATATTTAACTGCCTTAATCCCCTTCAAAGACCAGGTTCTGAAGGCATACTTGTTCTCCTCCTTTTAGAATATTAGTACTATATCACTGGGCAGCTAGGTAGCTCAGTGGATAGAGCACTGGGCCTAGAGTCAGGAAAACCTAAGTTCAAATTTGCCCTCAGACACTTACTAGCTATGTGACCCTGGGCAAATCAAAGTGGCAAACCACTCCAGTTTCTTTATCAAGAAAATCTCAACAGTATGGTTCAGGGGTCACAGAATCAGACGTGACTGAACAACAACGGTGCTACATCATCTTATGACCCCTTCCCTGGCTCAAAGAACTTAACTTTTAGTTTTCTTTTGACTCTTGTGTTTGCATGTCAAAGTTCCTGATCTGCTTTGGTCTTATCAAAAGTGCTTGGAATTCTGCCATTTGATTTAAAGGTCCATCCTTCTAGGAGGTGATCAGTGGAGTCCCTTCATCCTTCCTTGGTTTTCTTGTTTTAATACATCTGAGTAGTTTGAAATACAGAGTCCAGACTTCATAAAATCCTCTGCTTAACCTGTTTTCTAAGTTAGTTGTTTGTTATACCAAATATCTTACATTTTTTCAATTGTTTGCTTTCGTTCTAATATTTCTTGCCTTCACTGAGTCATTGATTTCTCCTTGGTCTATTCTAGGTTTCAGAGAGTCCATTATTTGGGTGAAGTTTTTACCACATTGTATTCTAGGAGACTTGTCTCCCCCCCAGAGTTTTTATTTTATTTTGTTTGTTGATTAATTTCTTATAGTTATTCATGTGGTCCTTTTGAAAATACACTTTTCTTTGAGTTTCTAATAGTCCTCTCTCTTTTTAGGCTGATTTTGGGGCATCTTTGGATCTATAATTCCTTGTGGTAGTCAGCATGTTTTTTGATTTACTCATCTTTTCAGTCTTAGCTCCTGAACAAGGTGTGTGTGCCCAAGCTAGGCTTTTCCCCACTCCACTTATGTGTGTGGTGATTGGCCCTGTGTGGTCTCTACTAGAGACACCAGGATTCCAGGGTTGACCTCCTTCCAGCTTTAGATCAGAGGTACAGAGTGCCAGATTTTTAGACGTTTATATAGTATCTCAGGATAGAGCAGTGGGGACATTGGAACTCTGGAGTATTTTTGGCTAACCACTGCCATGACTGCACTGATCATTGCCACTCCTGGTCACTATCACAGTGCCACAATGTGGGTTTCTCATGTCCCTGGGGCTTTCTTAGGAAGAGTACCCTCTGTTCTACTTGCCTCCAGATCCATGATCTTGCATGCTACATGTGATTCCAGACCATCTGTGGTGTGACTGAAAGGCTACTTACTATCATATTTGTCTGTGATGGCACCAGCTTTACTAGTGGCCCTCTCTCCATTATTACCCATGGGCTTTTAATTGACTTTTTGTGAGGTTCTTGGATGGAAAAGCTTTTTTTAAAAAATTGGATTATATGACCATTATTTGGTCTGGTAAGATTTTTAGGTCTTTCCTGGAATAGGTCTGTGCCTTCATGCAGGTTGCCATTTTGGCTGGAAGAGCTACATCTGTTCTTTCAGTAGCCATAAAGTGTGCTGTTGTGTCAAAAGAAGTTTCACAGAAGTGTGCAGCACAAGTCACTTTTCAGATAAGCTAATGTTCTAAGGTGGATGATGAGCAGTTCATCTTCAGTTTTTAGTTTGTATAACTAAATGAAACTTGTTTTATTTATTCTAGTGACTATCAGTATCCCTGGGGAGAAATTCTAGATATTCTAAACATATTATAGGATATAAAAATAAACAAAAAAAGACTAATTACTGGATTTAGACTGGAAAAACTGAATTCTAGTTACAGTTTCGCTGTTTACTGATCATATGACTTTGGGCAAATTACAGATTCTGGAACTCATTGCCTCCTTACCTGTAAATTGAGGGCAATTGAGTTGATGATCTCTAAGGTTCTAATTTTAAATCTATGATCCCATTGGAAGTTTCTGGTGACCCAGGGTAAACCGCCCACCTGTTCTGGGCTTTAGTTTCTTTGTCCACCAAATGGAGACATCAGCTATCAGCACAAGGTGGCTTTCAATTACTTGTCTCTACTGTGCTTTGAGCTCCTTAAAAAAAGGCATTAGAAAAATCCAAGGCACACAAGAGATCTCTGATGGTACATCCCAGTCACTGCCTCTTGTCTTCTAGAAGTGATGGGGAGTGGGGAGAGCTGAGCCATGTCTCATTTTCCTGTCTTGCTAACAGTCTCATGCAGCTGCAGCGATGGCACAAAGAAACTGAGAAGCATTGAAAGGGACACAGTCAGTTCACTGATAACTCATTAATGGTGTTTCATATTTTTCCTCCTTTAAAAGGACTGTGTGTGTATGAGTGGGGGGGATGGGGAAATGAAGCATACTTGATGAAGAACATTAAGTGTGACCCTTAAAAAACACACACACAAGGCTATTTTTTCTTTTTTTTTTTTTTATGTGGCTCAGACAGCTGGCTCTTTAAATATTAATCAGGGGGTCATTGATATGCAAATACATTAAAGCCGAATAATGCTCCTGCAGCTGCAGACCATGAAGCCAGTCTAGGCAGAATGTGAACTCCCTCTCCAAAGCTAATGGAAATATTTCAGAGCCCAGGTGCGGGGGGCCTGAGAGCAGGATCCATCCTAATAAGGTAATTTATGGGCAACCTCCTAGGAGGACAAATTAAATCATTTACCCACTTGATGGTTTCTGACCGATTGGGAAAAGGGGAAAGAAAAAGAGAGAGAAAGGGTGTTAATCTTATAATTGTTTTGTTTACTCTGGCCCATAGCAGTCCCTCTGGCTTTTAGCCCTGATGTCCAGCCATTTACAATCAAGGTTATTGACAAGCAGGAGCAGTGCCAACCAATCAGGGAAAGGAAAGGATCCACCTGACTTCAATTTAGGAAACAGGAAAGATGCTTGGATAGGAAAATCCAAAGGTGTCTAAGTTGGGAAATCATGCCTGGTGTTGTTGCCTGGTTGAGGTTGACTTGATGGCTAAGAGTTCCCATGTTTTATTCAATGTACCTCTTCTCAGCATTGACTCCTGATGAAGTTCTCAGGGACAAATGATGGATGGTGCTTCTGTCCAAACATTGACACCCCAGAACCCTTTTCTTTCTCCTCACCTTTTCCAGAATTAAGCATAGCGTTTTAGAGTTGGAAATTTTCTTTCTGGACTCTCTCTGAGTGGGGCACCTCTAAGTTGTATCTGGGAGAGAATTGTCTTCTTGAGTTGACAGATTGAAGTACTTTTGGAAACAGAACAGCAAGCGAGAACACCTAACACCAAGGCCACCAGGACTGCACAGACTGTTTAGACTTTTCTTTTCTAGAACTTGTCTCCCAGAAAGTTACTCATTCTCTCAATCAACTAGGCAAGCTAGTTTGCCTTGATTCAGAGCGCTCCTGACTCTCCCTTCCTCCAGGAAGCCTTAGTTTGGGGTCAGTTTGATGAGAAGAGTGCAAAAGCATTGGACCTGAAGTCAGAGGAGCTGAGTTCAAATCATTCTCCTTCAGCTTCCTACCTGTGTGACACTGGCAAACTGCCTTTACCTCTCTGGGCCTCAGTTTCCTCACTTGTAAAAAGCTACGATCTCTAAGGCCATTTCCAACTCTATGTATATTTTAAATAAGAGATTATTCCATGGGTTGCATCTTCTACAACTCCTCTTATTTTTTAGCCCATTACATGAACTTCTTTGTTCCTATTCATTCGACAAGTATATATTGAGTACTCACCTTGTGCAAAGTAGCCCTAATACATTGGATTTAAGTACTGGTTGAATATAGGTCTTGATGTGTGCATGATTAGTTAATACTTTTATTTTTATATCATATTTATTTCTAGATATAGTGCATTTCCCTTCTTCTTCCCCCTCCTATCTGAACCCTGTTAAAAAAGAAAAACAGTTAAATAAAAACAATTGATACAAGACTGTGTCTGACAATGTATACAACATTGTGTTCCCATATTCCTCCACTTCTTTGCCTGGAAGAGAGAATATACTTTGATTTTAAGCTTCCCATGGGTGAAGATTATCTGTTTAACTTGCTTTGCTCAATGCTTAGCACAGTGTTAAGTCTAGACAGGCATATAATTTGATGATGAATTGATACAGTAGGATTGTTTCCGCAGGTTAATGGCTAGAACTCTCGTTGCTCCCTGGTGGTATGGTATGCCACACTGTCTCATCAAACATATGCCATTTTAGAAGAATGACGGACAGACAGTACATTATTTTAGAGGAAAACTAAATTAGCTTGTGGAGGGTACATATCAGTTGGATGTACATTATAATTTCTTTAGTCTTTACTGTAGCCAGGGAAATGATAATGTAAATACACTTTTGTAGTAGTAAAAACTTGGAAACAAAGTGAGAACTCATTGATTGGGGAATGGCTGAGCAAAGGTAGCAGAAAGCACCCCATCATTCACAGGGGGGCTGCTATCACAGGATCTTAGATCTGCTTCTCTAAAAGGAAAGGCAACTTTTGAGGGGTCAAAAATCACTTTAATCAAGTACATGTATCATTCACCTAGTTCAGGGGAAGAAGTCAGTACCTTGAACTTCAGAGAAAATACAGAAAAATCAAAGATCAACAGACATGGCTTCCAGGTGTCTGATCATAATCAATGCATATATCACAAATCAACAAACAGGTCCAGCTGTCTGACCATAGTTACCAGAGAGAGAAGCACCAACATCTGGGTTTTCAAAGTTAGAGGGCTCCTTAGTGACTTCTCAGAGCCTTCTCTGACCAAACAAATGCTTTCAGTCTATAAGTCCCAAAGTAAAACCTCACCCTTAGAGTATTTATACATTTTTTTTAGAACCAGAGGGCATCACAACCCTTGAGAATCAGTGCCTCATTAACAAAAGGTGTGAGCCTTCCTACAAATCTTCCCTAATCAAACTCCCCTTAATGGGCAGGTCCATTCATGGATGGGGAAGATCTTTAATCACATTAAAATAATTAACACTACAAATGCCTATACTGTTTCTAGTTAAAGAAACTCTTGTTTCTGTACTTTACTCCTAGTAAAGACTCTTGGTTGATAAAGGCAAGATTCAATCAAAGGCACTTGATTATACTAAAACACAAACAGCAAAAGATCCTTCTTTGTTTACCATTACTGCAAATTATGATATACGAATGTAATGTAATGAAGCACTTTATACTATAAGAAACGATGGCAGTGAAGAATTCAGAGAAATAATGAGAAGACTTGTATAAACTACTACAAGGTGAAGTAAACAGAACCAGGAGAACCATTACACGACGACTATAACATGTAAATGAAAAAAAAATGAAAAGTAGCCAAATTGATTCATTGTAAGTCCCAATCTCAATTCCAGAGAAGAAATGATGCTACATCTGTGTCAGCAGATAGGTGGGAGACTACACACATGGAAAAGTACACAGTAAACACAGATGTGTTTACTGTACTGATTGATTTTGCTGAACTGCTTTCTTTGTCACAAGGAAGGCATTGTGGCATTGGAGGTGAGAAAAGTGACCACAGCAAATGACTGAGGTGTAAGAAAATATGTCAGTACATCTTAAACAAAAAGTAACACAACAGGGTCTACCTGAACAAATGTGTGAAAAGGATATTGTAGTTCATTTTGGAACTAGCTTACTGCCTTGGAAAGAGTACCTTTTCTCTCTGATCAGCACATTACTCATTAATAAATTAATATAGAAGACAGTGAGTATGTGAGTATGGACCAAACTTGAGAATCAATAGGGAATTAATCATTCACAGAATACCAACCAGAGTTGATTTTCTTTAGCAAATTGTAGATGAAATAAATATAGAAAATAATTCTTTATGATAAGGGAATTGCCAGAAAAATTTGTGGTCACTTTTCTCTCTTCCTACTTCTGGACTATATAACTCTCTGCTTGGAGAAACAAAGACTTTTGGATTACTTTTGGAAGACATATTGTAGGTATTTGGGAGACCTAGTGAACAGATTTCACTCACCCCTATGAGAATGGCTATTTAGGGCTTAGATCAGGAAAGAATTGGGTAGAATACCTAGACCCTAAGTAAGCTCCAGATGAGCAGGTCACAGAGAGGTGGTGGAGAAAACCAGTTTAATATGTTTTCCATACCTCCCTAAGTACAACAGACTGAAGGAGCAACCAGCTTCACCTTCACCATTCTGTTATTGGAATATGAATTGTAAACAGAGCAAGGGAGTTAAGGTAAGGTATAGAATGAATGCTCAGATACATCCACCTACTTACCTACTTGCCTGAGCCATGCAGGTCTGTGCTATAAACAGATCATTCTGTGCTCAATCCACATGGGCGGAAAAGGCATGTCCAGCCAGCTTGTGATGTATATTCTGCAAGCAGCTGGGCATATGCTGCGTGTTCTTTATATCCTGGTCATAAATGTAATGGTTTGTGAAGGATATATAAGCATTCAGATCAGGCAGCACGTCATGGCTGGAGAAGGCAGCTCTCCCAGAAAGCCCAGGGCTGCTAGCTCTGGATGCAGCCTCCACAGCTATTCCCCTGGCTTTTCTCAGGACCTCACCCAATGGGGAGTTTTGTGAACAATACAAATGAGGTGCCATTTTCCCACATAAGTTTTATTGTTTTCCTCTTCTCACTTTGGTGGTAACCCAGATAAAATAGAAACTTGACTGAGAGCTTTCTGTCACACAAGGGGTGAGGTCTGAGACCTGAAGGCTAAGGCACAAAACCCCTTTAGAAGGACTTCTCAGGGCTCTCTTTCTCTCCTCCTTTACCCTAGTTGACTTTTTGTGTCCTTAATTTACTCATTAAGTTTATCATTAGGTCATTCTTCTTCACTCTCACAAAGTGTTTCCTATATGGAACTTCCTCCACCAATTTCATGTTTCCTTTCCTTCAAGAATTTTTCCCAGACTTCTTTTTGGAGAAGCAGTATGAAGTACCCTCAACACTTCTCTGTCTGACTGTGGTTCTCCCATTATCACTTTTTATCATTGGAATACACTCACTCTTAAAAAGTATATGAGATTTTAGCTACTTCAACTATAAAATATGGGGTTTGGAGTAGTTGACCTCTAAAGTCCCCTTCAGGTTTAAAACCATTATTCTACAATTGATTCTACATGTAAGTGACTTTCTACCCCTTATACATGCAGACATTTTATTTGCTGAATGGGGTAGAAAAAGGACATTTCTGTGAGAGAAGAAGATTCGTGTTTTAGGCAAGAATTGGAGACTGTGATGTCTGGGACCATTTCTTCCTTGAGACAATTTTGAGGGTCTGAGAGAAAATGGGTCCTTACATCAATTTGCTCAGATCACCTGATGGAAAACAGAACAATAACCCAGGTGAGGATGACTGCAGAGCTTTGTGGTCTATCGGCTCATTTACATAAGGCTGTTTTCAGAGTTTTGAAGAGTACATCTGAGAAGCTATAAATCAAATGACTGTTGAGGGACTATGGAATGAGTATATAAAGTTTTTTTTTGTGGGAAGGGAGGGAGTAAGGAGTGGGTCATACCTGACAGGTTTATTATTTTAAAAGTTTTTATCATAACATAGTGATGAGTCATTAAGCACAAAAAGGCCTTGCTTTGAGGTAGGAAAGTCAGGCAGAAGTCAGAAGAACTGAGATGGGAACAGGAGACGCAAAGATGAGAAACTTGTGATCAGAAGAGTGAGCAGACACTACAGCCTCAGGAAGAGACATTTCCAACTGAGACATCTGAGAGAAAGCTAATTGAATTGATTAGCACAATACCTGGCACATAGGAGACACTTAATAAATCTGTATTGATTGATTGAAGCAAGGCAAACTCGGCAGCTGCTATTCTCATTGGAGGAGAGCCAAAGCTGATTGGAGGAAATAGAATCCTCCTTCTATGGGAAGAGGACTGAGTTTTTAATTGTTTCTTTGTGTTATTTGCTCAATCTTACATTCTTGTCATTTTGTAGAGGTCCTAATAGTGAAAAAATGGAAAACAGGAGGAAGAAAAGAGATAATCTACATACTGGTTACTAGGAGTTGGGCATGATAATGACATGATAGTAATGTCTATCATCTATAAATAGTATGTTTTTGACTCAACATTAGTTGAGCTTGGAATAATTTTTCCACTGAGGGCTGTGACATTGAACCAGCTAAAGTTTCACTCTCAGACTTCCTTCTGACCCAAAGTACCCATTTTCAAGATGACTGGTGATGTAAGATACGTTCACAGGACCCAAGCCCTGGTCTCCTAACCAATTGTAGTTAACCCCCAAATTGTACATTTGGTACTTCCATTTAGGCAAGAAGCAGCTTTCCCACCCCTGATCCAAGGTTGAATATTGGCTGCCATTCAGTGGAGAAGCATTAAATTATATAGTACAGTGGAAAAAGTGGCTCATTAGAAACCCTACTGTACCATAACCTATTGGCTCTTTGTTAAATACAGTGGCTAAGAATCCTCTTCACCATAGCAGAGTGGTCAGAGCTCTTTAATGAGAAAGCCTATAAGCCAACTATGTCAGCTTTTTTGTGAGTCAGACTTACAGTTACATTCAGCTAAACGGAAAAGGCCTTTTAGGTCTTTCCATCTCTTGAATTGCTTTGCCCTTACCTCAGTGATGAGTCTCAGCTTGCCTTCTTTTTGAGTGGGGTAAGAAAATTTCTTTCATCTCCCATTATACTACTGGCAGCCTGTACTGGGCCATACAGGTTTCTTTGGTTCTTCACCTTAGCAAGACTAGAGTGGTAGGGCATAGCTGCATTTCTTTCTTCCTTCCTTCTTTTCCTTAGTAAACTTTTATTGATCTTTTTCAGTTTTTACATCAACATAGTTATCCCAAGCAACCCTCCTTTTTTTAGCTCCCAAGGGGCCATCCCATTTGAAAAATAGTATTTTTTAAGAGAGGAAAAGAAAAATCAACACAACTGATCAATACATTGAAAAAGTCTGAAAATAGGTACAATGTGTAATTCCTGTGGACCTCCTACCTCCAAGAAAGGATAGTTTGGGAGGATTTTCCCATATATCTTCAATTAAGTCCTACTTGATCTATATAATTTTGTTACATTTCCTTTTGATTTTCTGGTGTGTAGTTGTTTCCATTTACATGATTGTAGTATATTGTTTTCTTGTCTCTGTTTTCTTCTCTCCACATCAGTTCACATAGATCTTTCCATGCTTCTCTGTATTTATCATATACATCATTTCTTATAGCATAATAACTTTCAGTTTCATTCATGTCCCAGTTTTTTTTAACCATTTTCCAATTGATGGACATCTATTTTGTTTCCCATTCTTAGCTATTACAAAAAGTATTGCTATAAATATTTTGGTGTATGTGTAGACTTTCTTCTTATCGATTCCTTCCTTGGGAGTGTAAGTCCAGAAATGGAATCTCTAGTTCAAAGGGTCTGGACTTTTTAGTCACTTTATTTGCATAATTATAAACTGCTCTCCAAAATGGTTATACTATTTCACAGATCAATCAATAATACATTAGTATGCCTATGATTCCACAACCCCTCCAACATTGACTATTGCCATTTTGGGGTCATTTTTGCTAAATTACAGAGTGTAAGGTGAAATCTCAAAGTTGTTTTGATTTGCATGTCTCTTATTAATGATTTGGAGCATTCTTTCAATGTGGTTGTGAATATTTTGCAATTTTTCTTTTGAGAACTATTTGTTCACATTCCCACTTATTTATTGGGGAATGGCCATTTGTTATGTATACATGTATATCTGTACATGCATACATACACACATACACAAATACATATATTATGTATATGTACAATACATTAGATCTTGGATACTATCTTAGACACTAAACCTTATCAGAGAAGTTTGATATAAAGACGTTTTCCCTCATTTGACAACTTACCTTCTTATCCTAGGTGCATTAATTTTGTCTATGTAGAAGCTTTTTAGCATCAAGTAATCAAAGTTATCAATTTTATCTTTTGTAATTACCTCTACCCACCCTTGTTTGGTTAAGAATATATCTCCTAGAGTTTTTTCTGGTAGACTTTGAACTTAATTGCAATGCAAGGACTTAAAAAATTCCCACTGGTCTTTTAAGTCAAAATACCTTCCATATCCAGAGAAAAAACTATGGAATTCAATCGCAGAATATAGTAGATCATTTTTTTTGTTTGTATTACATTTTGGTTTGTTATATGATTTCTCCCATTCATTTTAATTCTTCTACACAGCATGACTATAGTGAAAATTTATTTAATAGGAATGTATGGGTAGAACCTATATAAAATTGTATGCCATCTCAGGGAGGGAGGAAAAGATGGGGGGAGGGAGGGGAAAAAAATCTAAGTTATATGGCAGTTATTGTAGAACACTGAAAATAAATAAAATTAATTAAAATAAAATAATTTTAAAAAATAAAATAAAATAGATGAAAGGGGAAAAAAGAATATATCTCCTACCAATAACTATGATAGGTATATGACTTTTTTTCTTTTAATATTTTGTAGTATGATCTTTGAGATTAAGAGTGTGTATCTCTTGAGATATGGTATCAAGTGTTACTCTAAGCCTAACTTCTGCCAAACTGCTTTTAAGTTTTTCCAGAAGTTATTATCAAACAAAGAGTTTTCCACTAGTTTTTCCACTAGGTTTTCCACATTCTCAAACACTGGATTATTGAATTCTATCGTTTCTGATTCTCCCTTGGCTAGTATGTTTCTTTGATCTATCTCTATTTTTTACCCTATATCTGATGATTTAAGGTCTGGAATAGTACCTCCCATATTAATCCACCTTTGTCCCTACTTTTTATAATTTCCCTTGACATCCTAGATCTTTTGTTTTTCTCAATGAATTTTATTGTTAAGTTCTGTAAAGTAATTCCTAGGTAATTTGATAGGTACAGCATTAAAATTGTAAATTAACTTTGGTAGTATTGTCATTTTTGTTATATTGGCACAGCCTAGTCATGAACCTAAATATTTCTCCAGTTATTTAAGTTGCTTGTTATTTTTTTAAGGAACACTTTGTAACTGAATCCATAGAAATTTTTTGAGTATTCTGGTAGGTGTCTTCCCAGGCATTTTATAAATTTTGCAGTTATTCCCTTTCTATTATTGCTTCTTATTATATAGAAGTGTCATTGATTTTTGAGGAATTATTTTGTAGCCTGCAACTTGGCTGATGCTATTAATTACCTCAATTAGCATCTTTAATGATTCCCTAGGATTTCCTGGTAAACCAGCACATTGCCAGCAACTAGAGATTGTTTTAACTCCTCTTTATATTGTAAATTTCTTTCTCTTGACTTACTGTCATTACTAGCATTTCTAGAACTGTATCAAATTATTGTGGGGAAAGTGGGCATCTGTGCTTCACTCTTGTAATTATTGGAAAACAATATCTAGTCCATTCCCATAGGAATGCCTTTCTATAGCTACACAAAAATCCTCTGTGTTCCCTATATGTCTAAATCTGAGCTTTTTGGTGTTATGAGAAAGTTTTAATTATTCAAAGAGACTAAGGAAAGCCGTGCCATGGAAGAACATTTAAGATTATGGTACCAACACTGTGGTTTCTGAAGTTATGAATTGGGGAAGTATTTGTCTGGGAGCACTGGGATTTAAGGTATTACATAATGGGTATGGAATTCATCTTCTGCAATGCTTTCAACATAGGGAAATGTAGTTTCTTTGATCGTGTTAGTGGCAGCCTTCTAAGTTGTCTAGTATAAAGATTTTCTCATATTTCTGAGTTGGGGTTTGAGTAAAAAATTGAAAAACAGCTATCAGGAAAGTCATCTTAGGTCCTTGCTATACTTAACTATTACTTAGCTACTTCCTGGGGGAGACAAGTACCTATCTTAAGTAATATTAGGAGATTAGCTATGTAGGATATAGCCACTACTTATTAACTGCATTCTATGTGCCAGGCACTGTGCTAAAGGCTGGGGCTATAAAAAGAGGCAAAAGACAGTCCCTACCCCATAGAACTTTAGTTATAGCTCCAGGGGAATTTTGTAGAGAAGCTCCTGTCAATGTACAGGTTGTAGCTTTGTTCAGTCCTTTGTCCAGCAGGTGTTATCATAGGCTTTGGACTAGGCATACAATTCCCTTAAAAGTAGAAGGCTTTGCTATGGCAGGCATTTAGAGCTACACATGACTTCAGAGCCCTTCGAGCAGGATAGCAAGGATGGTACAGAAATACTGGACAATAAGCGCCTTCTATTTACAAAATCATAAGCCTGATGGTGCAATTTCACCTTAAAATATTTACCTTTGTTGCTGTTTTATGTCATCTGAACATCTAGTAGTCTCAGCAACTTTCCCAACATTTGTGGAAATATTAGGGAAACTAGCTTAAGAACTTTCACCTCCTACTTGTATGTGGAGGACCCAAATGAGGCAAGTCTTTACACTAGACTAACACTTAATAAATGCTAAAACATTTTAGCCAAATCTGACATTCTACAGTGGTATTTCTGAGACAGGCTAAGTCCTGATGGCATGTCCCTAGTTTGGCTTGGAGTGGATTGTAGCAGATGTATTTTTATGGCAAATGGAAGTCCAGATGGTAAACATTTCAAGAATCATGAACTTTATACATCCATGAACTGCTTTTTCAGATGATCATGTTTTACTTGGCTAATCAACATTTGCATCTCCATAAACAGCAGATATCTTTCCTTTATCTACTGTCTGAGTTCTCTTATAACTAAATCCAGAGATTACAACTTTTTATTCAACTGGTTTATACATTGTCCTGGGATACGGGCAGGCCTGGCCAGAAATGACAGTAATTATAGTTGAATGGATTTAAAGCAGAGAAGATTTTTCAGGAAGGCTTATACCCCAAGAATGCAGCTTGGGAGAAGCAGCTGCCCCATGCTATCAGCTGGGAGTAGGAGATCTGACCAAGGCAGGGGAGTGACTTAGGTAGGGAACAGGAGAATTAAGAGGAAAGCAGGAAAACAAAGGAATACACAGGCTAGAAGCGGAGACAGGTCAGACTAGATCAGAAGTTTGGCATTTTTACATAGGGGCCTTTTGGTCTAGAGCTGCACAAAGATCATAGTCCCATCAACTAGTGACTTTACACATAGTATGACGAAAGCTAGAAAATCCCCGCTGCAGTTCTACCTTATGGCTTAGAAGATCTACTTAGTGATTTGACATCATGCTCTTTAGGGACCGGAGCACCCTCTGCTATTATTTTCTTTGGGAAAGAGGCCAGGAGTTCTTCCTCATGCCTTGTAATATTTCCATTTGTAAGTTCTGTGTATGTACTTATCTAAATATATAGACCATTAGTTTATGAGCACCAGCTTAACCCCTTCTCACCAAACATCAGTTCAATGAAAGATCATCAGAAATAATGCATAGCAAGTAAACGCATTCATCTAAACAAAAGACCAAATAGAAATTAGAGAAATTCTACAGACGAGGATATGCCAAGGAATACACATGGATGAATGAGCTCTTTAGTTGGGAGTGAGATAAGATCTCTGCTCAAACTAATCTCACCTGGGGTGGTCCACTCTCAGCAGTCCCCAGCACTGTTAGCCCTGAAGGTCTAGGAACAAGATAGGACCAGCTCCCACACATGGTTTCATTTCTTTTTGCTACATGTGTCTCCAAGGTTTCTGCAACTAATTGATGTAAGTCTCTTACACAGGATTGCAGTCAGTACTGCATTCAGCATTCTCTCAGTCAATCAGGAGTCCTGTCTCCCTCTGGTAAGCAGCATACTGTACACTATGATCCCTCTACAAAACTGCCCCAGACTTGGGTGGAAACAGGACTATACAGCCATGCTTAGAGCCAGGCCATTTCCAACATCCTTCCTTTGGACACAGAAGTGAGTGGTAGCTAGAGGAGGGGATAGGAGAGTGGTAGCTTATTGTTAACTAATTCAGGCTATTTATGACAAGACCCAAAACATTCTCCTTTCACTTAAAAAGAAACCTATTTCAAAAACTTTTGAACAAACATCACAGGCAATGTTTGTATAACATCAGAGTTAGAAAGGACCTTAGAGGTAATCTAATCTAACTCCTGCATTTTATAGAGCCAGAGAGAAGTGACTCACCACAGGCACACAGTGACATGGCTTGGTTTGTAGTCTGTGCACCCAGAAGGGCAGAATCTTCAAGAAGCACTGTTTATACATTTTCTTGGTGTTTGAAAGCTAGAAGGGACTTCATAGGACTATTCTTTGCCTCCAGGCATAATTATAGCAAAAGTGGGAGGGAGAGAGAGACCTTCAGATTCATACATTCCTTTGCATGTCCCCTACATTCATTCCCAGAGTTGTTTGGCATTCTAAATGTTCCTCAGGTTGAGATTTCTCTCATCTGTTTCAGTCTCCATTTGCCCTATAAAATGCCTCTTTGTAACCATAACTTCCAGTTATAGTAAAAGTAGAGAATATCAATAAAACATCATTTTTCTTACTAAAACAACTTTCCATGCCTCCTTCTTGCCTACCATGCAAAAATCTAAGCTTATCTTTTGATCTTTAAGATTTTCCACAATCTCTTTCCTCTCTACTTTTTCAGCCTTTAACTCCATTGCTTCCTTCTACTCTTATGAGATCAGTCTCCAGACATCTCCTTCTTACCTCTATGTCTTTGTTCCCGTCTCTTTCATCACTTGGACTGCCTTCTCTGCTTCTTCTCTATTAAAATCCTTCCTGTTCCTCTAGCGCCAACTCAAGTCTAGCTCTTTAAGTAAACTTGTCTGACCTCCCCCTGCCTGACTGATTCCTTCTCATCAGAATTTCTCTCTTTCTTATGATATTTATCACACAATTTGACAACGTTCTTTCTAGTATTCTTTGCTTTTTTTTATGTGTCTAACTTTTACCTCCAACTAGAGTATAAGCTCCTTGAAGGCATGCTTCGACTACATCTCCCATAGCACGAAGTACAGGTTCCCAAATTCATTTGAACTACCTCTCCCCTTTTAAAAAAAAATTACTCAGCATCATTTGCTGAGTAATTTGCATCATTAAAAACTAACAATTTTTTAAAATGGCACATCTTAAATTTAATAATTTATTGTAAATTTGTGATTTTTTTCTGCATCGAAATTTTGATGACAAAATATTGTATCATGTGACCGTATTGTAAATAAGTCACTATACACACACATTCCTGCCAATGCATGCCAGACTTCAGGACAATGCATGCCATGCTTACTGGACGATTCTTACTGGTTAAGACCTGACAGTGGACTTGACCACTGATCAGTTATAACTTGCATTTTGTGTGTTTATTTTGAAAATGATGTAATCACTATGACTTCAACTCTGTTACACAACAGATGCAACATATAGGAACGGTTTTTCAAAATTTTTCTTATCTTCTTTCCTTATTCTTCCTGCACCCCCTTTCTTGTTGCCCCCCCAATTGAACCCGAGACTACTACTGCCCTCCTGGATCATTCCAGCACCCCTCAGGACAGTGTTTCTCATTTTGGGAACCTCTAGCACCAAGCATAGGGATGGACAGTCTTTTTCAGTGGTATCTGACTCTTTCTGACCCCATTTAAGGTTTTTCTTGGCAGACTTACAGGAGTGGTTTGCCATTTCCTCCTCCAGCTGTTTTACAGATGAGGAAACTAAGGCAAACAGGGTTAGTGACTTGCCCAGGGTCACACAGCTAGTTGAATGTCTGAAGCTGTATTTGAATTCAGGAAGAGGAGTCTTTCTTACTCCAGGCCTCCCTGGCACACTATCCACTACGAGGGCCATATCGCGAGTGTTTAATCATCCTTCGGTTGGTTGATCGAGAATTCCTTTCCAATTGTCATCCCAGGTTTTAATTTGGATACCTGCTCCTGAATTAATGTCATCATCCGCAGGCTTGGAGACAAACCATACAAAGATCATTTTAGTCTGAGTGCAAATCTGAGATGCTTAAAAATATCTGCTGAATGAATTGTGTATGAATGATTGAAATTTTTAAAAAGTGGCCCAGAATTTTGTAGAATATTGGAATCACATGCCAGCTCTCTGCTAGCATCCAATTCTTCTGCTTTCTTCTGGTTTATTTTATTCAAGGACACAAGAACAGTTAGCTCATCAGTCACAGAAAGCTTAGCTCCCAGGCCTTAGAGACACAGGACCTAAGTGTGATCAACTGTCTCTTAGCTAATAGGCTAATTGTTTGCAGGTGTGTGTTTTTAGTTTCCCTATAACCTGTTCCCTCCAACCAAGAATTCTGACACATCCAAGCTGTACTTACCTAGCTACTGCAGAGAAACTGAGCTACCAGGCCTAGAACATAAAAGAAACTGCTCCTTGGTAAGAGATGTGAGACCTACATCTTTCCTGGCACCCCCCTCTAATGTCTTTACACATATGCTACTTGACATGTACTGTACCATTTTCTTTCCTATATGCATCTGTCTATTCCTTAACAGTATTCTCATAGAGCTTAGAATATATCTTTCCTGTACTCTTAATTATATTCTGATTTGTGCAATAGAGACCTACCCAACCCTCTCCCCCAACCCCCAACACCTTCTGTCATGAGGTTGCACTGGGGCTGTTGTCTTTGGCACTGCAGTTTAGTGGAAAGAGCAGTGGGTTGCATGTCAAAGAACCTGCCTTTGGATTCCCACTCTGGAAATACCCATCTGTGGACTTTGGACAAGTTGCTTCATTTTTCTAGGCCTCAGTTTCTTTATCTGTAAAATAAGGGGGTTGAACAGACAATCTTCAAGTTCCCTTCCAGTTTTTAAACCCTGTGGCATTCGTCCTCTGTTATAATCAGGTCTTATTATAATATCATGAAACCTCACAGTAAAGTCATCTTGCTAATTACCTGAGATTTAGATCAGATCATTAATTATAATCCAAGCTAATAACTGAACGCCTTGATATGAAAGGAAATAATTTATGTAACGTACTTAGAAAACTTAAAGCCTTATAAAAATGCCAGGTTGTGCCACATTGATTACTGTGTGTGCATAACCAACCTTGCATGGGAACCACATGCTCCCTGGAATGTTGTTTTACCTAATATTGTGCTTTGGGGATACAGATAAAGGTCTCCTAAATTTTTCATATTTCTGTTAGCACCAGAAAAAGACTCTTTAGGAAGGTAGTGAAATTAAAACCTGAGCAATGGAAGGAAGGTTTAACCACTGAATTTTCTTGCCAGGCTCTTTTTACCCCCAGGTTGAACTTGAGCAAGCTAAGACAACCTGGGGATGGAGTAAGGTGGGAGAAAGGGCTTTGTAGATTTAACAAAAATGCAATTTTATGATCAATTACAACTGTATTATTCATCAGGTTATTTACAGTATTCCTCATTTCTCAGAACTTTCCAACACTACATCTTTCCTGGCACTATGGAGTAGTAATATTTTTACGGTTTTCTGTTTTTAATCAGTGTTTCCCTCCATCCACTTTGGTGATAAGGTTGGGAGAACACAGTTTTTAGGGAGATGAAGGTGCCCACACAATGCTGAGGGTGAAAGAACAATGTGTTTACCATTCATAAATACAAACAGATCTTAAGAATAAGGGCACTGTCTCTGTACCTTGAAGTTCTACACTGGAATAGTAGAGATGTAACATAGCAGTCGCTAAATCTAATTATGGGCAGCTCGGTGGTTCTGTGGATAGAGCCTTGGGCCTGGAGTCAGGAAGACTCATCTTCCTGAATTCAAATTCATCCAGACACTTCCTAGAAGGGTGACCCTGGGCAAATCACTTTAACCCTGTTTGCCTCAGTTTCTTCATCTGTAAAATCTGTAAAATGAGCTGAAGAAGGAAATGACAGAACATTCCAGGATCTTTGCCAAGAAAACCACAAATAAAAAACAAAACAAAAACCACAAATGGAGACATGAAGAGTCAGTCATGACTGAAAAAGACTGAGTCACAACAAAGCCAAGGACATCCCAGACTGATTGATTAGGAGAGAGAAGAAGGAGAAGGTGACCAGAGCCAAGGTCACTGGAAGGGAATATTGTGTTTGGTCTGGGCAACACATATTAGAAAGACAATTGATGAAACAGAGCATGTTGAGAAGGAGGGTCACAGAGATGGTGAGGAGACTGGAGACTAAGGGACTGGCTGCATTTACCTTGGAGAATGGAAGACTTGGGAGAGGGACACAATGAGAGTCTTCAGTTCTGAAACCTCAGATGGCGTAACCAGGAGCCATGGGCAGGAGGGCAGATTTGAATTCGAAGGAAGCAGTGGTCAGCTTTCTAATAACTGTGTCAATAGAGAATGGGTTGTTACCTCTACTGGAGGGATGTTACAGATAGCATCCCTGCCTAGGCACAGAGGGCATCACATGACCTCCACAAGGTTGCTTTCAACCCTATTCCTTGAGCGCAGGTTCCCACCGGATAACCTCCATGGTCAGTGATGTTGTTTCAATATGTCTTACCCTATTTCTTGATAGTTTCTAAGTCCCAGCAAACTGTAGTGATTGACGGTTGGAGAAAATTCCAAAAAATTGTACTTTCTCTTTACTCATACTTCAAGGTAAGGACTTGTTTAAGTTTGGTCTTTCCTTTTACATGAGCACCTAGTCAATGTTTAACAGTGATTTCCCCTGTGAAGAGAAATCCTGCAGCCCGTGTGTATATGGCATTAATTAATTTGGCAAACTAAAGCTGGAAAATGAGTTAGGCTCCAAATTACTAAACCTGGCGCACATATGGAGCCTTGAATTTGGGGTGAAAAGCTTTGCCTTTCATCTGGGAGCTACTGGAGTAGTACTGATATATCTGCCAGGGGAGCCTGGCAGGGTTCTTGCACAGGCTGGTTTTGGAGATGAAATTCAACAAACACTTATTAAGGACCTACTACATATAAGGCAGTGGGGATACAAAGACAAAATAACCACCATAATAAAAATACTCCCTGCTCTCAGGGAGCTTATACACTGTTTGGTGATATTAGCATATGTACAGATAAGTAGATACAAAGTAATTTTAAGGTCTTTGTTGTTCAGGTGTTTTAGTTGTTTCCAACTCTTTGTGACACTAGGGTTTTCTTGGTGAAGATCTTAGAGTGGTTTGCCAATTCCTTCTCAAGATCATTTTACAGATGAGGAAACTGAGGCAAACAGGGTTAAGTGACTTGCCCAGGGTCACACAGCTAGTAAGTGATGAGTCTTCCCTAATTCAGGCTTGGCACTCTATCCAATGTTCCACCCAGCTGCCCTGGGCTCATAGTAGGTCCATAGTAAAAACTGATTGAATCGAATGTGAGCCCACGTTGCCAAGGCTACAGCAAGCTTGACTTCTGGGAACTTCTCTCAGCCCCTCTTCTCCCGCCCTTTATCCTGTCTTTACAGGATGCCTGGGGATTTGTATCTCCTAGGACTTTACTGTTGCTTGGCTCAAAGTGGGTTCTGAGGGCATTGGACTCAGTCCAGCTGTTCCAGTGGAGAGGGAAGGGAGAAGTGGATGAGCCTCTTCTCAGAGACCAGCAGCTTAGTGGTGGCGCCTCTTCTCATCCTGGGAGCCTGCTGTGTGAACGCAGCTGCACTCTAGGGAAGGTGAGGCAGATGCTCCCCAGTGGCAGTGACAGCTGGTGGTAGGAGCCAGGGTGGGGGGAGGGCTGAGCCAACACCTGCACCAAGGAGCTTGCCAGTCCACTTCAGACCCGGGAGACTGCCAGCAAGAAGAAAGAGATTTCCTACAGGGTCTGGCGGGGAGGGAGCAGGGCCAGAATCACACAGTGTGCTCTTCAGCATCTTCCACAGAAGCTTTGTGACACAAGCGGGGAGGGGGCGTTATCAGGGATCCACCATCAGGTCCCTGGCCACGGCGACATTAGTGGCTACTGAACAAACCTCTATAGTCCAATCCAAGGAGTGAGAGTTCCTCCAGGCCCCACCTGCCTTCTGGGGGTATTCTAGGACATTCGGCTTTCTGAATTTCTCACTTGATGATGCTCTGAAAATCTTATCCCCAAATTCTATGACTGCAATTTGTCCTCACCCATAGTTCCTAGTCTTTCCCTCTTTCATCTCCAGTTCTAGTTCCTTCCTTTGTTCCCGCCGTGGCTTGGCTTGGCTTAAGAAACATTTGACATTACATTCAGTTCATATTGGATTTATGTGAGCCTCAATGTCCCATGGTCAGTAAGTGCGCTGGTGGGTTTCTAATAGCTCCCTTGCACGCTACATTTTATTTTGGAAACTTTATAGCGTACGTGGGGCTGTTTGGGTTGATATGAAACCATCGTCCTTCTACCAAGGTGTTCATTCAAATACCTAAAAGGAGGTAGCAAGTATATTTCCAATACCTTGCCATCAGACAAGTGGAGCAAATGACTTTTCTGGGCCTCTGTGTCTTTATTTGTAAAATAAAGGGTTGGACTACAGGATGGCTAACGTGCATTACTGTGTCTTATCCATTCCGTGAGTCTCCGTGGACTGCATACTATGATTTTCTCGGAGATGCTCCCAAGATTTTAACTAAGGGAACAGGCACGAGTGCATTCTCACCATTAGCCTCTTTGCAGAGAGAGAGAGAACAGAAGGAGGACAGGCCTGAGGAGAGATGTTCAATATTCTCCTTGTTAGCAATAATGAGATTTTTCATTTCTTCCCAAGATCATTGTGGAAATCATTTGAATAATGGAAGTTCTCAACATCTGACTGTATGGCGAGTTTACACAGCACGTTGCACTTCTCTTACACACTTTTGTATAGACAACTGAGTGTGGTGAAATGGAAAGAAGATCGAATTTGGAATCAGGAAACCTAGGTCCAAATCCTGATAGTAGTTCCTGGGCGACATTAGCAAAGTTACTTAATTTCCTCAGTCCTCAGTTTACTTGTCGAAAGAATGAAGGGGTAGTAAACCCAGTTTAGGAAGTGATGAACTGGAGGGCTAAGAACTCTTTCAAATTAATCTGTGGTTCTAGGATAAATATGTCACCCTACTTGGCCATAAGCTTCCATGAGGACAGTACTGTGTCCAGCTAAATTCTGTATTTCCTCTACCATATAGCACAGTGCTAGGCACATAACAGCTGCTTACTAAATGTTTATTCTCTTAGGTTGAATGAATTTTTTTTTCTCCATGAGTTTAAATCATCACAGGGAAATTACGGGTGGGAAGGGGTTTTTTTCTCCACTGTGATGTGATTAAGGCCAGTTAATAAACATTTGTTAATGCCTACTGTGTGAGCTTGGAGAGGGAAATGGCAAACTACTCTAATATTTTTGCCAAGAAAACCCTAAATGGGGTCATGAAGAGTCAGACATGACGGAAAACAACTGTACAATAAGAAGATCTGCCAGATACTGTGCTAAGCATTGGGGGGTACAAGAGCAAAAGATAGCCCTTCTCTCAAGAAGGTCCCAGAAGGGACCCAAGAAGGGAGAGAGTGAGAGGACAGTTTTGTACAAACAAATTGTAGTTAGTCAGCAGAGGGACAGTCCTAGCATTAAAGGGGACCAGGAAAAGCTTCCCAAAACAGGCAGGATTTTAGTTTGGGGCTTGCAGATCTGGCACTGACTCCACTGCTCCATAAATATGAGTCTCTCTGTATTTCTTTATTGGGGATGTGGAGGAGGGGAATGGCAAAATTTTGTCAATTTTTTTTCAATCAACAAGCATGTTTTTTTTCTTTCCCATTGTCCTGGGAATGGGGATAAGGAGTGGGAAGTGGAAGGGGAAGGGGAGGACAAACCTTAGTTTACATTTCATCAAGCAAAACAAATTCCCATATTGGACATGTTAAAAAATGTGTGTCTCTGTATATTCATAATCGTTTTTTGGGTCATACAACCAGTAAGTATCTAGATTCTAGATTTGAATTTGAGTCTTCTTTACTCCAGACCCAGAACTCCATCCACTGTGCTACCTGCTGCCTCTTGGGTTGAATATCGACCTCAACTTGAGTTGGATATATAGCTGACTATATAACCTGTGATTTTCTGAAGAGAAGACAAGAGGGTGTCCAAAGTTGGAGTTTCCTTGGATGACGACTTGAGGGTGTCTTGTCAAGGACATAACTGAGCCTAAAAGCAGGGACCTTTGACACAAAGCTTCATTTCCCATTGGGAATTGTAGCAATGGGTCCATCCTTTTGATGACATTATCAGCATTTCCTCAGAAAGAATAAGATGAAGAGATACTTTATTTTCAAAAAACCAGAAGGATTTTCTTGAGTTCTTTGGCATTTTAGGATCAGCCAGGTTCAGGGTTTCCATGTCAGATGAGACTCTACCCTGGATGTACTATGTTTCCACGGGTACCATCATGAACCCTGGAGCAGCTAGATGACTCACTGCTGGGTCTGGAGTCAGGATGATCTGTGTTCACATCCAATCTTAGGCACTTACTGTGTGGTTCTGGGCAAGTCATTTAACCTCTGTTTGTCTTAATCCATTGGAGAAGGAAATGGCAAGAATTCTAGTATTCTTGTCAAGAAAACCTCATGGGCAATACTGGAGTGCTGTGGTCCATGGGGTCACGAAGAGTTGGACACAAGTGAATGACTGAATAGCAACGACCCCTAGGTGAGATCTAGCATTCGGTAGTATACCAAGGGTGAAGCAGCTAGCGTTAGGTGCAGGCAACAGGGGGATTCATTGGGGAGGGTACCTCACAGGAGAGTAGGGAGTCATCAGAGAAGGAATCACTTTCCCAGCAGGTCTCTAGAGAAAGCAGCAGGAATACATTTTAAAGACAGCGCCTGGCTGGGCTCAGAAGAGGAACTCAAGACCCAAAATGCCTCTTTTCAGGGAGCTATAGCAAGATTCCAAGAGCCAGGAGAGAACAAAGTCCACCCTGGCATCAGGAGGAAGGAGACAGTGGTACTTCCCTAGAAGGAATCACTACGATCCACTCAATAAAGTCTAGGACCTGATGCTGGGCATCACATCCCCACAACTTAAGAGGGCTTTCTTTGTCGGGGACAAACAATGCCCTGGGGCATTATTATATTAATATAATTTAGAAATATTAACATGTAATTTTTTCCCTTGTTGTATTGCAATTTTTTATTTTTATTTTTTACTGAAATAATTATATATGAGAAATTCAATAAAAAATTACCACCTGTTTTTCTTTCATACCATTATTAACTTCACAATTATCACTGAAAATCATTTTCACCGGATGAGAAAGGAGTATTACAAATGATCCACTCTGGGTGTCAAATAACAATAGTCACACAATGGTCACTTGCAATCTGAACTCAGGATTCCTGAACCCAAGACCCGTATTCTTTCCATTATTAACGCATTGTGTTTTCTGATTTCCAGCTCTTCTCCTCCCTTTCTCCATACATACATTCGTGAGAGGGTCTCCACTGTGTTAGTCTGAGTGTTCTGGAGTGTATGAGGATTAATAAGAGGCAGAGGTTGTTAAGCAGGAAAAAATACCATCATCATGTTTTCTTCCATTACACAATTGCCTTCCAAGGAAGGAAGCCATCACGGGCCAAAGATGGCGGGAAGCCACAGGAGCCAAAGCATGGTCCTTTGGAACACTCATAATTGCTGAGCTCAGGGGCCGAGAGAACGAGGAATCTTGTAATTTGCTTGTTCCCTTGCAAATCGTTTATATTCTGGTACTGACTTTAGGACCAAATAGGAGATATATCCACCTAATGGATTCAATCAGTGCTCAGCCATTTCAGGCCCTTGGACAATAACGTCACCAATAATATGGTTTTTAGTTAGTAACTTTTCAGACTGATTGGCTGTAGATATGCCAGTGGCTGAAAGCCTTAATTTCACTTCTGTAGTTCAATTCTCATGGGTGCTACGGAGAGAAGGCTAGATTCTGGTTTAAGGCTTGTTATTCAGTTGTTGCAGTCCTGTTTGACTCCTTATGACCCTATTTGGGGTTTTTCTTGGCAAAGATATTGGAGTGGTTTGCCATTTCCTTCTCCTCATTTTACAGATGAGGAAACTGAGGCAAACAGGGTGTGAGGTGACTTGTCCAGGCTCACACAGCTAGTCAGTGTCTGAGGCCAGGTTTGAACTCAAGTTTTCCTGACTGTAGGCATGGAGCTCTATCCACTATGCAGCCTAGATTAAGGACTAGGTTCAAATCTTGGCTCTGATGTTATAATGGATATGAATGTGGCCAAGTCACTTACAGTATCTAGTCCTTAGAGGAACATCTCAAATCCCCCATCTATATAATAGGATAGGATTAAGTGGCATCTGAGATCTTTTCCAGATGTAAATCTGATCCTACCATCCTTTTGACATGAACGTCTTATGTTTCTAGGCATTTTGAGAATACCTTTTTCAAAAAAACCCTCATTAATTTTTCTAAAAGTGAATCTGTGATTAGTTTAACTGGATTCACTCCATAGTATTTAAACATACAGTGTGAAGTTCTGATTGAAATCACAACTTCAACACTTACTATATGACCTTGACTGTACCTCTCAGAGACTCGGTTTCCTTATCTGTTAAAAAAGGAATAGTAAATCTTGCTCTACTTTACCTTTCAGGGTTCTTGTGAAGTAAGTGCTTTGTTAAATCCCTATAGCGCTATATCAGTGAACCCTGTGATGATGATGGTGATTTGTAATCCTGAGACTTGACAGATAATAAAGTATGGTTCATATTTCCTAAAATCTTTACCAAAAGTGGTTTCCTTTTTTATGTTCTCTTATGTCTCAGAGAAAGTTTTTCCAGCTTGCTTATTGCTGCAGCCTTTGAATATAGATTATCTTGCAGCCGTTATATTGGAGTAGAACCTAAATGGTTTGGGAAGCTTAGCAAGGACAATGCACAGCAAACTGGAATTAAAATGACAGTCTGGGTCCCATTATCCCTGACCCAGAGGTTGGCAACCAAAAGAAGTTAATTTAAAAAAACACCCATAATAAAAACGGAGAATGCTTGTAATGAGGCTGCGAACGTGCGCTCTGCCCGTGGGACTTGTCAGTCACACAGAACAAAGGGCAGGAGCGCTTTTGGATTTATAAAAATGACATTGCCAGATAGAGCTCCTCTCTGCCAGTAGGGAGAGTTCTCTTGATGCGCAGTGAACCAGATCCCTCTAACACATCTGCTGCTGTAACTCTCTCTTAGATGTCTCCCTGTCAATCAAAGAGACAGATGGAGAATGGGATGATGGCGGGGCACCTATCTGAGGGACATCTTGTTCGCATTAGACCTGCTGAGAATATGGGAGGTAGGAGCCAAGGGAGGGAGGCAGGAGCCGGAGGAGGGGGAGGGACAGCAAAGCAATTTCTTTCTCAGCTCCCAGTTCCACAAGAAAAGAAACCTTTCACAGGTCATGTTTCTCGACAGCAAAAGTTGAGGTACCTGGGGGTACCCATGAAGGGAGCTGGCATTATTTGATGAGCTGGAATGTCTATGAAACATACCGGGTCCATGAAATGCCAAAGTTAGCTGGGGTAGGCTGCTCACCACTTGGGCTGATGCAGCATGTGAGTCTGCTGGGCCAAGCTCAGTTATTGAATGCCAGGAGGTGGCTGGCTAGGGGAAAGAGGGAAGACCATACCATATAACAGATAGGGAGTTGTGTGATGGCTTCCAAGCTATGGAGAAATAAATACTCATCCACTGAGTGAATTAGGAAAATGAATCAAATCTTTATTTTGGCATCATTCTCTGTCCCATTGTCTCTTGCTCTCCCTCTCAGCCCTGGCTTTATTAGAATGACAAAAAGGAAAAAAAGAAAAATTTCTTTTCATTCACAGAATCTCAGGATCAGAAGGGACCTATGGCTGTAAGAAGTTATAGGTATTGAGATTATGAGATTACACTCTCCATCCAAATAATAACAAAAATATCTTCAGCACACACTATCTGCCAAGTTAAGGATAGGGGGAGACTAAAGTTCCGATAAGACAGTGTTCTTTGCCCTCATGGAATCCGTAGGCTGGTTGTGAATTCAAGCCACAAACACAAGTAACAGCAATACAATATGTTAAGCCTCAGAGAGATGCAGAACAAAGTGTTATGGGAAGGCTGCGGGTGCAAAAAACCTTTCCAGGGAAGGTTTTGTGGAGGAGGACCATTTATAGTGGAACTTAAAAGGATGGTGGGTAGGTAGAAAGGATAGGAAGGATATTGCGGGATTCCTGGGAATAAAGAAACAGAAGTAGAAAAGATAGTCAAATTTGGCTGCAGCACACAGTGTGTGGCACAGAGGAGTTTGTATAAGTAGAGCTATGCCAGATTAGAGAGGGCCCAGAATTCCAAGCAAACACATTGGAATTTCCATTTAGGAAACAGGGGAACACTGAACTTTTTTGAACAGAAGAAATGTGTGACCTTGGAAGATGAATCTGGCATTGTTACAAAGGATGGACTGGAGTGAGGAAGGTAAGGAGGAGTGAAAACCTTTTTAGAAGGACATTGAAATTGTCTATGAGGTGGTAATGAGAGCTTGTTTTGGAGACAGGAGTGGACAGACGCAAGCTTTGTTGCAGAGGGACAATCAGTAGGACACGGGCAAGGATTATATGAGAGATGGGTTTGAGAAGCGAGACTCAAAGATGATGCCACAGTTACAAATATGAAAGCTTGGACCAGGGGTGGAGAGCCTGCAGCCTTGAGGCCACATGTGGCCCTCTAGGTCCTCCAGTTTGAATTCAGTCAAAGGGCTACACTTGAGGACCTGCAGGTTCCCCACCCCTGGCTTGGACAAATGGTGGTCTCAGAGATAGAAACAGAAAAGTCGGATGGGGAAAGGCAAGTGCCTCATTTATAGTTCTTTTAACTCCTCATCTTCAGTGCCATGTGTTGTGTTTGGGGACTGGGCTTTTCAAGGACCACCTTGTTGTTCAGTCATTTCAGTTGTGTACAACTCTTAGTGACTCCATTTGGGGTTTTCTTGGCAACGATACCGGAGTGGTTTGGTATTCCCTTCTCCAGCTCATTTTACAGATGGGGAAACTGAGGCAAACAGTTAAGTGACTCACCCAGGGTCACACAGCTAGGAAGTGTTTGAGGCCAGATTTGAACTCAGGAAGATGAGTCTTCCTGACACCAGGCAAAGTACTCAATCCACTTCACCACCAAGCTGCTCTCAAGGACCACTCCCTCAGATCCATTTTTTCTGTTGTTAAGTTTGAGGTTCAGGGATATATTTGAGATAGAGAAGTCCTGTAGGCAACTGGAGATATAATCCTGGAGCTCAAAATAGAGGTCAAGGCAAGAGAGCTAGGTTTTGTAGTTGTCTTTAGAGTGAGTACATTCACCAAGAGATAAGTTGCCTGAAACTGTAATTAAAGCATTCACCTTGATCAATTTCTGACCTTGCACTCCATGGGACTCTTTCGCTTTGATTAGTGGGCCAATGCAACATGAGAGGACTAGCCCTTTAAAAACAAAATGGAATCATTTAATTTGCCTTGTCTACATCATCCTTCAGACCATCATCTCTTTCCCTCCTCACCCCATCCTATTAACAACTTCTAAGCTATTTAAAGTCAAAAGGGTCAGGGACAGGCTGGATAGTAAGTCCTATTCAATATTTCCTACAAATTCTACTCACCATTACCTCAGAGCTAGTTACATATTATTTTTCTGATTCCAAGTCTGTTTCTCCTTCACCATAATCCTACCCCCTACATCCCTCCATGCTCCCTATCCCTGCCACCTTCTGTTTTCCCCTCAAGTGAACCCCACCCCCCCAAATATAAAAGCTCTTACAAGAAATATCCACAAACAAAACAAATCTTTACATTGGCTATCTAAAAAAGCATATGGCCCTGGGTGCTTGTAGTCAGTACTACCAAAGAACTTGTGTGACCTTGGGCAAGTTGCTTAACTTCTCTGATTCTTAATTTCTCCATCTATAAAATAAGGGGATTGGAGATGGTCTCTTCAAGATCTAAATCCTATGATCCTAGTGAGTTGGAAAAATTTTGAATATAGACTCAGATATGGATTATGTGCATGTCATCCAAGGATCAGTTTACGTAAATGATGAGAAGCAGATCATTATAAGGTTGGCTACCAGGTGATTCATTTTAGTTGGGGTGGGTGGTGGGTGGGGGTAAAGACAGTAAATGAAGACCGTCAACTAAGGTATGGATAGGATGCCATCTTTTTCAGTGCAAGAAGTATCCACATCGATTAATTCTTCAGACACAGGGACAATGTAGCTATGTTCATATCTCTTTCATTGAGTCATTAATTTAACTCCAGCAGGACAACTGCCTAATGAATTTGTATAATTTATTATTAGGGTATTAGGTTCAGCTCCTGTTTAGGGGCCCTTTGCCTGGACCTCTCCTTGGTTTTAAATCACCTTCCTTTATATCATAGCTTTTTGTGTACTTGCCCATCTCCACTACAATATCAGCTCTCTGAGAGTTGAACCTCTGTTTCATTTTCCTTTGAGACCTCAATACCTAGCGCAGTACCCTGCAGATATCACTTCCTGTGTTTTTCAAAGTGAATCCTTTGTTTTTTAAAGCTTTTTTCTCTGATTACCTTGCATTGCTCCTTGGCTATTACTTCTGCCTCCTTTTTCTGACTGCAATGTAAACACTTCTCTCTCCCTCCCTCCCCATTTTGTTTCAGTAGCTGACATATAAATAATTATGTAATTACTATGTAAATAGCAATTCACACAGTTCATGATGTACTTTTTCTCATACCATCCTTAGGCCAGTCTTACGATGTAGGCAGTGCAAATATTTTCATAGCCATTTTGCACAGGAGACTCTGAGACTGATAGCACTTGCTGAAGGCCTTCAGCTCATAGAAGAGTGAATCAGGAGGTCTTGCTAGCTGCCTTTGTGGGCTGGGCAGGTGGGGCTGCAGGCCTTACTAAGAATTAAACTGGAACTGGGTTGACTAGCACTGATGCATGTTGACTTGGGTCACCCCATTCTATATGAGTTGTCACATTCTGCCAGGAAATTAGTGATGGGAAATACAGGCAACAGAAATCGGGCAGAGAAGCAGCAGAAGCAGAGTGTGGAGGAATCCTTAAACTAAGCCAGGAATGCAAATGATAGAGCAGAGAGGGGTCCCCACACCAAGCTGAGGAGACCCTGGTTCGAGCCGGACATTGCCAGAACCCAAACTGGGGAGCAGTGAGGCATGGCAACGTTGTGGAAGAACAGATCTGAGTTTTCCCCTTCACTAGCACCATGCATCATGTGAACTATGTAAGTCTTGGGGACATAAGTTGACTTTCTAGCAATCCAGAATTTTTACCTTCTTGGGAAACTTCAAGTTTTTGGTGGTGCTACATAATTCTGGAATCAAGAAGACTATTCTTCCCAAGTTCAAATCTGGCCTCATACATTTACTAGCTGTGTGACCCTGGGCAAGTCACTTATCTGTTTGCCTCAGTTTGTTCATCTGCAAAATGAGCTGGAGAAGGAAATGGTAAACCACTCCAGTGTCTTTGCCAAGAAAACCCCTAATGGGGGTCACAGAGTCAGACACAACTGAAAATGACTGAAAGACAACAGATAAATCTGGAGTAGATATGGAGAAATGAGGGATCAACTAAAGAAAAAACTTTCTTTACTTTTTGGTATGTCTTTTTAAAAAAATATTCTTTGTTGTGTAAACATGTTCTGTAGTCTGTGCTTCTCTCCTTGTTACAGGGGAATTTGGTGAGATCTAGAAATGAACCAAAGTCACATGGATGGGCATGAGTCAAAGTGCTTTGGGATAGATGCCACCATAACCGAACCAGGTCCCCATGAACTATGGGTCTGAGTGTTGGATTAGGGTAATAATAAATCACATTTATACAATGTTGCCAGTTCTACAGAGCAAGAACCTCCCCTGCTTCCAATATTACAGCATGACACACAGAAAGAAAAGAAAGCCCTGTACAGTTTCCTGAGATGTTAAACAGTCACTTCCCTCCCCACTGAGAGCACTCCAGCTCTCTGTTCTCATGTAGCTTGCTCATTCCCTCAGCCATAGGAGAGGGTCTCTATGACTTCCCTTACCAGCCTAAAAACAAAACAAGGAGAGGGAAAGAAACTTTCTGTGTCCTCTTCAATTTAAGGGAAGGGAGATGAGTATGTTTTCAAAGCCTTTGCACCGAGACTCAGGGAAGGATCACTGTTTGTCTGGCTTGCTTCCGTTTCCCAACTAGACACTGGCCGCAGTTGGCTATTTCTCTCTCGCCTCCCCAGCCAGTGGGGACTGAGGGCAGCACAGAGCACCACACTCCACAGCTGCGAGACGTCTTCCTTCAGGACCCTCTGAGATGATAATGGGTTTTGCAGAAGAAGCAAAGTCTGTTTCTCTAAAAGGAAACACCATGTAAGAGAGAAGAGGAAAGGAAAGAGACTAAAAGACAAGAATGACAAAGGAAGGTAAAATTAGTGAGGTAGGGGACAAGAGAGGATTTAGAGGAGGAAAGAGGAAGAAAAATCAGTGAAACTGAAAGAGAAGGGAAGAGGAGAAGGGCAGGAGATAGAAAGAATAAAAGGAAAAAACGGAGGGTAAAGGCATCAGTTTTCTGTTTTGGAAGTGAAAGGCCCGAAAGGTTGTGCTGCTCCATCACAGAAATGTGATGCTGGACATTCTTTTTTTACACAAATAAGCTCCCTAAAACTCAGAGATGTAAAGATTTCTTATCAGTTACTTCTGCCTGGTAGAATCCGGAAATTAGGAACCTTCGTGGCATTTCACCAACCCTAGGGGATGCAAGTATAGTTTAGAGTTTTCCATTTTTTTTAAAGAGGAAAAATCCTCTACTTAATGCATTTCCTCTAGTTGATCTTTTTCTGGAAACCAATTCCTGTTTTCTAGAGAGAAAAAAAAAAGAAAGGTTTTATTAAAATATACCTAGCTTATATAAAAATCTACTCTCCTCTGGCTTTTTTGCCCCAACTCATGGAGGGGAGGGTGGAGTGTATGTTGAGATCATGTCTGTTCTTTTTTCCCCTGTCAGTCTGGATATTTAAATCTGGAGAGTCTCTAGAATGAAGTCGACTCGGTGCTGGCCTGGATCCCCTGCAGACTTAGGGCCTCCCTCCACAGAGCACTTCCTCTCTGGACAGTGTTCCCCCCGAGGTCCTGCCAGCATCCCTGATGTTGGCCCTGGGATGGCTCCCCTACGGAACAGAGGATTTGGCTTTCATGTTTCCCACTCCACTCTCCATCCTCGCTAAGGAGGTGATGGTGGGAGCCAGCAGTCTGTCCACATCCTCTTAGGGCTTTTCTCAGGTGCTTATCCTTGATCTGCCATCGGGTGGCAGCACCATTCAATGCCATACCTGGTGTTACTTGGAACTTCGTTGAAACTCAAGAAATTGTTGAATTTGTCCAATTTTCCCCCTTGTTCTTCAGGTTAGGCTTCTGAATATGATAAAATAACGATAGCTCATATTTCTATAGCACTTTATAGGTTCGAAGTATTTGAGAGGTAGGTAGTGAGACTGAGTCCTGACAGCTATTAATTAGCATGATTAATTCTATTTTGTAGAGGAAGGAAAAAAAAATACTCAGAGTTTAAATCATTCGCCCAAGGTCACACAGCTAGTAAATGCTGGAACTAAGATTTGCCAGTCCTGGAAACCAGTAATTGCTGAATCCAGGACTTCTAATGCCATTTCTGTGTAATTTCCATTACTGTCTTGGGAATGTCCACTCTTTTTTGTTCTTATACAAGAACTCTACAGGAGAGGTACAGGATTAACATCTTACTAATTAACTTCCATGTACTATGTACTATGTACTCAGTGCCCATGTATTCAAGTCCCAAGAACCATGTAGCTGAGATGGGGAAAAATTATGAGGGGGTACAATGACCCGTACACCCAAGGAACCTGATTGCCAGAGAGAGCTTAAAATGAAATACAATTAACTAATATTGTTGATGTGAATTCATCTATATTCAAAGTACTCACTTTCCTAGTTTAACAATGAAAACTGAGGCACAGAAAGTTTAAATGACTTGCCTAGTGTCACATGAAGTAGATGACAGGCCCGGGGATAGGATATGATAGAAAAGGTCAACAAAGACTTTCTATGCATGACCTGTGGGTGTTTATTTTGTGACAGGTCAAATTCTGCATTCTATAGTGCAGACTTAAATGCTTAGAGTGTCACATTTTAGGAATAGGCTGGACAACCAGGAGTGAATTCGGGGGATGGCAGTCCAGATGGTGAGAGGATGCTAGTCTATGCCACGTGAGCCCTGGCTGAAGGAACAGGGTTACGTTAAGCCCAAGGAAAAGAATATTCAGGGGAAATGTGGTTGGTGTTGTTCAGTTATTTGAACTGTGTCTAACTCTTCATGATCCCATATGGGATTTTCTTGGGAAAGATACTAGGGTAATTTGCCATTTCCTTCTCTAGCTCATTGTACGGATGAGGAAATTGAGGCAAACAGGGTCACATAGCAAGTAAGCATCTGATTCTGAATTTGAATTCAGGTCTTCCTGATTCTAGGCTCAGTGCTCTATCTCCTTTACCACCTAATTAATACTTGAAGTCTGGCTCTGCTTGGCTCCAGTGGGCAGACACAGGAACAGAGGGTAAAAAGTGAAAAAAGGCAGATTTTAGCTTTCTGTAAGGAGATCTCTAAAAAATAGCTGTTCAAAAGTCAACGGGGGCCACCTTAATTGGTAGTGGGTTCTGCCTCACTGAAGGTTTTCAAGTAGATGGATGTGATAAAAGAGATTTCTGTTCAGGTGTTGACTAGACTAGATGGTCCCTCGTGACTCAGATCCAGATTCTCTGTGATAACTTAGTTTACCAGGGGGCCAATTTTCAAACCTTGCAGAGGGCATGTGAATACCTTGTCATGGGATCATAGGTTTAGAGCTAGAAAGGGACTTTAGAGATCATTTAGTACTCCAACCCCTAAATGATTCATATCAGATTGAGATTTAGAAAGCTGAATCATTTGCCCAAGGTCACCCAGGCAGAGCAGGGGCAGGATTTTAATCCATGTTCAAATCCATTGCTCTTTCCATTACATCTCACCAGCTTCACTATGCTCACCTCATTGTCCTCTGCATAGACAGAAAGCTGTTTGGGACCTGGATTATCACAGGATTAAGAGTTTGAAGAAATTTTGCTAGCCTCAACATATGAACAATTTATGTATAAGTTCAGTCTAAACCTCAGGAAAGCAATAAAATTCACCAATGAGTAATCCTACTTCAAGAAAGTTAGATGCTTCAGTAAGTGACAATATTGCCCTGAGCCATACTGTCCTAGGGTGGAGGTGGGGGCTACAGTTTGCTCCTCCACATTAGTGCCTTCTCCTCTGGCCCTTCTGGGTATATAGTTTTTTTGGTTTTTATTTTAGCAGCTCTCACCTCCAGGTGCTTTCAGCAGGTCTCTTCTGTTGCAGCTCCTTATCACTTCCTTCCTCCATTCTCATCAGTTTACGAGTCTCTTTCATAGTTTACCAGCCTCTACATTCCTTCACTGGTTTCCTTTTAGAGGAGGTGGTCTTTTCTACTACAGCTTCCATTTGCCATCTCATCATTTTCTCTAGCCTCCAGGAGATGGTTATCTAATTGTTTTCATTTTTTTATACTGTCATTCTTCACATTCTCCAGTGGGTGGTGCTGATTCCATTTCTCAGGGAACCAGTTCTCTAATGACTGGCCCTTACTGAATGGATACTTTGGGTTTACACACATCTCCTTTATCTTTAAGGATTCTTTGGTCCATTGGTCCCTGTCTCCCCAGGAGTCACATGAGGAGTCTTTCAGGAACTATTGGAACACTCTCCCCTTGCAAGTCACATGTGTTTCCCTCTCTAGCTCTAAGTACATCCATACTGACCTCCATTTGTACCAATTCCCCCTCGATGCCTCTGCCTCTCACTCAAGTCAGCACTTTTTGTTGAGGTGGTCTCTTCATTCCCCATTTTTTCTGGAGGCAGCTGAGTTCTTTAGATTAACCAGTAATACTCCTCCAAAGAAGGAGAGGGAGAGGGAAGGAGGAAGGGAAGGAAGGAGGGAGGGAGAGAGAGAGAGAGAATAAACCCTGTCACCCTAAGGCTAAATAATTTGCCTAAGGGCCAGGGAAATTAAAAAGGCAGCTAGGTGGTGCAATAGATAGGCTGGGCCTGGAGTCAGGAAGACTCATCTCCCTGAGTTCAAATCTGGCCTCAGGTACTTACTAGCTTTGTGACTCTGCCTAACCCTGTTTGCCTCAGTTTCCTCATTTGTAAAGTGAACTGGAGAAGGAGATTGCAAACCACTCCAGTATCTTTGCCAAGAAAACCTCAAATGGGGTCACGAAGAGTCGAATATGACTGAAAAATGCCTGAAACAACAACAAACGGGAAGATTAAATGATCTGCCAAGGTTCCACAACCAGCAAAGTTAATCGACAAATACTTATTAAATGTTATGCTAGGTACTGTGGAAGATGCTTGGGATAGAAATACAAAAGCAAGACAGTTTGAATGCAAGAAGTTAATATTCCACTAAGGAAGATGCAGCATGTTTACAAATAAGTAAAAACTGGATATAGACAAAATAAATATACAGTGTTGGAGGAGGCCCCCAACAACCAGGGGAATCAGCAAAGACCTTCTGAGGGAGACGATGTATGGTCTGAACTTTGAGCTAAGAGGTAGACCTAAGGATAGAGAGCAGAGAAGAATGGGGACGTTCTGTACAAAGTCAGGAAACTGGGAGATTGGATGGCACAGGCAAAGAAAAGCAAGTAAACCTATTTAGCTAGACTGTAGAGTGCATGAGAGGAAGTAATGTGCGATCACCCTCCAAAGACAGGCTGGCCCCAGATTGCGAAGGGCTTTAAATGACAAACTGAGGAATTTGAATTTTATCCTAAAAGCACTGAAGAGTCATTAAAGATTCTTGAACATATGTGGCTTTAAGGAATATCATCTTGGCAGCTTGGTGGAGGCTTCTCAAGACTGGGTTCAGGGAGTCCCGATACAGGAAGCTCTTGTAATAGTCGAGGTGAGAGGTGAGGAGGGCCTGACCCAGAGGGTTTTGGTCTGAATAGAGAAAAAGGTATAGATGTGATGATGTTGAGATAAAATTGATATGATTTGGCAACCAAATGGATAAAGAAGCGGGGTGAATAAGTCAAGGGTGACCCTCAGGTTGCAAACCTGGGTGACAAAGAATTCCCTTGACAATAATAGTGAACTTAGGACAAAGGGCATATTTGGGGAAAAAGTTAATGAATCCCATTGGACATGTTGAGTTTGAAATACCTGTGGGACACCAAGCTGGAGATAACTACCTAGTAGGTATTTGAGAAATGGGACTGGAATTTAATGGAGGGCTGAAGGCTGAATATGGAGATTTGGGAATCATCTACTCAGAGATGGTGCTTCAATCCATGGAAATTTATGAGATTATCAAGAAGGAGACTATAGAGAAAATAAAGGAGGAGATCCAAGACTAAATTCTTGGGTTTATCTATGAAGAAAGGGTGGGACAAAGAGCAAAGAAGACTAAGATATATTAATCAGACAGGTAGGTAGAGAACCACATCCAAACAGTGTTATGCAAATTCAGGGTGGGGAGAAAGAATTGGGAAGGGGAGAGGGTGGTTAGCAGTATCAAAGGCTGCAGAGATGTCAAGAAAGATGACTGAGAAGAAGCGTTGTAATATAGCTAGAAAGATCACTGATGATGGTGAAAGCAGTTTCAATTGACTGGTAAAGATGGAAACCACTAACCACCAAGGAGTTGAGGAAAGGGTAAGAAGCATTCACTGTAGATGATTTTCCTCCCTAGGTTGGCTATGAAAAGGAAAAGGAATTCATAATGGTAGCTTGAGGAGATGGTAGGACCAAGTGAAGTTTTCTTAAGGATAATATGGTCTGGGTGCATTTGAAGGCAGAGGAGGTATGATGACCTAGAAGCATGAGGATGGAGGACACAGAGGAGATTATGGTCAAATCGTGGAATTTCAGAGCTATGGGTTATAGAGGCAGACTAGTTGTGGGTGATGACAAGCTCAAAGTTGTGACCATCTCTGTGTGTGACTGAGGAACATCATAAGAATCAGGGAGGTTGATGAACTAGGAAGCAGGGAGCCTTGGGAGGGCATAAGCACTTAGGGTGAAGTTCCTAAGTATAGGGGCAGGGCTTGGGGTAACAAAGGAAGACTATAAGTTAGGTCTGAAACTCTTTGAAAAAGGATAATGACCTGGTCAGTGGGTCACCATTAAAAAATACATAAACATAATGGAAAATTTAGATCAATCAAGATTTCTTAAGCCACAAGTGAGGCCCTGTGTTTGGTACTGGGGACATAAAGACAAAAACAAACAAACAAAAAAAACTAGTCTGTGCCTTCAGGGAGTTTATAATCTATTGATATTTCTGATTTTTTTTCAGTCATCTTACATCATTATCCTGAGATAGCTTGAAAATTGATCCCTTGGTAATCAATTGGTAACTTGAAAATGAGCTGAAAACTAAAGTTGCAGGTTGAACTCAAAGTCAGAGGGGAGGACTTCTGATGGAGGACTAGAGATTTGCTCCAATCCCCACCACATCTGCAAAATAGGAATTATGTCCCAAAGATAAAGCATTTTCAGCTTTCTCTACGGTCTAGGAGACCAAGAACCCAAACAAGATAAAAACCCAATGAACTAACGGCAGAGAAGATCAATATGCTTTAAACCATAATAATTGCTCAGTCACCATCCTTTCACCCACTGCCCACCACACTCCTCTGGCAGGAGGGTGGCACAAGCTAACTCATGAGCTTATAATAGACGTCATCTCACCAATCGGACACCACCTCTCTTCCTGGGAGCAACTGACACTTAAAAAAGTGGGAGGACTTGGACCCAAGGAGGAGATTTTTGAGGCAAATGTGAAAAAAAATGACCAAGGGGAGGATAAAGGTCAACAATGAATTACACAGGCAAGGATGTAGGATGGATACTACCGAAGGGTAATATCCTCTGTAAACATCAATAGAGAAGTGCATGGCAAAAAAATAGGCTACAACATATCCCCCAGATGACTTGCACAAAAGAGGTGGCTTCATGGGCAATATCCAGAAAACATAGAGTTGGAGAAAGAGGTATACTAAACACTTAGAAAGATTCAAGGATCACAGATGGATACTGAGGAGATGCTTGAGAAAGTTCTCAAGTGCATTGGGTGGATCCTTTATGAAAGACCCATGGAAGGACATGAAGAAAAATCGTACAGGGTGAGGTTATTCTCTACACAATAATGAGACTGACTAGATACTGAAGAGTTCTTCCATGATCAATCCATGAAAGTGCTGAAGTACTAGAGAATATGACTACAATGTGGTGGAAAGATTAACGAATTTGTCATTAGGAGGACCAGAGTATGAGTCCTGGCTCCGCTGCTTAGTAGCTCTCCATCAAAAGGTACTTCATCCCTGGTCAGTTTCCTCAGTACTAAATGAACCTTCTCTCATGCCTGATGTTTACATGTTTACATTTCCATCTCCAAAAAGTCTTTATGTTAATTGTCTCCACATATATAGAAAGTATCCTTGAAAATAATATGAGGAAGGAACACATAGGTTTTTAGAAGCATTTTTTTATAGCAGACTTCATCTTCCCAGTCACATCACTGACTGAAAGGTATAAGACACGGAAAAATATCTTGCCTTTTTTTTGGTTGATTATTAAAAAGACTCAAGTCAGCCGAGGAGAATGTAGGGTGTCCTCCAGAAATGTTTCTTGCTTGTTCTGGAGTGCGCTCTGTCACCTGTCATGCTTGGACAGTGGCAGTGGAGGGTTCCAATCCACACTAGAGTGGGGATACTCCAGGAGGAAAACTGATCCCACTCCCCTGGTTGCTTAAACTGAATGATGTCTGAGAAGACCAATAAAGGGGCCTCATTGACATTGCATGGAATGGTTGACTGTCAAGTGGAAGCCTCAGTTTTTTCCATCTATAAAATGGGGATAACCATGGATGCTGTGAGGATGAATGAGAAAATACCTGTGACTGTTCTGCAAACCTTGAAGTTCTATGTAAAGGTTAGCTATAAGTGAACTGCTATATGTGGATGCATTGAATCTGGAGCAGGGAAGGTGGATTGAACCCAGCAATGGAGAAATGCTCCCCACTTTGCTCACTCCCCATGTTTCTACCCTTAAACACACTACTAATAAAATCCAGGTTAAATCAATAAGAAAGGAGAAGCCCAGTGAGGTCACGCTGGCAGGACCAGCGCTCTGGGCATGCCAAATTTATTTAACTTGATGAGGTTGGAGTCAGACTTGTTGACTCCAACTACTTTTGAAAAAACTCCTGTTTGTTCCACACAAATACTCAAGTCTTCCTAGGAACCCCAAACCCCCATGTCTCTGGAAGCTTCTACTGGCGGCCAGGCTGTCCCTCTCAGACAAAGGCCTCTTACATCATCTCTGCCAGCACAGGAAGTGAGGCGGGCTCCCCAGCACAAGGTTTTATTTGCCCCCACCTCGGGCTGCTCCTGTGCCAGGCACCAGAATGATTTTGCTGTGCCCACAGCCCAGGCACCTTCATCAAGTCCTGGGGGTCAGGAGACTTCTTGGAGTTGTCAGAAAGTTTGGTGAGGATTGGACTCAATTTTTCTTGGCCTCTGTGGACCAAGGAAAACAAGTTGGCTATTCGGGTGGACCGGATGGTGTAACGATAATTAGCCGGCCCTACCCTGAAGTCTGCTGTAGCATGGCAACTGTGTGTGAGAGCATACCTACTGGAGGCTACTCCCTGAACTCACCTACCGGGCAGGGATGCTGGGATTGGGGCACAATGTCCTTTATAGGATCATAGAATTTAGGAAAGGAGATGATTTTGGAGATCTCCTAGCCCAGTCCTCCAATTTTACCAATGGGGAAACTGAGGTGCACAGAGAAGAGAAGGGACTTATCTGAAATCTCACAGGGAGTTAATACTAAAGCCAGGGTTTGAAATGAATTATGTTCTTTTCTCAGCCTGGTCAGCGTTTCTTCTTACTGCTCCCCAACAGCTTGCTCAGGACAGGGAGGAAGATGAGAGGTCTTGACCAACCTTCTTGCCAGAGGCATTTTCTTTGCTATTTATAACTGAGTTGGTTGTATTGTCGTGAAGATTCTTGTTCTAGCATCCATTGGAATAGAAGTCTCACACACACAAAAAATAAAAAGAAACAAAACATTTAGGACTCAGCTCTATTCATATTCATTATAGTTATATCCATGCTTCACAGTCTTAAAAAGGGGTAACTTTTCTTATCTAAAGAGCACAGTAAAACTGGAACTCAAGTACTTGGAATTTCTTCTGAGGGCTGAAGTTTCATTTGGGGATAACAATTCCTTGGAGCTGACCCCCAAACAAGGTCGATAGCCAAAAGCTGTGGTCTGAAGCTTTTGACTGAGGTTTTAAGCTAGGGCTCATTAATTTGTTTTAATTATTTTTACAATTGTATTTTAATATCACTGGCTTCCTTTGTAAGTCTATATATTGTATGTTAGTCATTTAAGTACATTTTTCTGAGGAGGGGTCTTGAAGTTTTGCCAGAGGACCGTCAAAGAGGTCCATGACACATCTTTGCTTCAGACAATGGAAAAACATTTCAGAAATCACTCTGGGGATCTGACATGTTCATGTCAATTTGGAAGGGTCAGGAAGCTTGAAATTTCATATCATGTCAGAGCCAACTTTGCTAAATTAAAAGCTATCTGGAGCAAAAGTTGAGTTTATTTATTGATTCTCTTTTCTTAATAAAAAAGTACACTTCTAGCTAAGAAATAAATATTCCAATGAATTTGTGCCCTCATTAGTACAAATGTTCCCTCCAAAGATGGAGGTCACAACAAATCCTTGCTTGGCCGTTCCTTGGATTCTTTTCCATGTCCTCTCATAAATTCACCATGGGGGCTCACCCAATTATAATGAGGGTTTTCTTCATGTTTTCTTCTGCTTAATCAATGAAAATTTGCCTTTTTTCCCACCCTCAAATCCCCACCTTTCTCATTGAGAAACACAAAACTTCTGTCACGAATGTGTATAGTCAAAATAAATTCCCTAAAGTAGCCATGTACAAAATAGAGCTATATCTATATGTAAATGGCACCCTGAGCCTATCACCTATCAAAAAATTGGTAACATGTTTCATTATAAGTCAGTCTAAGCAGAGATCAGAGTTCCAAAGCCTTTCAGAGTTGTTTTGTCTTTACAATATTGTGTTATTCTGTAAATGGTTCTCTTGGTCATGCTTACTTCGCTCTGCAATAATTCATACAAGTTTTCTTTGGTTTCTCTGAAACCATTACTTTCATAGTTTCTTAGAGCACAATAGCTTTCCATCATATTCTACATTCATATACCATAACTTGTTAAGCTGTTCCCCAATTGATGTGCAGGCCCTCCATTTCTTTGCTACAATAAAAAGATAAGCTGTAAATATTTTTGTACACTTTTAGAGTTTTGCTTAGGACTATTGTCTTTCTTAGTATCTTCTCCCCCTCATTTCTCCCTCTCCATCTCCCTCTTTCCCTCTCCCTCCCTCCCTCCCTCTCCCCCTCTCTCTTCTCTCTTTTACTCTAACTTGCTGACATGAAAGTAAGGCTTAGTTAGTGCCCACTCCCCTTTGCTCCTTGTTTGTATAGACTTTTACTTGTGCTCCCTGATTATGTAAGATAATTTCCCATCCTTCCTCTCTCTTCCTTTTAGGCTCATCAAAGCCCAACAGAACCACTTTCAGCCCTGTGACTACTTAGACTTCCTCTTTGATTCTGATAAGGTTCTCAGAAACACATGCATCATTTTTCCATATTAGAATGTAAATAATTTAACCTTGTTTGGTCTCATGATTGTTTGCTCATGCTTTCCTTTTTATGTTTTTCTTGACTCACGTGTTAAAAGCTTCTACTCATCTCTGGTCTTTCCATCAATAAATAATTTTTCATTACTGTCAGTTTTTCCTACTACAGGATTACATTCAGTTTTTCTAGGTAAGTTATTCTTGAATGTAAACCTATATGTCTTAGCCTTCTGGAATGTATTCTAAGCTCTCACATCCTTCATAGTGGTGATTACTACATCTTGTGTAATTCTGACTGTCTCCTTGGTACTTGAATTCTTTCTTTTTGATTATTTGCAGTATTTTTACTTTGACCTGGAAACTCTAGCTTTTGACTATAAGGTTCCTGGAAGTTTTCATTTTGGGATTTCTTTCAGAAAGTAATTGGTAGATTCTTCCTATCATTACTTTATACCCTCTGATTCTAAGAGATGTGGACAATTTTCTTTTAAGATTTCTTATAATGTGATATCTACACTCTTTTTTTGGTCATGGCTTTTACACAGTCCAAATCATCTCTCCCGTATCTTTTCCAGGTCAGTTTTTTTTTGGCGGGGGGGAGGCTGTAAAATAGCCCACACTTTCTTTGTATTTTTTAGTCTTTTGATTTTTTTTGAACATTTTTTGTTGTCTCATGGAGGTATTATCTTTTATTTAGTGCATTCTCACTTTCAGATAGTTTGTTGCTTAGGTAAGGTTTTGAACCCCTTGCAAGAAGTTGTTAATTTCCTTTTTAATTCTTTCCTCTATAGTTCTCATTTCTTTTTTTCTGCAATGTTGTAATTTCATTTATAAAATATTTAAAAATATTTTTACCTCCTTTTTCATCTCTTCTAGGAATTCTAGCTGTGCTTTTCTATATGTGAATATTTTGGAGTCATTCTCTTCTTCTGGGTTTATATCTGCAGTATCCCTGTCATCATAATAACTTTTTATGGTGGGATTTTTTGCTTATTTTTCTAGACTTCTTACCACATCAGACTTTATATGACGGCCAGCCTCTGCTATACACTTCTGTGGGGAATGTTTGGGCTGAGCTTATGGACTCTCAGGTCCTGCTGCTGCTTCTTGGAGATGGGTCATTGCTATGTTATTCTCTATCCTCAGGCACATCTCATGTTGGGGACTTGCTCTAAGGTAGCCTGATCTAGGTGACGACCACCTCCCTCACCATTTGGAGCTATATAAGTTCCTGACCTTATTTTGGGTCTGAGCAACACACCTGCGGACTTTCCCCAGCTAAAGTTCTAGTAGACTGCTGCCGGATTTAGTCATTGCCAGCCAACTGGAAAGTTTTACTAGTTCAGAGTCAGAACTACAAGCTCCTCTATGGTCGGGGATTCCTGCCCTCTTTATTCTATGATAGGCTTCAGACTTGTCTGGAATAAGACTCCATTCTGTTCCTGGTGTATGAGCAGGATCTATGATCTGAACGTGACCTATGATCAGTATCTAGTCAAAACTAGACCAAAACTTATTCTTACACTGGAACGTTACCCCAAGATGCAGCTCTCCTCAGTCTGCTCTGGATCTATGACCTGGAACTGAGTAGTGAGGGACAGAACACCTATATTTTCACCTTTCTCAAGGCAGCCCCGCTGTGCTTGATCTGTGGCCTTTTCTTTTGCTGGTGCATAACCTCTCCCAACACTACAATGTTCCACAGGGTCATTTCTGGCTAGACTTTGTCTTCAGTGTCCTGACACCTTTCTGTTTATCTTTCTTTGATGACTTGGGCTGGAAGAATAATTCCTTGCGATTTTTTCCTCTTAGATTTCCTGATCAGGACTGATCTGGGGCATTTTCTTAATCTGTGTGGAAGTGTTCTGTGGAGTTCAGCTGTCCTCTTTGCTCCTCCTCTCTTGGGCTCCTCACATCCTCATGTATTGATTTTTTGGTCACACTTATTTGATTACATTTAGGCAACTTCTATATAATTTATCATTTGCAGTGTGTTAAAGCCTGTTCACATCCACCATAAGTCTTTCCATGTTTTTAGAGGTGGTGGTTTTTTTCCCAAGTTGTATGTTTTTTAAACTTACAAAATTCCTGAAGGAATAATGGTGTTAAAAAAGGTGGGTATCTCTTTCCAGGAGAAGTTTGTGGTCCTCAAAAGCACTGGACCATTTCCTGAAGGCAATCTAGTCCATTCTCTTCCATTTTTCAATTCTATTTTTAGTAATTGTTCCAGATATGTGAACTGATAGGAAAATGTCCAGACAACTGCATATCATAATTTAGACAAAATCATTCTTCATCTACTTGGTTTTTCTTCTTTTTTTTTTTTAATGCAATTCCATTTTATTTTCAGATCTGAATTTTCTTCTTCCCTTTTTGAAAAAAAAGCAAAACTCATTACAAATATGTATAGTCCTGCAAAACAAATTGCCATTTTAGTCATGTATTCTACCCCATCCCCCCCAAAAGATAAGAAAATATGCTTTAATTTGCATTTTGAGTCCATTAGTTCTCTATCTGGAGCTGGATAGCATGTTCATCACAAGTCCTTTAGGATTGCGTTTGGTCATGGGGTTGACCAGAGTCCCTAAATCATTCAAAGTTGTTTATTTTTATAATACTGTTATTATTGTACTGAGAGTTGTATTGGTTCTCCTACTTCACTTTGCATCATTTCATACAAGTCTTCCCAGGAATTTCTGAAACCATCCCCTTCTTTTCTCACAGCACAATGTATCTCATCACCTTCATATTTTGTTACTTGTTCAGCCATCCACCAACCGATGGGTACCTCCTCAGTTTCCAATTCTTTTCCACCAGGAAGAGTTGCTATAAATATCTTTCTTTCTTTGATCTACTAGTTTATTTCCTGCTGCCTATAAACATGCCTATCTCTCCCCCTGAAAAAATCCTCACTTATTATTCCATTCCCGCTATCATCCAATATCTCTTCTGCCCTTTGTAGCCAAACTCCTCTGGAAGGTTATCTACAATAGGTGCCTCCATTTTCTTCTGATTTTCTTCTTAACTAACCCCTTACAACCTGCATCTGACCTTATCTTTCCACCAAAACTACTATTGCTAATGTTACTAAGGGTCTCTTAGTTGTCAAAGCCAATGGTCTTTCTCAGCCTTTATTCTCCATGATCTCTCTACAGCCTTTGAGATTTGCTGATCACTCCTTGATATTCTTTTATCTCTCCCGCGTTTCCTCAGACCTATCTGACCACTCCTTTGTCTCCTTTGCTGGATCATCCTCCAGATCATACCTTCTAACTGTAGGTGTTCCTCAGAATTCTTTCCTGGGTCTTCTCTTCTCCCTCTGTACTACTTCACTTGGTGATCTTAACAGCTCCCATGGATTTAATCACCATCTTTATGCTAATGATTCTCAAATCTACTTTTCTTGTCCCATTTTCTTTGCTGACCTCTAATCTCACATCTCAAACTGCCTTTCAGACATCTCAAATTGGATGTCCAGGAGACATCTTAAACTAAAATATCCAAAACAGAACTCATTATCTTTCCTCCAGCCACCCTTACCACCACTCCCATTACTGTAGAGGGTAAGTCCAGTCCCTCAGGCTCACAACCTAGGAGTTGTAATGGATTCCTCACTATCTTTCTTCTCCCCACCCCCCATATCCAAGCTGTTGCCAAGGCCTGCTGATTTCATCTTTGCCACATCTCCTGAATATACTCCTTCTCTGCTCTGACACGGCCATTGCTCTACTGCAGGCATTCATCGCCTCACATCTGGAATACTGCAATGTCTCGAGTCCCTTCCCACTCCAAAGCATCCTCCATTTAGCCACTAAAGTAATTTTCATAAAACGTAGGTCTGATCATGTTACTCCTCTACTCAGTAAGCTTCAATGGCTTCTTACTGCCTCCTGGAGCAGATACAAAATGCCCTGTTTGGCATTCAAAGTCCTTCATAACCTAACCCCCTCCTAGTGTTCCAAGTTTCTTACACCTAACTCTAAAATATATTTTTTGATCCAGTGGCACTGGCCTCCTGGTTATTCCATGAACAAGACACACCATCTTTCAGCTCTGGGTACTCTCTGTGACTGTCCCTCATGCTTGGAATACTCTCCCCTCATCACTCTGACTACTGACCTCCCTGGCTCCAGATCCAACTAAAATCCCATCTCCTACAGGAAGCCTTCTTAATTCCAGTGTCTTCCCTCTATTATTTCCTTTTTATAGATGGCTCTCTTTATATTTCTTTGCACATTGTCTCCCCCATTAGACTGTAAACTTTGTGAGGGCAAACTGTCTTTTGCCTCTTTTTGTAATTCCAGTTGGGACAGCTAAGTGTGTCCAGTGCAGGAGTCAGGAGGACCTGAGTTCAAATCTCATCTCAGACACTTGACACTCACTAGCTGTGTGACCTTGGGCAAGTCACTTAACCCCAACTGCCTCATCCTGGGTCATCTCCAGTCATCCTGATGAATATCTGATCACTGGATTCAGATGGTTCTGGAGGAGAAGTGAGGCTGATGATCTGTACAGCCCTCCCTCACTCAAAACAAAGTCAAGTGCAAGTCATGTCATTATTTCTCTGATGGCATGGTCTTCTTCGGCAACAAAGGAAGAACACATGCACCCATCTCCAGTACTTAGCACAGTTCCTGGCACATAATATAAATGTTTACTGAATTGAATCTTTTAGGTATCGACCTAATAGCAGTATCTCCGAGTCAAAGGATATGCTCAGTTTAACAGCTTTTTGGACACAGTTCCAAATTGCTTTCTAGAATATCAGATTAGTTCACAGTCCTACCAACAGTACATTAAAGTATGTTTTCCTATAGCCTTGTTATTTTCCTTTTTTAATCAGCTTAACCAATCTGATGGATATGAGGTAGTATCTAAGGGTTGTTTTAATTTTTGTTTTTATGGTTATTGGTGATTTTTTCATAAGAATATTGCTTGGATTTCTTCCTCTGAAGATTCCATATTCATATACTCTTACCATTTAATCTATTGGGGAGTGGTTCTTATTTTTATAAATTTGACTTAGTTCTCTATATGTTTTTAAAATGAGATCTTTATTAGAGAAACTTGCTGCAAAGATTTTTCCCAGTTTCCTCCTTCTTTTCTAATTTTAGCTACACTGACTTTGTTTGTGTAATTTAAAAAAAATTCTGTATTATATAATCAAAATTGTCCATTTTGCCTCCTGTACACCTCCTTGTCTCTTGCTTGGTCATGAAATATTCCCCTGTCCATAGATCTGACAGGTGATTTTCTCCACACTTCCACTTGGTTTTTCTTGTGTGGCTATTTAATTTGAGTGATTAAAGATCTCATTTTGGATATTCTGCCATGTTTTTACAATCAGAATATTATTAGATGCAAACAAGAACCTTTCCACATGGAAATTCCTCTTTGAACTGGATTCCACTAGACTTCCTCCATAAGAACAGTAGAAAGTTAAGCATAAAATTTGTTACATAGAGTGCTTATAAACCTAATTGTGGATTGCAGTCATAGGCACTTGTGAAATTTTATATCATTTTCTCCTAAGGCAAATGGCCTTATTCTGCAAAGGACCAGGTGTGGGTGTTTTCATGGGGAAGCTATTCCATGATATGTACTTCTCTTAAAAAGAGTATTGCTAAAGTACATTTTTGGCATGTTGCATGTTTCCAGCTATTAACATAAAGGTGTTTTTAAACTCCCAGCAAATCAGAAAATTCAGTTGACTTGAGCATACCATTTCCCGTTCATATTATTCAACAGAGGTATTTCTACACATTATTCTCTGAGCAGAGTAAGTCAGATGTGTAATGACATGGTAATCAAGGAGTACCATATTTAATCAGAGATGAAGCTAAAAATTTTGGCTATCAATATAAAATTCCATTCTTGTTTTATACTTCTGTCTAGAGTAGCACAGGATTTTAAAGGAAAGTTGGTCATTTTATACTTTTTATGCTCCACCACTCCTTGGATTTAAATACATAGGCAAAAAGATTGCTACTTATTGCCTCACTTGTGTTACTGAATACAGCCAGTTGTGAACCAAGCTGAAGCTGAAACATTCCCGATGGGAATTGGTGAACTGTGTGGGCCCATCAGGAGTCTAAAGTCACTATGTGACCTTTAAGAAGAGTTTTTCCATTTAACAAATATAAGCCAGATAGGACCATTAAATTGTAAGTTCCTTGAGCTCAGGGGATATCTTTTGTCCTTTTTCCTATCCCCAGCACTTAGCACTATGCCCAGCATATAACAGGCACCAAAAATGTTTATTGGTCACAACTATCATTGTTAGTATTTCTGTTATTTGATATCAAATATGCTTAGATTCAGCAAACACTATTAAATACCTACTGTGTGAAAGGCATTGCTCTTATGAAGCCAGGTTGGCCCTTAATGATCCCTTTCTAAATGCTCCCAAGTACATTTTCTAATCTTGTTGGTTTGTAATTTGCAGAGTTTATTTCCTTCCTTTATTGAAAATTGGGTAATACTTGTATTTGTCTAGCTCTGAGGCACCTCTTCTGGCCTCCACAATCTTTCCAAAATCACCACCAACTACATGCTACCATTCACATCTCTATTTTTACACTGTCTTAGAGGTGACTTTAACCTACTGAGGACAGAAAATGCTCTCCCACCACTCCTTGCCTGTCCTGGGTTTCCCCTCCCTCTTAACTATGTTTGTCTTATACTTCTCAGTCCAAAGATGGATTGTCTTTTGAAGAAAACAGAGAAGTAGCATAAGAGTTAATTTCCTTTCTCACAAGCATCAGTCATCATCCTAGCGTTCTATCCCCATTGCTGGCCTCTCTCTTTTCTGATCTCTTCCCTCCAAGAAAATTCTTTTTGTTGCTTTTGCATGGTTGACAACTGGCTCCTTCTGGGCCCAAGAGGAACAGTAGTGGACTTCTGGCAAGAACATCGTCCTGACAATAAATGTAAATGACCCTCAGGGAGGACAAAGGAGGAATCACTTAACCTCTCTCTTTCTTCATTTGAGAAATGAAGGAGCTTGGGTTAGACAGTCTCTAAGGTCTGTTCCAGTGCTAAATTCTATACTTTTAGGTATTGCCAGAACAATACAGACAAGAGTGAAGTGAAGGTAGAACATTCCCAGCTTTGAGTCAGGCCCCCCCCCCGCATCCATTGGGGCAATGGAAATGAAGGGGGAGAGAGCTGTGATCCAACTGATTTGTTGCTTATAAAAAGCAGGGGACATACAATTGGCTAAAAATGAATTAAGAAAAAAATATTATTTGTTTGTTCCCAGAGAGAAGAAACTCTCCATTATTCAACGACTGACAGTCTAGTTTGTGAGTTCATCAAGCATCTAGTTTCCCTTCTTCCTCCTGCCTGATCTCCCACCCTTCACCCCCTGACCTTGCACACCAGAGGTTAGGTTAGAGAAAGAAAAATATGGATTCCAAACCCAGCTCTGTTGTTCTTTGTGAATCAAAGCTCTGCTAAATGGTCGAGTGGGGGAGGAGGTAACTGAGCTGGAGTGAGGGTTAAGCATTCTCAGTGAATTTCAGTTACCCAGGATCCCCTGGTCCCTATTAGTCCAGATAATTAGGAGTTGGCTGTAATTGCCTTTCATTGTAGTTCTCGGTCTCCACAGTCACTGAGAAAGAAGCTGCGATGTGAGGAATGTCCATGGGGAGCCCTAGAAAGGAGCCCTTTTGGCTCCATCTGGAGAGGGACACAGGGGCATAAAAGTTGGCATCAATACAAGGAAGAAAGTGTCAATGAGAAGGGCTTTGGGGAGCTGTGGGAATGAACTTCCCAGAAAAATCCAACTAGAAAACGAATGCTGTCTTCACTCTGTCAAAGTTAATCCCTTCCCTTACCTCTGGGAGGGGCTGGCTGCATCTATAACACAGGGAAGAGAAGCCTGTAAGGGAGCTGGGAAGGCAGTTTTAACTCCAATTTTACCTATTCTTGGGGAAGTAATAAAAATTTGTAAAAATAATCATACTTAAGTTTACAAAGCACTTTAGGGTTTGTGATGCGCCTTCTACAGGGTGGCTCAAAGGGCTTAGCGGAGATTTATGTTGGTGAAGCTTCAAACTCCATTAAGGCCTTTGGAACTCCCTGTCTCGATTATTTCATTTACTGCCTCAGAGCAACTCTATGAAATAGTGGGTACTACAGGTACTACTTATTAAGCCCATTTTCCACATGAGGAAACTGAGTTTCTGAGAGGTTAAATGATTTGCCTATGAATACATGCCCAAATGTGAGAAGTGGGATTTAAATCTAGGTCTCCCCAATTCCAGGTCCAATTTCAATTCTGAGGTTCAGATCTGTGCTGTGTGACCCTGGACGAATCATTTAAACTCAGTGTCCAAGACCCAAGAGGCTTGGAGGCATTGATAGATGGAGTTTCTTCATAAAGAATTCCCTAAACCAATGAAATTACAAGTATGGTAAGGAAAAACCAAAGCTGTGAGCTAAGTATAAGAGGTAGAAAGCTTGAGAGAGCACTTGATTTAATCCCCTCTCATTTTCCAAAGGGGAAAACAGACCAAGAGTGGAGAAGGTCAGCACAATAGGCTAGTGGTAGGGCAAGGACTTGAGCCCAGTTTTTCTCATGTCCAGACCAGGATTCTTTCTACTGGGGCTGCCTAGCATGAGCCATGTGGGAAAGACAACCCTAAAATTAATGTGTAGGGCTTACAGACTTTGTCCTTTTCTTAACCCAGGCTAAGGAGACCTGGAGGCCAACTTAGAACCTCCATCTGGCCTAAGTCAGATGGAGAGGTGTTAGCTGTTGGGTCACAGGGACTACATACAGAGGTTAAAGTTAGGAAATCCACACCAACCTGGGCAGGGAGGGTCTGGGAACAGAGATCAAGGCTCCAGAAGAAGGTTAGTGAGTTCTGAATAAGAACGCAACCATGAGAACTCTAATCAGCACAATAAAAAAACCTCTTCCATGCTACCATAACACAAGGACTTGAACAAATCTAATGATTCGCAGCGATCTGTAACGTGGATATGATAGAGAAAATCTGAGTGGACCATACTGATCTCTGGAGATTTGGGTGTAGGATATTGGAGAAGACCAGGAATATGAACCATAAGCATCAAAGACTCTGCAGGTGCTTTGGACACTGGGAATGCTACGTAGGGTAGCGGCGAATAGTGCTGGAAAACAATCTGCAGAGCCCATTTTGGCCTAGAATGATTATGAGTCCTGCTATGGTTCAGGGGAAGGCATTGTGGGCTCTGAAACGAGAACTCTGGGGTTAGAAGCCTCCTCATCTATAAAATGTGAGGGCTGAGCTAGGTGGTTTCTAAGGGTCCTTCCAGCTCCACAACATTGTGTTCTATGATCCTACAAAATGAAAAGTCAAGTGTTGTGTGGCTTCAGGCTTTATTAAAAGGCAAGACTTGAAATACAATGTCTACACCTGAAGTGTTGTCTTTTTATCCATGTCCTGGGTGAGGCCAATCCCTTGATTTAAAGAAATCCTTCAGCCCCTTGAGGTTGACTGCAGGGAAATAGGGGCCAATTCTCTTTCGGATCCACCATTTTCCCTCAGCAGCATGCTTTCCTGCTGGGTGGCTGAACTTGTATTTATAGTGTTCTCCTCTGATCCACCTGAAATAAAAAACAGAAGGTTCTCTTTTTACCCACTTCTGAAAGCCACTAACAGGGTACCTGTTCTTAGAAAAAACCCAGCAGAGTAAGTGACTGTGCAAATTCCATCCCCATTTCTTCAGGAGAAAGCCCCTCCTCCTGTCCCAATGCCTGCCTCACTCTCAGACTCCCTGCTGAGATGGTTCCCAAGAAGGGGGATATTAACGATTCTCTGAACCAGGCAAGGGCCACCATTCTCTGAGGGATCCCATATGCTGCACTGGATCATAACATCCCTGAATTTGAGGGCCACCGAGAAGGGAAGGAGTTGAAGGCCCTTCCCTGATCACACAGCCGGTCAGTGGCCAAGGTGAGGTGAGTGTTCCCTTTTCTCAGGAACTGGAAAGAAAATTCAGCCTCTCTGCAATCTCCAACTCATATCAGATCATTTTTCTCAGAGAGCCCCAAACTGCCTTTAAATGGTCCAACTTTGTGCTCTTCTCAAGGTGTTCTCTTCTGTGCCATGCTGTCCACCTCTGCCCTTCCCGGTTCCTCTCTACTAACAAGTGGCTGTTGGTTATTCCATAGACTGTGGGCCTCCTAGAGAGCATCTGTTCTTGGCCTGATTGGAGAGCTGACAGAAATGTAGATTTTCCAAAGTGTAGAAAGAAGTATTCATCAGTCATATGAAACACCCGCTGAGGCACGCATGGTGTGCCATTAGCCAGCCCTGTCCTACTCTTTCCTCCTTGATGTATGGCATTGCCGACAAGAGCCAGAAATACAGCCTTGTGTTCTGCATTGGAGTTGGACTATTTCAGACCACTCTGCATTATTGGCTGGGTAAGTTAATAAGGTCAAGAGCAATATAAAAATGTCAAAGTTATATTACTGCACAATCCATTTAACAATTGCTCTGTTCAGCTACTAAACGTTACACACACAATTCCAGCAGAATCGGGCTTTAACCTGGGCTGCTCCCCCAGTCTAGACAAACCAGTACGCTAATCAGCAGAAAGAGACAGCATCTGCTGGCCGTCCTACTCTCATACTGATCTGCCTGCTCCAGGGTGGAGGTATCCTCCAGCCTTAAGATAGGGGACATGTTACCAATTCAAATCAAAGCAGTGGGCATCAGGCTAGATTCAGTCTCAAATGGCACCAAGGCGTCTCCAAAGGCTTGCCTCTGCATTGCTCCACTGAAGTCCTCCTCCACTGCTAAAGCCACCAAGCCAGGAACAGGTCCTGCACTCTTAGAGGCTAAGCCAGTGTAGAGCAAGAAACCTGTACCTGAGAGGGATGGTGACCTAAGCAAAGTCCCAGGGCTAGTATGGGTCAGAGCTAGGCCTTTTGACTCCAAGTCCAGAGTTCTTCCTGCAACACCAAACTACCTTTCTTAAAACTTTATGCTGTATGAACTCCTTTCAAGATAGATTAATCAACAAGTACTTAATAATTGCTTACTATCTGTTAGGTACTGTTCTGGGGATATCAATAAAAGGGGAAAATAGATCATGCCTAAAATGAGTCTGTCTTCTAGTGGGGGAGACAACATGTACATAAACAGGTACACACATGACAGAAACAGAATGGATGGAAGGTCGTCTGGGGGAATGGCCTCCTACAGAAGGTGGTGTTTGAAGTGAGGAGGGAGGGTATTTCAGGCAAAGGTGAGAAGAAGAGAGACAAAGCACCACATGTGAGTATGAATAAGTAGGCCAGTATGATCAGATCATAGAGGGCATGGAGTGGAGTAGCTTGGAAGGATAGGGAGGAACCACGTTGCAAAGAGCTGTAAGTGGCAAGGAGAGTTTCTACTTGATTGGGAAGGTAGTAAGGAGCTGCTGGAGTTTGAACAGAGGCTGGATATAGTAAAACCTACACTTTAGAATAATCCCTTTGAGTGGAGGAAGGACTGAAGGCAGGAGGACCAACGAGGAAACCATTGAAATATTCTAGAAAAGGTAAAGAGGGTCGGTGTGCATGAAGAGAAGGGAATGTGTAGGAGAGATGCTAGAGACAGAAATGACAAGATTTGGCAACTGACTGAACTAGAAAAATAACATTGATTCCAGGCAAGTCCTTTGTGGTCTCGTGTATCTTATGCCCAGAAAACCTCATTTACTGTAGATACAGGGAGAGGTTTTACATCTTTGTTTCTTCTCTTTTCCTAGGACCTTTCTGTTCACATATTCTTGCACTGTTTCTAACCTCCTTCCCTTTCTTTAGGACTGGTGTCTTACGGCCCCCTCCTGGGCCTCCCTGTATCTTCTCTCCCCTTTCTTTAGTTGCTCTCTCTTCTTTCCCCACAGAATTCCCTCTCAGATTTTCCTCTTCCATAGCTTCTTGCAGACTTCACCTCTGGGGCTGCACAAAGCTGCAGAGTAGGGGGAGTCTATGTGAGAGTAGGGGGAGTCTATATGCGAGTAGGGCCTTGGCAGCAAACTTGACTACACCTTCTTTGTCCTGAGGAGCTTGCTTGTAAACTACTCTAAACACATTTAATATCTCCTTGGCCCCTCTGCCCACCACTGCCAACCAATCTGAGTGGCTTAGTTCAGAAAACCTGGATTCTATCATTCTAAAGGAGATCCTTCTGCAGCTGTGGCTTAATTATATTCAGGAGTTTTTGTGTTGATAAAAGTCAACTGGGGCAGGGGGGGGGGTGAAGTGTTATTCCCAGAGTGTTTCCTGTTAATAATTAAAGTGTTTCTACATAGCTCAGTTGATGTGAGTTCAGGTGGCTTACAGGCTCTTTCTGAGATAACTGGGTGGTGGAGTAGGCTGCAGAGGTCCTGGCATTTGAGCAACTCAAGCTGCTCCCTTTCTCCCTTTCTCACATCAGAGCAAGAGCAACGCTGCATTTTCCGATTTAAAAAGAGGTCATGCAAGCATGATCACTCCTGCTTCACAGAAGAGGAATTCTAAGGCATCTAGAGGTAGAGTCACACAACACTTTGTGTTATTCAAAACCGAATGTTCTGCTTCCAAGTCTAGCAACCTTTCCATTATAATCTGGGGCCTCTCACTAGGTGGTGTGAAGTTGGGCTCCCCCATCTCACCTCTGCCAACCAGCAGAGAGGCAGCTTTCCAAAGAAACAGGCCAAGGCTGATAAGGTTGCTTCTGTTACGGCCCAGGTGTGTAATGCTGGGCAATCTTTCCTCTACTTGGGACTGTTTCCACCTCTGTAACACGAGGCAACTGGACCAGATTAGCGGTTCTCAAACTTTTTACTCTCAGGCCCCCTTACACTTTTAAAAGTGACCGAGGACCTTGTCTCCTCTCCCCAAAGAGCTTTTTTTTATGACAGGTGTGCAGGGGCTAAAGCACTGGTTGTAGAGTCAAGTCCAGTCTCAGACACGGAAGAGCTGTGTGACCTTGGATAGGTTATTTAACCTCTCTTCAATTTCCTCATTTGTAAAATGTGAAAAATAATAGCACCCACCTCCCAGAGTTGTTAGGAAGATGAAATGAAACATTTGTTAAATGATTATATTGACTGTTAAAAGTTAAAATACCTTACTATGAAAATACTTTTGGCCTCACAGATCATGTGAAAGGGTCTCAGGGACCCCCAGGAATCTCCAGACACTCTTTGAAGATTACTGGACTAGATAATCCATCTGTAAGGTCCCTTTAATGGCCTATTTGGGTTTGAAAATCAGGATCATGAAATATACTGGCAAACAGACAGTGAAACACATAATGGAGCCTGTATGGTCATCTGATCAGCCCTTGAAAGGAAAATTGCCTTATTCTCTTTTGAAAGTGCTTGTCTATGGTTTGCCTGCTGCGACTTCCCACTTTTTCTGACTAAATATTTATCATCAAAAAGTTTTGTTGTATAAAGCTAAATCCTGTGAGCTTTAAAATCATCAGACAAAAACTCTATTTCTAAGGGGTAAGTTGCTAAATTCAGATTTTAAATAATAACTCAGCATATGCTTAAAACAGCCTGAACTGTTTCTTTTATCTTCAGCAGGTATGTATTAGGGTGGGGGCAGGGCCAGATCTAAGTAAACTGTTCCCATTTCCCTTCTACTCTGGTGTTTTACCGACACCCTCTCTTAACACCCAGAGGTTTGGATGGGAATGTGGAGGGAGGGTGTGTTGTTCTTGTTGAAGGCGAGCTAAGTGTATGTGAAGGGACCTCCGCTTCCTCTGGAATGCAGTGGCAGGAAGGCAAAGAGACTGGCCTTGGGGAGAAAAGAGTGGCAGAGGACCTGGGTGCTAATCCTGACTGTGCCACTTTCCACCTGTCTGACCTTGGACAAGTCCATGAACATGAGGGGTTTGGGTTAGATTCTCCTAAGGCTCCTTCCACCTCTAAATGCGTGAATCTGTGCGAGGGGAAGTCAGAAGGCCTAGACTAATCCTCTTCCACTGACTTACCTGTATCACTTTGGGCAAACAGTCACTCCATCTGCAGAACAGAGATAATAACGTGTACGTTACCGTCCTCACCGAGCACTTGTAAGGAACAGACGTAAGAGGGGCTTTGGGACATTTAAACTGCTTACGGAAATGGGCTTTTATTACTGTGATTGCTATTCACCATCATCAAGGGCCTGTTGTCTGGGGAACATAAATAAGTAATGGGGAACTAAACAAGTTAGATAAAACATGATCCCTCCAAAGAAGAAAGAGACACAAACACTGATAAAAATAATGTAAAACGTGACAGGATAAGTTGTTAAAGAAGCACAACACCAACTTTCATGTGCAGCGTGAGGAGGAAGTCAGTATTGACTAGGGAAGGCTTCTTGGAGGAAGCAGCATTTGAATAGGGCTTTAAAGGACAGATGAGGCTTCCGCAGGAAGGGAGAAGGAAGGTATTGTAGGCATAGGGAAGGGAGTCCGGGGAAGTGAGAGAGACAGAGACAGAGAGAGAGTATGCGTGCGTGTGTATATGTGCATGTAGGCGCATTAGACGCAGGGAAGGCAGGCATGTTTAGACTGTACAGGGAGTGATATGACACATGGCCCATGTAAGGTGATGCCAGAATGTGGAAGCCCTCGAAAGCCTGGCCAAGGTCTTTCACTGCGTCACGACTGCTCTACTCTCTCCATTCTTGTCCCAGGTGGGGTGGGGTGTGAAGCTGCACACGCCTGGGGTTGTTTGGTGCACGTGAATCTAACATTTTTCTCTCCTCCTCCCCATTCCACCCTTGTGAATTTTGAAAGATAACCTTTAACCTCAGTAAGATAAGGGCCACCAATTTGGGATAAACAATGAGTTGTCCTGCTGTCTCCTTTTGGCCCTGCCCCAGTGTCTGTGACCTTTCCTAAAGATAAGGTCCCTGGGTTCAGAAACAGAACTGGGGTTCAGTTGAGTAGAGACAACCAGACACCTAGATGGAGGGATGGCAGAAATCTCAAATTTATATCTGAGAGACATTTTCCCTCTGAATTCTTCCCCCAAGCCAAGAAACTCTGATTTCTAACTGGAAATTTTGATCAGTCACTATTCTTTCCATTATATGTAATAAGATTCGATTTATTAAGCATATATTAGAGCACTTACTAAGTGCTGATGATACAATGACAAAAATGACATAGTCCTTGCCTTTGAAGAGGGAACATTCTTGTGGAAAGTTGGGCCTTATAGACAGAAGGATTTACATAGATTGACCTCAGGGTCTCTGGGACTAATGGGGAAAGGTTAGATCCCCATATCCTTCAACAGGACCTTGCAGAAAAGATTTGATTAATAGAAGTAGGTTCTCATGCCTGGTAGTCCCAAGCCCACAACAGAAAGCAAGGTAGGCTCCGGCAGCAAGGTATTGGATCAGCAAACCAAGGAGGTGAGGAGCTGTCACTATGGCCACCAAGTCCGGCAACAGCCTCAGAAAGAGGCCCATGGTCTCCGGGGGAAGGGGGAAGGCTGGGACTATGGTCTCTTGGCAAGAGGATGTTGTGATGAATGGCCTCAATGTGGCAATGCTGAATCAGCGGGTACCACCCTATCTACACCCAGTCAAACTGAAATTGATGACAGCGGCTTTTTAAGTGAAAGCCACAGAGGGCGGAAGAGTAAGAAGTCTGAAACAAAGGGATTCATAGCGAAACTCTTGGCTCATGTGCTCCTACAATTAAAAACATCTTAGTTTTTGGATGGGTTTTTGCTATACAACATAAGCTATTTAAGCTATTTGAAGTCTCTTGGCCTCCTTGGACTTTCATTTCCTCACCTGCATATGGAGGGAAAAGTAGCCTTTATGACCTCTAGGTGCCTTCCACTTCTGACATTCTATGACTGAAGTCTAGGACAATGCAGCAGTTTTTTTTTTCTAACAGAAATTTGATTCATATATATACCTCTTCAGGAAAACTATTGTATCAAGAAAATTATGTAGGCCAGTAAACCTAAATTCTGTGGGACCCCAGGGAAAGTCACTTAATCTCTCAATGTCCCCAGGCTCCTCTTGAACAACTGGAACTTTAGTTAGGGTTGAGTTGCTAATTTGTATCCTGGAAAGGAGTTTTCACACTGGGAGTTCCCCTTATGGATAAAATCGCAGGTCTGGACAAAATCAAATACAAAAATATCATCTGGAACCCAACCAACATGAATTCAGCTCAGGGGCAGTTTAGGAGGTGTAGTAGATTGAGTGCTGGGCCTGGAGGCAAGGAGACCCAAGTTCAAATCCAGCTTCAGACACTTCAGAGCCTGGGTGAGTTACTTAACCTCTGTTTGCCTCAGTTTCTTCATCTGTAAAATGGGAATATGAATAGCAACTATCTCCCAAGACTGCTGTGAGGATCAAATGAAAGTCTGAAGTGGCTAGCACGCCGCTAGCTACCGTACTGGCCGTGATTTATTTTCATACTTACATAAACATAACTACTATTTCTGAGATGGATGGTACAAATGCCAAGGAAACAACCAAAATGGAAGCGTTTGTGACTTTTGTGTAGGGAACTCCTGGTGTGGTGCCTCCCTTGGCTTAGATTCTCCCACTCCACCACACTGTTCTCAGCATCACTTCCTTCTCCTTAGAAAGAGGGCCCTATGACCTCATTGTTACACAGAGGTCCCGGGAGAATTGATCCATGCCTGGAGAAGACTGAGGGCCAGGGATGAAACAAGTACTGAGTCCAAAAGATAATGCCGTCAAGAGCACATTCCATTTTACTGCGCAATTGTTTTGTCTGCCAAGAAAACGCACATATGAAAAGAAATGACAGGAGGACACATGTTCTGGAACAATTTTATACACTTTAAATATTTCATCTGTTTTAAAATATTCCCCCCAATAGTAACAATTCATCACCAATTCACACGGAAGATTAACTGACTCTCACATCTGAGCTTTCACAATATTAACATTCCCCAGCCCCCCCCCTAAGTTTGGTAACCAAGAATTGCACCTGAAACTGTTTAAACACTATCATTTTTTTCAACACCTCCTAACTGGGAAACAGATAAGTTGATCTATGCTCACTCCTACAAGAGATTTTTGATCTGGCCTGAGAATGAGCAAGGCAGGTCTCAAACCAGCATGTTTTCAAAGTGAGGAGGCCCAGTGAACCCTAGCAAGGTGGAGGAGAAGAAGATTGTGGCCAGGGAGCCTCTCTGAAGCCTTCTGGGGTATCTCCAACTTAGCTGCAGCCATCCTTGGCAACCAAGGCTTCTGTTTTGGAGGAGACTAAATTATCATTTGTTTACAAGGTCCACCCCAGATCGAGATGCCAATGTCTGGCATATTAGAGAGCTGTCTCAAAGTGTGGGATTGTGTCATGTGATAAATACATTAACAGTCAAGGCAGGATTTAATTTATATACACACATGCATCCTGGAACTTGCACCTAGTGTAGAGTTCAGTGGGATTCCCTTTCTCTCTCTACTAGGGCTTTCCGGATTCTTCCCCTTCTTTTCTCCGCTCCCACCCTTGTCCTTCCATTTTACCTGGTGCTGGCAGATCTCACTGCTACATTTATAGAGGCAGGGCTAGGAGTGACCATGTCATTCCACTGCTTTCTCCCTTAGCCCAATGCTTGCTTCCCAGACTCAGTATAGGTGTAACTGGTGGAATTCTCAGGCTCAGTGCCATCCCTCACCCTCACCCCAATCCCACCCTCTTACACCTAAGCCCCTGATGCCTCAAAAATCCATCCTAATTCTCACTGCCTATCCGTGGCCCCAGAAACTATGAGTAAGAACACTGATAAAAGTGGACATTACATGGTGCTTTATATACATGCCATTGGAATCAATGCTGTGATGATGATTATGGTGTGACTGTTATCCCAGTTCTACAAATGAGGAAACTGAGGAAAAGTGAGACCTTATGTGATTCACTCACAGTTATACAGATAGGAGATTATGAAGATATTCACCTATACAGACAGGGAATATCAGGGGAGGGATTTTTAACCCATATCTCACTTGTTTCTGGGTTTAATTCTCTTTCCACTACCCTGTGCTTCCTCTCAAAGAAATGTGTAGGAGACTCACTTGAGTCTAGAGTTCACTGTGAAATGTACATAGATGAATCTCATTTTCATGTTTGATATATCCAGAGACCCACTATCATCCCCTGAATATGCCTTGGTTTTTCCCTCTAGATGATTAAAAAGAAAGCCAGGCCTCCCATGGGTGCTCATGGTAAACTCTGAGGTCTTTAGAGGGTTGTGGCCCTCAATGCAGGATGGCTTTGTTTTGTGGTAGGCCTGATCAGTGTGAAGAGAAGTCCGCATGATGGAGGGACTCTACTGGCTGTGTAGCCTCTGATTGGGCCTCAGTTTCCTTGTCTTAGACCACTTGACTTCTAAAGTCCTTTCCAAACCAGATGCTCAGTGATTTACTTAGGTCCCTTCTTCCCTCCAATGTAAGCTCTTCAAAGACAGAGGCCTTGTTTTTGTATCTCTAGTGCCTGGCACAAAGTTCTAATAAATGCTTGTTGAACTGAATTAACTGATATCTGGAACTCCCATAGGAAGAGTGAGGAAGTAACAGGAAGTTGTCTTCTAGTGATAAGTGTCTCTTGGGATGTTATGCTGGGAGGAGGCCTCTCCATTTTCCACTCACACTCCACCTCCTTCCCTCCCCCCCTCACAAGGAGCTCCCATTCCAGGCAATGGGTCAGAGCTGGGAGAATTCCCAAACCCACTTCCTAACAGGTCCAGAATTGGGATGGGGTGGCAAAAGGGACAGTTGACAATCTGCCTGAAGCTCTGGAAGCAACAGAAGGCGTATTTCTGACATCCTAGAATTCATACCACGGCAAAGACACAGGCTCCTTATGCCTGGATGTGCTTACGTTGCTGCTTTGCACGAAATACTTTAATGGCTTCTTGTGGCCTATTCTCACTGGAAACTGTTACCTGCAAGTGGGAGCCATCTACCCTTCAATGTACAAACAATATTCTTTCACTCAGTCCTCACAATAAAGTAGGATAGGTAGGTGATATTACTATCCCCCATTTTACAGATGAGGAAACTGAGGCAAACCAAGAGGTGAAGGGACTTGCCCAGAGTCACAGAGGAAGTATCCGAGGCAGGTCTTTCCGACTCCAAGTTCTCCGCTCTGTTCCACATCAGCCAGCTGCCTTTTGTTTTGTCTTTGTTCCCATGGTCACCTTTGGCTGGAATACCTTCTCCCTCCCACCCATCTCGAATGCTGCCTCCTTCTGGAGTCGATCTCTCTTTGAAAAGGAGTCTTTCTCTTTGGATTCACCCGTCACTCTGCTTGTTCTTCTGCGGAACACTTACTATGTATTACATACATCACACAATATAGATTTATGCACATTTGTATAGGTGTATAACTGTGTGTGCATATCTAGATATCTCACCAAGAAGGTTGCTGTAGATCTTCCTTGCAACTGCTTCCTTCTGGCTGATCATCCTCAATGTGACACAAACATCTAGAGAAGGTCTGAGAATCTTGCAATAAGCAAACCTTGTAACTACAAACACAGGTTGAGTTTGTGATGGAGCCTGCACGGCTAATTTGACCTTTGCTTCCACAAATGATGGTCTTGGTATTAGCTAATCAAGAAAATTAAGAAAAATCAACAGAGGCTTCCCTGTGCTTGCTCAGACCATCCTCTAAGCCTACAATGCTCTCACTCCTCTTGTAGAATTCTTACCTGTCCTTTAAAACCCATCATAAACACCACCTCCAGGAAGCCTTCCCTGATTGCCACCATTGTCACTGACTTTTCTCCTCTTGGACTTTGCATGATACTTTGCTTTCCCTACTCTTAACATTTTCACCTGCTGTTATTTCTGTGACATATTTCCCTAATAGAGTATAAGCTCCTTGAAGGTGGGGACTTCAACTTCTTTCTATTCTGTGTCTTGCCCATTGGCCCAACACAGAATTAAACATACAACAGAAGCTCTGTAAATGTTTGCTGGACTGAAAGGAATAAGTGGAAAGTATAGATCTTAGGTGGACAAATAGTACTTTGCTGATAACATGAGAAGGCCTTTAGCTCAGGATAGGTCACAGCTGCCCTATGGTCCTAGGGGGCTCTAGGAGAGTTAATGAATCTCATGTGGTTTTAACTCACCCAGGTTCACCAGAGGAGCAGACTCCTCACCTGTTCTAAATGACCGGATTCTGTACTTAATCAGATGACTCTAGAAACCTTTACACATGGGCTCTGCCTCCTTGTTGACCCTCACCATATGGCTTCTTCTTGAAGCCAAAGATTCTCAGACCAGGGAGGGAGCAGACTGAATGATAGCCATGCGTCTCCTGGGGGAAGATCACTAGGAAATACAAATGATAAATAATTTTGAGTAATTTAGCAAAATGCTGCCGCAAAGATGAAACGGGGCTTCAAATCACAGGCCTCGTGGCCCTAATGAGTCATCCCCTCCTGCTTTAGTAGAAGATGCAAAATGTCCTGGCAGCACCCTGGGCAAGGCTGGGTTGTCTGGATAATTGTATTATCTAACGAAATTCAGGGTGAGTGTACAAGCAGTGACCGATTGTGGGTTATTTTGGTAACTCTAGCACTAGAATTCAAAGCCAAAAGCATGCCATAAGGGAACCCCCAGTGTTATTTCAGCTCTGGCTGCTGAGTTGGGAGGACAGGGGCAGCCTAGAGAGGCTGAGAAAAGGGGTTGGGCCTTGAACACAAGTGCCAGGGGCAGAAAAATACCATCTGCATAAGGAAAGCCATTCCCTGGATGTAGGGGCACACACACTCCATCATTCCTGCCCCGTCACCTCCATGAAATCATGTGGTCACTAGGAAAAAAAATTCTAAGAATAATAAGCACCATTTCTTCAATCAATATCCTCCAATTCATGCTGCCAGATGCCCAGTAGCAGCTGTGCCACTGAACTTTTGTGATTCTCTCATATATCAGACTATTATGACGTCTTCCAACTGTACGTGTTAAAAATTAGCAGCAATATTCGAGTTGTTACGATCGGAGCCTAAATCTCTCAGACAGCTGTAATGAGTTCCAGAGGGCACAGCTGTCTCCTACTAACAGCTGAAAGCTTTTTGGAGGGAAAAAACAGGAACCGTGTTTTCTGTCAGAATTAATGGTTGACAGGGTGACAGGGGAGGGTATAAGCCAAAACATGGGCTCTCTCTCTCTCTTTCTCTCTCTCTCTCTTCTCATTTCTTTCTATTTCTGGATTTTCTATTGACTTGTAATTCAAAGATCAGAGAGATCACTAGAAAGCAACAGTTTGTTAAAGAAGCAAATATAAGAAATGAGCCTTCCTTATGGCTCTGTGTTCGAGGAAGATCCCGATTTCCAGGCTGGTCTAAGAATCATGGAAGTTTGATGGATCATTAAAACACTGCCCACACCCCCACCCTCCCTTGTCTTCCTTTCATGGGTATCTAAGATGAAGAGCTACGACTATTTAATTTCCTTCCATTTAATGGGAGGCTTAGAGATGAGGGCTATTCCTAGCCATCCAAGGAATGTCTTTGAAGTTCCATCAGTAATCCACTGAAAACTAGAGTAGGTTGACGTCCTCCTTCTGTAAACAGCATTGCATTGCCTGGTGGTACAATAACCCCTCCTCTACACCACCAGCAGCAGGTATGAAGTCTACCTGTCCCAACAGACTATAATCTTCATGGAACTGTGGAAGTCCAGGGGTTAGTGCTGAACCATCACATGGCATTATACAATAGGTAGACAGATGCCTTATTTTGGAAGACTTTACCAGGCCATGTAAAGGTACTACATTGCTTCCATGAAGCCATCCACAGTCTCCCCACAGGCAGAATTGCTTTCTCCCTTGTACTCCTTTTCTCAGTCTCCTCCCCTCTTCAGTGCCTCCAAAGAGCTACCAAAGTGATTGCCCCAAAGCCCAGGTTTGGTCATGTCATTCTGATTGCCTCTTGAATCAAGTACAGACTCTTCTGTTTGACATTTAAAGCCCTTCACTAACCCACCTTTCCAGTCCCGTTGTACAATGATGCCCTTCACTCCAGTGGAGTTAGACCTGCCTTCTTGTCTTTCACAGTGGCTACCATCTCCTGTCTTTGTGCCCTCCCATGCCGAGAATGCATTTCTTCCTCACTTCTACCTCTTAGAATTCCTGGCTTTCTTCCAAGTACCCCAGTTGCTAGTGTCTCTGCATTATCTTATTTAGTTTCTAATACATATATTATGAACAGGTAGGATTTACAGCAGGAATGCAAGGTTGATTTTTGCATGAGGAAAATTACAATAGACCATATTAATAACAAAAATGATTAAAACCATGTTCTATCAAAGACCTAGAGAAAAACTTTTGACATAATACAATACTCATTTCTGTTAAAAAAAAAACAGTACAAAGCAGAGGAATAAATGAAGCTCTCTTTAATATTGTAAATAGTATCATTCTAAAGCCAAGAGTCAGAAATATAGTAATATTGATAAATTAGAGGCTATTCCAGTAAGATCAGGGATAAAGCAAAGATATCCATAATCACAATTAATTTTAATGTAATGCTAGAAATGCTATCTATAACAAGATGACAGGAGGGAAAACTGAAGCAATGTGCATAGGCAAAGAAGAAACTTGGTAACTAGAGCTGAGATAACACTGGTAGTTCCTTTGTGGTGTGCCTTTAGTCTGGAATTACAGTTCTAGAGTTACCGAAACAATTCATAACCAACCACTGCTTGGATAGTTACCTAGGATTTCATAAGATACTACTGTTATCCAGATAATCCAATATTGTCCAGGCTGTAAGCAAGAAATTTTGCATAAGTTACTGGAGGCTATATATACTGGAGTCACTAGAGATAACAAATTTCTCAGATTTCCCTTGGGAATTCTTGGTGGTGCTAGTTAGCCAGTCTAGGTAAGGAAAGGGCCTTGAATACAAATGACTTGGCCAATCTCAATCCCTGGGATGAATTTTGAAGTGCAAGATGGAGTGTTTGCTATACAAAGACAGTGTGTCTCTTTATAAGAAGAGACTACAAGGTCCTTGATTCTTATGCGGCCGAGGGTGGTTTAAAGATTGAAATTAGAATGTGCCCTTTTCCTAGTTCCTATGTAAGTAAAAATATGTAAGCATCACTTAATAAGCTATGCCTCATTTTTTTCTACCAGCTTTTCAAAATCCAACCTAAATACGACCTTCCTAAGAAAACTTTCCTTGACCTTCTCATTCAGGATTGAGTTTTCTCCTCAGACTGCTTTAGCATTTTTTTTTTTTTTGGCCAAGACCTATGATTTTATTAGTATAAGGAAATTCCTTTGCAAGTGCTCTCTCACTGATAGAGATGGGCAATTTATAATTTTAGAGAGTTGACTTGGGTCACTGAGAGATTCAGTGACTTACCCATGATCACATGATCAATCTATTCTCAACAAGGGGACTTTTGGATAAGACGGCAGGGTGTTAGGACCTAGATGAACCTATTTCACTCATGAAGCTCTAAAATTGTGCCAGAAGAAACAATGATAAAGAAAGTCACCGAGAAATTAGTATGAGCTCCTCCATCCAGGCCAGGACTTCCCAAGGAGACTTTCAGAAACCTGCAAAGGCTCTGAGCAGATCAGGGTAGGCAGGAGGCAAAGTATGCAAAGCAAGCAGAACCTAGAAGAGGAGACAAGACCACAGAGGTACCCGGGGTTGGCTAGCTTGGGCCAGAGTAGGAAACAGGGCCTGACCAATGCCTAGTCAGCTCAATGCCTGGGCGACCCTGCTTGAACCTGAGCCCTTGCCTAGGTGGTACAAGCAGCTTTTACTGATAGACAAACATGAAGGAACTAGTGCTGAAAGAGTGAGCAGGATCAAGAGAACGGTATATACAACAACCAAAACACTGGTTACAGAAGTCTAATCTATTCAATGACCAATCATGATTCCAGATGCACAGGTTCCCAGAGTGGGTGATACTGCTCCGTTGCAGGGACTGGAGTGACCAAGGGGGCAGTAGTAGCCTCAGGGCAATTATGGGGTATTGAATAAAAATAATGGAGTGGTGGAAGCGTAAGGAAAGAGGAGAAGACAATTTTGAAAAACCATTCACACACGTTTCATCTGTTGTGTCACATAGTTAATGTCACAGTAATTACATTATTTTCAAAATAAACACATAAAATGCAAGTCAAGTCTGCTGACAGATCTTAACAAACAAATGTTAGCAGGTGAGCGTGTCACACATTGTCCAGAAGTACAACATGCACCAGCAGAAATATGTGTATGCAATGACCTGTTTACAATACGACAACGTATAGTTACATGACACAATATTTTATCGTTAAAATCTCAATGCAGGAAAAGAAATCACAAATTTACAATAAATATTAAATTTAAGATGTCATTTAAAAAATATTTTATATTTTTGGAAATAATGCAAATTTTTTTTAAAAACCTGCTAAAGTGTTAAAGAAAGTATATTTCCAGGGAGGTGCTGAGTATTGTTTTTAAAGGGGAGAGCAGGCCAAAAAGGTTTGGGAACCTCTGCTCTGGAAGAATCCTACCTCCTGTCCAAAAGGTGATGGTTTCAAGGAATACAATGAAGTGTAACTTTTTAGAAGTGGCCAAAGTGGTTATTTATTTATTTATTTTGTTTGCTTATGCATATTTATTATAAGGGTTTTTGTATTTCATTCTTTATTTTTTCAGTGGAGGGGGGTCAGTGAGAGGGGAAGAGGTAATTGTGATAGGACTGACTAAAATAAAATGAAAAATAAAAAGAAGAGAAAGGGGGGCATTTAAAAAAAAATGCACACAGGAGAACAGAAGGAAGGCCAGGAGAAAACAGATATTAAGAGTAAAGCCTTGAAAGCTACATGCTGAATTTATTATATACTCAAAAACGAAAAGCAAGCTGTATGTTAAGAAAGATTCAGTTTCATGCCCAGTCTTTTAATTTTCTGTTTAACTTTATATATAGAAATGCTCATTTTATTTAGTGTTAAGGTCAGAATAAAAAATAAATAATTTATTGATAAAAATATCAATAATTTTAAAAAATCAACAAACACAGCTAGTATGATTCCAAGGTATAACTTGAACCCAAGTCTTCAAGGCTCTATCCAGTACCTCTGTCTGCTAACTAATGCCCTTATCACTTCATGTTTATCACTGTGATCTGTGTCCTACCACCCTCCTGGACTTCAAGTTATCTCCATCATGTTATCTCCCTAAGGGCTCAGCAGAGTTCACTTTAAACAACAGGTCCTCTCTTGATTTCTCTGTTGCCCTTTTTGTGTTCTTCCATGTATCATACACACTCATTTGTGTAAAATACTTTGGGGCACCATGTTTTCCCATTTATTAAGTGCTTACTACATGCAAAGCTCTGTAAGAGATATGAAGGTAAATCAGACACTATCACTGGTCTCACAGAGCTTATAATTTAATAGGGGATGAAACATGGTCACAAGTATGATATAAGGTAAGAAGGATAAAGGAGAGATCCAAACAAATCACCATAAAAAAATTTCAGATGACTTGTACCTGATGGATGCAATGACAAGGGCAGCAGATCCCTAAGAGAAGACTCCTTGGATGGGCCTTGAAGCAAAAAAAAGAATTTCTACTAAGGAGGTAGTTCATTCCAGGTCAGAGAAAGCAGGATGAGGCCAGCTAGGAATCCATTTGGTTGGAATATAGACTGCTTCAAGGAGAACAATGTGAAATAAGGGTATGAAGGCAGTGTGGATCCAAAGAGTATCAGGTAAGGAATTTGTATTTTATCCTAAAGGTAATTAAGAGAGATTCTAAATTACAGATTAGTAATAATTAAAAAGAGCTCACATTTCTTTAGCAGCTTCATGGTTTAAAAGGCATTTTCCTTATGAGAGGCAGTGTGGTATAAGGGATAGAGGGCCAGCCTTGGAGTCTGTAAACCTGGGTTCAAATCCCATCTTTGACTCAAACTGATTCTGGGACCCTGAGGAGTCACTAAATATCTCAGTCAATTCCCTCAGATTATAAATTTTAGAGAAAGGGTTGGTCTGCACGAGTTTCTTCTCCCAGGAGTTCCCTACAGCAATAGAATCACTTGTCTGAACCTCCTTATCTAGTATCTACTTCACAACAACCTGATGAGGTCAAGGTAGTCTAAACCACCATAAAAGACTCTAGGTATCACTTCTATCCTTTTCACTGAAGAAACTCAGAAAGGTTGGGATTATCCAAGGATTAGTAACAGAGGTTGTACCTGGAATCAGGAAGACCCAAGTTCAGACACTAGCTGTGTGCTCTTGAGCAAATCACTTGACTCTACTTGCTTCAGTTTCCTCATCTATAAAATGAACTGGAGTAGGAAATGGAAAACCACGCCAGTGTCTCTGCTAAGAAAACCCTAAATAGGGTCATGAAGAGTTGGATGTGACTGAAACCACTGAAGAAGAATGAGTAACAGAAAGAGGATTAGAACCTAGATCTCAAATTAAACCCAAGGAATGGTAGCACAAGTGTGAATTTATTAAGGTGGAAGCTGAATACGGCTCATTGAACAATCATTACATTAGGAGTCAGAAGACTCATATTGAAATACGCGATTTGCCACCTACTACCTGGGTGACCTTAGGAAAACTACCTAATTTCTCTGGACCTCAGTTCTCTTCCTTCTAAAATGAAGGGGCTGGACTATACAACTTCTAGGATTCTCTCCAGCACTACATCTATGATCTTATGATTCTTTTTTTCTGAGTCTGATCCCAGACAGATTTTGGCTGATTTGTAGCTAAGACAGCTCTCAGAAGCTGGTCCCAGGGCCTGAGATCATGCCTTTGTGTCAAGCCAACCACCTCTCCCTGCTTTTTTCCCTCTGTGACAGCATGGTATCATTGAGGGAGATGTTGGTCTGGCAGTTAAGAGACTTGTACTCAAATCTTAGCTCTGATACTGCCATGTGACTAGTGGACAAGTTTCTTCTCTTCTGCGAAATGCACAGAACAGTGATAATAGTTGCCTCGATCTGCCTCATAGGGTGTGGGAAATAAAGCATTTTGCAAACCATAAGATACTAGAGAACTATGGGCTATTAAAATCCTGTAGCTCCTCCCCCCAACAGAATCAGCAGAATGCTACAGGATGTTTATTTCAAAGCTCTTTTCATTGGAAGGCACAGAAATGAATAGAAACTGCTTTCTGAATGATATCTGTTCTTAAGAGATGGAGTTTAACTAAGAGACTATGGCCTTCCTTTCATGAAGCTCACAGCTCAGTCTTTCAAAGAGCTTTAGGAAACCTGACAAGGAGCCCAAGCAGGGAGGAATGGGCAGAGATTCATGGCTTGGGCCATTTGGAAGAAGTAACGCTCTCTTGGGCAGTGACATACCTTGCAAACACGTTTTGGTATCAAGGGCTTTCAAGTTGCAAGAGATCTTCGAGGTCATCCACTCTACCACCCTCACTGACACAGTAAGAAAAGGAAGCCCAAAGTCACAGAAAGAATGAGTTAGAAGAGCAGAGGTCACAGAATCACAGTGATGTTTTGAGTCTGGAGGGATCTCAGGGGTAACTTGGCCAACCCCAACTACCAGACACCAGAATGCAGTCATCCAGCCTCTTCTAGAAGACCTCCACCTCTTGAGCAGCTCATTCCACTTTTGGATAACCCAAGTGATTAGGGGGCTTCCTTTGACATCAAGCTTAAATCTGCCACTTTTCAGTTTCTCATGACTCTTTGGGGACAAACAGAACAAGGTTCTCTTCCACATGATGGCCTCTGAAATACTTAATGACAACCATCACAATCCTCCTGAGTCATCTCCAAGCTGATTTTCACCAAATCCTTCTATTTAACTTCTCCTGATGTAGATGCAGGTGCTGTTACCATCCTAGTTATTCTCCTCTGAATGTTTTTCTGCTTATCAATGTCCTGAAATTTTGGCACCCAAAGTGAACACAGTCCTCTTGATGTGGTCCGCCCAGGGCAGGGAACAGAAGGACTCTCCCCATCTCACTCTTGGAAGCTATTTTTGGCCATCACATCACAATACTGAATCATATTGAGCTGTAGTCCAATACAACCTCCACATCTTTTTCAGATACACTACTGTCTCACCATGTTTTTCTCCATCGGTAGTTACAAAGTTGATGTATATTTTACATTTACCCCTTTTAAATTACATCTTACTCAATCCAACCTAATAGTCTTGCCTGTCAGAATATTTTTGGATGCTGATTCAATCCTCTAGTATGTTAACTGTAAGTCTTAATTTCATGTCATCTGAAAATCCAATGATAATGCCACCTTTCCCTTCAACCCAACCATTGATAACAATGTTAAATAGCACAAGGGCAAGCATAGATCTCTCAGTCACTGAGATATAAACCCAAGTCTTTTTACTCCAAATCTAATTCTTTGGGGGTCAGTGTCCTGGTTTTCTACAGCTTAAGTATCCCCAGTATCCTCTGTCTACAAGGGCAGAAATGCTGTATACATGCACAATTGTCTAGATGGAAGCAAAAGTTTTTAAAAAATCAAACAAACATTTTTCTTTGTTACTGGCACAACACTCTAAAGTATTTCTTAAGTGGAGATGGTAATAGTGTAATCCGTGATGGGTAACAGCTTTACGAATTATCCACCGGATAGCCATGTTGGCCACATTCCATCTATAAATATCCATTTCCATCAACTACAGGCTCACACCCAATTAAGCTGCACATTCAACCATGTTCTCATTTTTAATCAGTCACCTGTTTTTCATTTTAAGTTTATCACACTTGGAAAAAAAAACCTAACTTTTTTTTTTTAGATGTAAAGAAAGCTACAAACATCAGCCTAAGAAATTTCATTTTGAGGCATTAACTCATTTTGAAAGTCCCTTGGCTATTTGAGGTGTAGAGTTTCCATTAGCAGAACAAAATCCATGAAGTCGGAACTTCACATCCTTATGGAAAACAGTCCCTTCCCCTAATTATTCAGTCTAGCAAGGAATGAAAATAATTAAGTCTCAAAATCCCCTTTTAGAAAGGGGCATCAAGAGGGGGAAATGAAGATTTTTCTACCTAGCTACTGAAAAATAGGACCATCCTGAGCCAAAAGTAAGGATAATGGAAAGATTACACACTAGGAAGAGAGTCAGAGAAACCTGGTTGGAATTACACCTCGGCCCTACCAGCTTTATGATTTGGGCAACCTACTTAACCTTTCTAAGCCTCAGTTTCCTTACCAGTAAAATGGGAAAATCTGCTTTATCTGCTTCACAGGTTCAGCATGAGGAAAGTCCTTTATAAATCTCAATGTTCTACAGAAATGGGAGTTATTGATGTTAATCATAATACTTAAATATCTGGATAGAAGGCCTGTGGTATGAATTGCGAGGTTCGATAGAGGCTTTCCCCTCAGTTTACTGATTTGTTTTATATAGTGTCTATTTAAAAACAACAGCAGGAGTTATACAAACTAAATGTATTTTGTGTGACAATTGTAATTGTTAAGAATTCACTTAAAAATTAGAAACTGTGCTTTATGCATTGATGTTTTTCATCCTTTGTCAGAGGCAAGAGAGGTATCATGGCACATATGACAGAACACTGGATTTGGAATCAGGCAGACCTGGTTCACATGTGACCTTTGACACTAGTCATGCAACTCTGGGAAAGTCACTTTTATAGTTTTCAAGTAAGAACCACATTTATCTATCAAGTCACAGAGAGGTAAGATCTGTTATCAGTGAAATCACTAGTGTCTTTCTCATATGAATCATAATTTCAGACAGGCCTTACATATTGCACACTGACAGGGACTAGGGGATATTGGCAAAGCACTTAATGAACAGGTATTGGGAGTAAAGGAAGGCTAGAGTTCATAATCTCATTAAGGTTGGATCTTACTTCAGTTCCCTGTGGGCCATGCTAATTCGTAGCCAGAGATAAAATCTTGAAGAGAAGTTATTTGTTACAAGAAACCGTCACATGGATATTGTGTTGGACTAGATCTGTCAAGGATCTAGTCCCAGCTGTATGTCTGACTCATTACTTGACCTTGGAAAAGCTAATTCCTATTTTGGTGCCTCAGTTTTCTCTCTGTAAAATGAGGGGATCAGACTGGATGGTCTTTTAAGGCCCCTTCCAGATGTACAAATCCATGACTTCATCTTACCTTGGGAGGTCTCCCTCTAAAAGCTTCCCTTGCTGCTTCAGGGTGATAGGGAGGTGATTCTGGACTCTTGCCATACAAAGACCAGCCTTAAGTTCAAAGATGCTACCATCAGATACATGGCCACAAGATAAAAGTTTTGACCGTGGCAAATCATGACTCATGAATAGATTATAGGCTTCATTGATGGAAGAACACCACTAGTGTTCCCAACACCAAGGAGATCCTCTATTTTTCAAAATATCAAGCTATTTTTAAGAACTAGGTTGCACAAACAGTCTCAATTCTCAGCCTTCCCTGAGATATAACCATGTGGTACTGGAGAAGTTATGTTTGGTGACTGATTTAAAAAAGTATAAGAGGTGAGGCCAGAGAAATTCATCACAGAGGCACATCACTGATCTTAATGTCCAGGAGGAGAAGTTGCACAAGACAGGGCTAGGGATAAACAACAGTGAACATGCAAAAGTGGAAAGAACCAGTATGGAGTCAAAGCATCTGGGTTTTAATTTCAGGTTGGCCCCATTGAATTGGATAGCCTTGAACATTTCTTTCAGAGCTAGGTCTATGATTTTGTAAGAGCTCAGACCAATGTGTCATAGGAGAGACAGCATAGGCCTTAAGATGCAGAACATGGACGTTAGTATCATTATGAAGCTGACATGAAGTCACTGCCCTGTGTAATGTTATAGCATTCATTTCTTTTCATTTTGGGTGTATCTGTGTACATGCTGCACATACCTACACAATCATCTAATCTAATCCAAAAAGCATTTATGTGTGAGGTACTGTGTGAGGTGTTAGCATTATAAAGACGAAATGAAAAATAGTTCTGGTTCTGAAGCAGTTTACTTTCTGCTTGTACCACCTTCCAACTCAATGTTTAATAAACCTACATTTGGTACCTTCACCCGGAGGGTGGCTAAGAATAGCATCACAAACATGACCTCCTTGGGTCAGTGATATGGTTGTTGCTGCCTTTATGGAATCTTTCTTACAGGTCTTGACCCTTTTTCAGATATTGCTCAAGGTTTCAGGGAACTCAGCAGCACACTGTGGGGTCACAATATTCAAAAGGAGCTAACTCTGAGATTCTGGGACTCCAGACCCAGCTCTTATCACCAGCCTTCCTCTGTCTCCTCACACTCATCCCCTTATGAAGTAATTTGTTCAAGATCACATACAAAATAGGTAGCAGAGTCTATGATTCTAAATCCAATGCTTTTTCTACTATATCTTGACACCTCCTACTAGTTTTTCCCCCTATAATATGTCCCTTGTATGTTACTGGATTATTAATATTTTCTTTGGTTTAGACCTCTGATTTTATCAGTGTACACAACTTCTGATGAGAATACTCTCTCTACCAACGTAGACTGGCAACTCATATATAAATACGCGCACACACACACACACACACACACACACACACACATCTTAGAGCATGACCTAGGAGATACTCAGAAGTTAAGTGAAATGCCCATGGTTTCATAGCTAGTATATGTCAGAAGCAAAATGTGAACCAAGGTCCTTCTGGTTCCAAGGCTGGACCTATATTCATTATTCCAAAAAAAAAAAAACCTAAGGAAATATAAAATTCTAGAGCGGGAAGGAACCTCCATCCCCCTTTAGTCTGATCCATTGACAAGAAGAATCTCTACTGTAACATACCTAAGAAGGGGTCAGCCAGTCTCTGCCTGAAGACTTTCAGTGAGTAGGACTACTTCTTCTTGAGGCATTCTACTTCATTTTTGCAGCTCTAATTGCCTGGAAGATTTCCCTGATATCAAACCTAAATTGGCTTCTTTGACTAACTTCTACCCATTATTCCTGGTTCTGCCCTTTGCGACCAACTCTCCCCACCCTAAGTTTAATCACTCCTTCAAATGCTTGAAGACAGCTGTATTCCCATCCCTTTTACCCCTGACCCTCTGAATCTTCTCTATGCTAATCAAACTTAGATCCCTCCACAAATCCTTATATGACATGGACTCAAGGTCCTTATTAATGTTCTTAAACCACAGCACCAGGACTCTATACAGTACTCCAGATAAGGTTTGACAAGGGCAGAATACAATGGGATGATTAGCTCCCTATGCTTTGCCCTTCTTAGGCACATAGCCCAAGGTTATATTTGCCTTTCTGGCTGCCACACAGCACTGCTGACTCATATTGAGCTTACAGTACACTACAAACTCCAGGTCTTTTCCAGAACAACTGCTATCTAACCGTGTTTCTCCATATTGGACATCTGACGTTATTTGATCCCAAATGTGACTTTGCTTTTCATCCCTTTTGAGTTTCATCTCATTGGACTCAGCCCCATATTCCTGGTTGTCAAGATCTTTTTGGATCCTGATAATCATCCATTGTCTTACTTATCCCTCTTATCGTTGTGTCATTTTCAAAGTACAAGGAGCAGTTGTATTTATATCTTTATTCAAGCTAACTTATTAATAATATTAGTAAATATCAACGGAAAATATATAGGAGAATGATGGGAGATTAGGCTAGAAAAGCAGGCTAAGATCAGATAGAGAATCTTCCATGCAACACTTCCAAACTAATAGGGATCTTCCTAATGCACAGGATTGACCACGCTACTAATTCCCTTTCTCAAAAATATGCAATGATTCCCTATTTCCTACCTATGGGAGATTGGGTACAGGGAAAGAGAACCAAATTTGTAATTACAGGAGGTATGTTTGAGTCCTAGTTCTCAGACTTGACATATCACCTAAGGCAAGCAACTTATCCCTTTGAGACTCAGTTTCCTTGTCTACATAAAGTAGGTATAATTATATTAGCTCTATTTACATTACCCAGCTGTTGTGGGGATCAAAAGGCACAATATGTGTTCAGGAATTTACAAACTGAAAAAGTATTTAACGGATATAAGGTATCTTCATCATTTATCATCATCTTCATCACTGAATCAAACCAGGTATTCAAAGTCTCTCCCAGTACCACCCTCTCCACCTGCCCACAGTTTGGTCTCATTTTTCTTTTCCGGCCTCATCGCCCATGTTTCTCCAGTCAGAATGGACTCTTAGGTACTGAGCTCTAGGTTACTATGGATGGAGCTGAAATCTTTTTATGGTATCATTCATTTCACAGAACTGCCAGGGAAGTCTATCCCCTACAGCATGAGGGTTCTAGGAGACCACATTAAGTCCCCAGCATCAATCCTCAATGCCCTATTTGTCTAAATAACACAGGCCAAGCTAATCAGGTTTGGAAACTCTCTGTAAACATTATTAAAGTTGTATCCTTTATCAGCAAGGGACATTGCTGACATATCCCAGAGTGGCTTTTCTAGAAATAATTAATAGAAGGCCTGCAAGAATCCACTTGGATTTTAGCCAGCATGTCATTATCCAGGTGTAACAGATCTCCTGATTGGAGAACTCAACAAAGTACAATATTAACCAATAATGCAGTTTCAACAATAAATGGGGATTTATGGGCCTTCGTTTTGTTTGTGAGTCTCTTGGCAATGGATTATACACTATGTATCACAGACCTGTGGGCTGTAGAACCTGACTGCCTGGCAAAGGAGGGAAGAGAAAGGCATATTATATGAAAAGGTTGTCATTTTCATCATGAAACAGGGGAAGAGAGCACGTCTGTACATTTTGGATTGCTTCCTGTCTCCTCAATTAGACTGTGAGCTCCTCAAAGGCTGGGCCTTTGTGTCCCAAGTGCTTAGGCCATTTTCTGGCACATAGTAGGTGCTTACTAAATGCTTAGTGACTGACTAATACACATTCAAGAATTCAACAGAACAAAGCCATATTCAGTTCATCAAGGAGGAGGCAAAGTAATGATATGGAATGTCAACATTATGCAATTTAGTGTCTCACTGATCATTTTGACTTCACAGATCATTCATTAATTTGTTCATGCAACCAACATTTACTACTACATAAAGGGCTCTGTGCCACATTTCCTGTACTCATGGAACTCAAAGTCTACTAGAAGGCTTGTGACACATAAACCAATGATTATAACACAAAACAGATAAATGCATTAAAAATGGTATGAAGTCCGAGGCAGCTGGGAAATAATTTTCTATTGGGGAAGAAGACTGGAAGGCTTCATGGAGGAAGTGGGATTTGAATTAGGCTTTGAATGACTGGCAGGACTGCAATGGGAGGAGAGGACTGGAGGGTGATTATTCCAGGCTGACCCAAACAAACTCTCATTGTGAAGTTATGGTACCTACAATATGGCTGAAGTCCAAATGTTGGTTAATATGGGCAGTAAGGGAAGAATAATTTGTAAAAAATTTAATTGTACTTCTGGTTAGCTATTCCCAAGACAAATTATTTGCTAAAATAAAGAATTTTGCTTCTTTCAGAGCTATTAGCACAGGAAAATATATATGCTGAACTGGGTTGCTTGATATGAAACACAAGATTTGTGAAACCCAAACACATTTTCATTTACTAGCAGCAAGTAAAAGTGACCAAATACTTTACTTAAGTATTATTCTTTGGAATAGAAACCATATACCAAAACAATCTGTGAATTTGCTAACTGTTCGTTTTTTACTGTGCTTTTTAACAGTCGACCTTTCTTTTGACATCTTTTTCTGTTGGGAAGTGAAGGATAAGATAGAAAGCATTAATCACCATGTAGCCCAATCCTACCTCCTAAACATTGCTTCCTGTGTGGGTAACTGATGTTAATTGTCATTATCAAACTTATTTCCTGTAGGACTAATGAACCACTGAATTCTCCTAATCTTAGGGGAAAGGAGAGCCTGGGGACATATACAACTGAGATAAACACTGGCACCAGTATCCCTAGCTGCATATTTTTTTTTCTGACATCAGGATCAAATGACCCCTGACTACTAGGCATGTGATCAGGGAGAATCAAAGCCCAACAGAATGTTAGAACTGGAAGTTTGGAAGCCTCCAAGGCTCAGGGAGAGAAACTCACACGAAATTATAGAAACAAAGATTTAGAGCTGGAAGTGGTCTAGAGGCATCAGATCCAAGGCTGTCCTTCTTTTAGAGATGAGGAAAGTGAGGGCCAGAGAAGTTAGACCAAGACCACAGGGGTATTCTAGGATTTGAATCTATGTCCCTCTAACACCAAACCCTGGCCCTTTTCACTGTATGATGTACACAGTGTTTAATGGTAGGATCTAAACTTGAACTCTAATGGTTAAACTCCCAAATGACTAGCTTCATTCTCTCAGGTCCTGCCATAAAGTCACTATACAGTGACTCATTTCTGGGTGGGTAGAGACCATTGTATTATATTGCCTTCTTCAGTTTTTATCTTGAAAGTCTCCTGTCCAAGGAAAGAGATCCAGTTCAACTAACATTTCATCTCAACAAGCATTTATGAAGTACTTGTGTGCCAAACACTTTACTTGATGCTGGGAGTAAAAGACAATAATGAGACAATCCTTCCCCTCAAGGAGCTGATACTTTACTCTCTGTCAGTGCCATGAGAAATGAGTCAGATTCTCTGGTCACTGAAGTGAAGACAAAGTAAGAGGCAGCCAGGGAGAGAGAAGATGGAGAGAGGCTGCTCAGGAAGAGCCATGTTTGAATCCAATCTCAAACACTTACGGCTGTGTGACCCTGGGCAACTCAGCCTCAGCTTTCCCATCTACAACATGAAGATAATTAATAATAGCCCCTACCTCACAGAGTTGTTGTAAGGGTCGAATCATAAAAGTGCTGATATAAATCAATAGGTTTTGAGTGTTGGTGCTTAAATGCATGACTCTGGGTAAGTAACTTCTACTCTCTGGGCTCCTTTGTCCTCATATGTAAAATTGGATGTCTGGGACTCTGTGATCTCTAATGTCCATTCCAGATTTACTGCCTATGAATCTATAAGATTTATTTCATTAAGGGCAATGAGCTCACACTCTGAGAGTTTTCAACAAGAGGTGCTCTAAATCACTTAAACTACTCTGGGACTGATGAATTACTGTTGAATTATAACACGGATATGCATTTTCTGGCAGAATTCTGTCGTCAGGTTTTGAAGGTCTGTCATACAGAAGGATGAGACTCATTCTATTGGACCCCAGCAGGGGAGAACCAGGAGCAATGGGTAGATGTTGCAAAGAGAGAGATTTCAGTCTGAAGTCAGGAGAACCTTCCTATGGACAGGGTGTTCTTCCTAAGTCCCTGCCAAATTCCAAATTGGCCATTCCCTCCTGCTCTGTAGCCTTCTGAGTATTTCTCTCCAAGCAGAGATGGTCCTGCTCACTAAGTAACTAAATAAAGGAAGGATGAATCCTCTCTGTTGATTCTTTTTCTCAGCATCTCTACTCAAAGGTTTTAGCTCAAAGAGGCTGAAATTTGATTATAATCTATGTGGAGGTTAGCTACAGAGCTCAATTTTCTGTACTCTCTATCTACCATTATGAGAGGTGACTGAGTACCCTCAGCAGCACTCACTATTCAGCACTTGGTACTTAGAGTTGGGGAAAGGATGGGAAAAGGCACCTTTCTGGTCTTTGAATAGTTAAAATAGATAGAAATGCACTCATTAGTGTGAACAATGAGGACCTCTGGAAAATAAACCCCAAACAATCCACTCTGAGAGTCTATTGTGAAATTTGGAAAATCCCCACGGTTCTTGCTAAGCAGTGTCTTACCTGGGGGGGTCTTTGCCCTCAAATGGATTGAATGCAATCAGGGACAGGGCATCTGGGTCATTGGCTAAGAGCTTGCCTGCCAAGTGGAATATCCATTCATTTTGCTCATAGGTCTGTTGGGAAGAAAACACACAAAAGTCATCAGTCTCAGTTGGCCAAAGACTACAAAATTATCAGTTTCACCATAAGGGTTAGTACTAGCAAAATTCGAGGTGCCTTCAATTTATCAGCAAGATTTCCCACAAAAGTCCCATCTGGGTACCCAGATGGTAATCAGCTCAGGTACCAACTAGAAAAAGGAGGTGAGGTGAAGGGAATAATCCTTTATATCCCTACTCTATGCCAGGCACCAGGTGAAGCACTTTACAAACATCATCTCATTTAATCCTCACAAATAACCTTACTGATATGATATTTATTTTACAACTGAGGAAACTGAGGCAGAGATCACGTGACTTGCCCAGGGGCACACAGCTAGTGTCTGAGGCCCGATGTGAACTCAGGCGTTGCTCCTTCCAGACCCAGCACCAAACCATCCTTGAGTCCCCGGTGATTCCTCCCCTCCTCTGATCACACAGCAGCCATTGAAGGACCTATCACATAATGCCTTGTGCTAGGGCTAGGGAGATCTAAGGACACAGAAGACATGATCTCTGACCTCAAGGTGCTATGAGTTAAGAGAAAGGATTCTAGTTTGTATGATTTGTATTTGTCTATGTTTGCATTTATCTAGTTTGTATTCATTCATATACACGCGTCCCATCTTCGATGGCAGTGAGGGCGGGCTGGGTGTGGAGGGCAGCGTCCAGACCTATGATTTCACTGAAGCAGGGATCTCTTTTGCAATGTCTAGTTCTACAAGGGCAAGGGTTCTGGGTTTTCTGTCACTTTGGTATCTGCTCTAAGGACCTTGCAGAAGGCTCCATACATAGTAGCTCTACCCATGTCCTGGATGAATGGGATGCTCTAGCTTGGAGAAACTTAAGTCATCTCAAAATTCTTCTCATGGTGCTTAGTAACTCCAGCTCTACAAGAGAGGAGGGAAAGGAATGATTTAACCTTTTCACATAATACCACCTGGCACCATGAAGGTGTGTACTGGCAGCATGGTGGCCCTGTAGGTTGACATATCCCAGGTTTAATTTCCTTCAGGATATGGTTAAGACTCATCTGTTACTTTCAAGAGCTGTCTCCCAGACAGAAGAGAATGGACTAAACTGTGCTCAGAAGAGCTGGCTTTCAGTCCTGACTTCTGATTGTGGACAGTTCATTCAAACTCTCTAAGGTTCATTTTCTTTCAGTTAAATAGGAAGAACACTGACCATCCTTTCTATACCTCACAGGATTAGATAAGGAAAAATAGGATGATACTTATAAAGGGAATTGGGACTTTTAACAGGGAATGAGGGATGTCATATATATTATAATTCTGTGGATCAAAGATATAAGAATAAGAGGCAGTGTGATGCGGTGGAGACCACTCTGAAGGATAGGAAACCCAAATTCTAGACTGGAATCTGCCACTGCCATACTTGGTGACTGAAAGTAAATCCCCTTCCCTCTCTGTGCTCCAGTGTTCTCTAAAATGACTAGATGGTCCCCAGGATCTCCTCTACTTCTGAAATTCTTCAAACTGTGTTCTCTGCCAAGAAAATCACTCCAGATATCCTATTATGTCAAGCAAGGTAGGACAATCTCTGGGTGTGTGTGTAGGGTGGACAAACAAATCTCCAGTGTCAGGCCCCTGGACAGCATTTTCAGTAGGACTATATACTGCTCTACACACTGAGAAAATACAAAAAAAATCTCATTGATCATACAGATCCCTAGACTTCTGGTCATCCCCTGAAGCTGAGTGATGATTTATTGGTTCATTCAGTACATATCTATTAAGCACCTACTATGTACAAATCACTGTTGCACTGGAATGCACCTCAGACACTGCAATTTCCCCACAAAATGTCCTCCTTTTCCCAAATTATTTTTGCAAGTAAACAGCAGGGGACACTGTGGGAGAGCTAAACCCGGCAGCTGTACCTGCAGACTGTAACTAATCTAGAACATCAATGATGACAAGAGTTTACTCGGCAAATCTTTCATAATGGTAGAGTTTGTTTTCCTTTGTTGCTATGGGAAACAAAAAGAGAAGTGAGTGGAAGCTTCCAAATACCAAGAAGAAGGAGAGCAGCTCCCACAACAGCAGATCTGCCCAGCCCTGCCAAGTTTGGGGTTTTCAAAGGAGCTCTCGATCAGTCTGCTACTTCAGTATTTCTACTGGGTCAGGTGGATGTATTTAGCTGCTGGTTAGTGACTGTGTCTGTCCCAACAGCTCAGGCTGGGGAGGAAAATTTCTCCTTTTTGTTTGAACTGGGACTTTAGTGGAATGGGGAAGTAACTAGTTACTGCTAGTAACAAGTTAACACTACAGATGACATGCTTGTTTTATGGCATTTTGTAGTTTATAGGACACCTTCCTCCCCAAAGTTCTGTGAAGGAGGCAGGAGAAGTAAAACTACCTTCATTTTATAGATGAGCAAAGTGAGATCCAGATAGGGAAGGGAACTTGCCCATGATCACATACCTAGTAAGTAGGAGAAGCAAGTCTCCAATCAAGGTCTTCTGATTTCAAGTCCAATACCTTCCGTTAAAACTCTGAGGAAACTATGGCAGTAATACCTGTCTCCATCACCAGCACTTCCCCCAGCTCCATACACAAGGACTACCTTAAGAAGGTTGTTTTCTCCTGCATGGTGGAATGGAGACAGAAGTGAACCTGGAGTCAGAAGGCATGGGCTCCAGTCCAGGCTTTACCAGTATGTGACTTTGGGCAAATCCCTTGTCCCTAGGTCTTATTCTCCTCCTTTGTAAAATAAAGGGAGTAGATTCGATTTATGGTTGAGATTCCCTTCTCCTTTCCGAGCCTCATTTTGCACTGCTAAAGAGTTTGGGCTAGCTGATCTCTAAGATCCCTTCAGGCTTCAAATCCTACGATCTATGATCCCATGTGGCTACTGGACCTTGTACTATTAGTGGGTTGATACCAAAAAGAGCTGAATTATAAAAATAAAGTAACGGTTAATAAGCACCACTATAGGACCTTGTTCCCAAGAGCAAAGAAGCACTTCCAGTAGTTCATGTAATAAACAAGTGCCATTTTATTGATTTGTAGTCCTGGTCTGACTCGCCAAAGGAGGTGAGGATGATAGGCACATGTGGTGATCACTGGCCACCTGGTGTGAGCGCTGCAAGCATTCCTGCTGTGCATGGTGGAGCAAACTCTGCACATTTTCATTGGGGTTTAAATAACACAATGGAAAAAAGCAGCAGAGGCTTGAGTTTCAGGGCTGCTAGCACAGAGATGGGGTGGGTTATGCTTAGCAGCAGCATCATAGGGATGAAGATGCCAACCATGTGACCCCAGGCTCATTCAACTGAGTTAGCCCTTGGACAATAAACAAGATGATCACTCTAGTGGTCCTTAAGCCCAGCAAAAGGATACTTCTGGAAGCAGTCCTTGGTGGGGAGAAAGGAAACTAGACTTAGTGCTCCAAGAGCCAAGGTTCTAATCTTGGCTGTGCTCCAAACTGGCAGTATGGACTTTGGACAAGGCATTCCCTTTACTGAGCTCCCATTTCTTCTCTGCAAAATGGGGGATCTGGACTAGATATGAGGTCTTTCCTAACTATGATGCTCTGCAGTATGTACCTGGGTGAGGGACAGAAGTTGTTAAGTTTCTGAGAATGCCTTGTTATTCTTTTTTAAAAGTCTTGCATACAAAAGGACAAAACTTGCCAGAGAAATGAATGAATGAAAAGCAGGGATCAATCAAACCATTACTGAAAATGATGTACGCCTTTAGGCTAAGGTCTGAATCATCTCCTGTGAAGTGCAGGGAACTTGGCATCCAGTTGGGGAAAAGGAAGAGGAATTATTCAGTGAGTGCACTTCTATGGCAGGAAGTTCTGGGGTCAGTTAGTGGAGACTCTGAGATTTCTTCTCACTTGAGCTCATGCTACAAGTGTCCCAGCATCCAGAAAGACAGGAGTCTGCGCTTTTTGTTTTCTGCTCAGGAACTGAGCCTTCTTGGGGCCTAGGCTGAGTGGCCCGAGTTCCAGTCCTGACTATTACTTTCTATGTGACCTTCCCCATTCTGAGCTTCCTCATTTTCCTTTTCTGTAAAAGGAGAAAGTTAGACTAGATGACTTCCAAGATCCCTTCTAGGTTAGGCACTCTCTGGCTTAACGACTGGTAAAGCATAATCCATGTATTTCCTTTAATGCTAAGTGTATCTTAAGAATAAAGGGGGGATTAAATGTCATAGCTACATCACTAAATCCAACAACATACATTTATTAGGTAGATTTATGTGTCAAGCACTGGAAATACAAATACAAAGAATGAGAGACTCCCTCCTTTCAAGGAGCTTATAGGGGAGATAATAAATAATAAGGCAATGATAAAATACCTAAGTAGATATAGAAGTTCCTTATTTCTGACCCTGTTAACAGATCAATGTGAAGAACAAATCCCTTCCTTGGTACCTTATAAAATAATCCCAGAATCTTTGGATGTGAAGAGATAACAGGTAAACCACAGTAGCATGATACAGTATAGGGGTTCTGTGGATAGACATCCGGAGGTGGAGAGGGAACTTGGACGGGAAACTAAAGGTATGTATTTTCACTAGCCTCTAACTGAAACTTAACATTGCCTTAAATTATTAATTTAAAAAGTTATTCTGAGAAGGGGTCCATTCATAGACTTCACTAGACTAATGAAGGGGTCCATGAACACTGCCCCCCTCCCCCAAAAAAGAAAAACTCTTGATACAGTACGAAGATGTCAGGAGATCAGGGTTAAAAGTCCAGTTGACTAAACTCTGTGACAGGACAAATTGTTGAGCTTCTTGAATCTTAGCTTTTCCGTCTATAAAATAATCCTTCCTGACATTATGTGTGTATGTATATATGTATGTGTATATGTATATATAGATATACACACATATACATATATACACATGAATATATATGTATATATGAACATACATATATATATATATATACACACATACATACATACACACATATATATGTAAGTTGATTGGTTGGCTGGTTGTTATCCTTTGTTTTCGAAGAGGACCAAAATGATATCACCATGATAAAGTGAAGTTTCAATATGTATGATTGAGGCTGATCAGACCAATACGAGCTCAGAATGCTCCACCACAGATTGGGCGCAGATAGTCCGTGTGAGTATTTAGGATGGTTACTCCAAATCTGCACATCCTACATTTCCTTTGTGCTCTCTGAATTCTGCTTTGCTCATAGAGCATGGTACCTCTCCTGATATGGGCACGCCATGCTGAGCGGTCCTGTGCCAGTGTCTCCCATGTTGCACAATCAAATCCAAAGTTCTTGAGAGAGACCTTGAGAGTGTCCTTGTATTGTCTCTTCTGACTACCAAGTGATCACCTCCCCCATGTGAGTTCTCTATAAAATAGTCCTTTTGACAAGCGTACGTTTTGCATCCAAGCAACATGGCCAGCCCATCAGAGTTGCGCTCTCTGAAGCATAGTTTGAATGCTTGGCAGATAAGTTCCAGCAAGGACCTCAGTGTTTGGTACCTTATGCTACCAGGTGATCTTCAGAATCTTCCTAAGACAGTTTGAATGGAAGTGATTCAGTTTTCTGGAATGGCGCAGGTAGACTGTCCATGTTTCACAGGCATACAACAATGAGGTCAGCACAACAGCTCTGCAGACCTTTAGTCTGGAAGTCAGTCTACTCTTCTTTCCCAAACTTTTCTTCAGAGCCTCCCAAACACTGAGCTAGCTCTGGCAATGTGTGTGTCAACCTCATTGTCAATGATACATCCCTGGAAAGTACACTACCAGGGTAAGTGAACTTATCCACAGCATTCAAAACTTCTCTATTTGTTGTAACCAATCACCTTCTCATCACCAACACTGTTTTCCATTTACCTAACTGCAATCAAACTTCATGGATGCACCTGGCAGCAAACATTGGCATCTAATAGACTGTGTGATTGTAAGGAGAAGAGACCGACAAGATGTGAGAGTGAAGAAAGCACTGTGTGGTGCAGAATGCTGGACTGATCACAAACTTATCCTTTCTAGGCTAAATACTGGCATTCACCAAAAGGGCTGCCATCAAGTAAAATGACTATGAGAAGAATTAATGTCAACATTAGAACTCTTCTCTGAGGTTGAACAGTTTGTTGCTAACCCGGAGGGAGAGTTGAGCCAACACACAGCTGGCCACAGTGGAGCAGGAAAGGAGCGGGCAGCTTTTAGAGATCTGGTGCGCAGCACTGCGTTTGCTTATGTATGTGTATACACATATGTATATGCATATACATACACATATGCACACATTCACACATGCATATATATGTATCTATTAGTATATACACACATACATATATGTATATCTATCTATCTATCTATCCATCCATCCATTCAGCGAGAGAGGGGCCCAGTGCTCTGTCCACTGAGCCACTTAGTTGCCTCTCTGGGACAAGAGGTTATTCTTTTACATTTTATGTTCCCTAGGTTATCACACAGGTGACAAAGTAACAGCTACTTATAGTTACATAAAAGATAAGGGTACATGTTTATCTCCTGTAGGTTCATTGAAAGTGTTGCTGGTCCAGGTCAGTAGCAGACAAATAAAGGAGACGTCATCCTGGAACTTAACATGGTATCCTGGTACACAATTTTGATTTCTTCTGCTAGGCCTCTATATTTAAAAAAGCTTTCTATTCCATATAGCTGGAGATTATGAATATTTGATATAATTAAAAAGTGGTTCTTAAGGTTTTTTTAGAATCAAAATTATGTCTGCATGATTATGGACAACATTTTAGTCTATAATAATGTTATGAGTCCGGGTCAGTTCACGGGTTGCGGCTATCAAAGATATTTTGCGGTCTGCATTTGCAGTATGGATATTTCTTGCCTGTCAGTCCTCAAAGGATAGTAAGTTTCTGCTGTATTATTCTAGCCATCAAGTCATGCCATACTAGGAACTCCGTTAAGTGCCAATTATTTGCAACCTGCAGTGATGTCCTGCACAACTGCTACCATTTCCTTGCATAATTGGTATTGGTCTATCTCTGGACTCCTGGTGGAGATGACCTGGTCCTGAACGCCATCATAAATCCTCTCATAAAGAAACCCACGTGACAAGAGAGAGAAAACAGGATCTGGAGGCAGGAGCTCTCAGCCTGAATCCTTACCCTGGCACTTACGGAACTATGCCACTGAACCTCTGGCCTCAGCTTCTTCATTATAACAGGAGGATAATGAGCCTCCTGCCTCACAGGACTGTCACAGAAAGTGCTCTGAAAATCTCAAAGCTCTAACACTCCTGTGGACGGTGAGCTCCTTGAGGGCACGGATGGTGTTTCGCCTCTTTGTATCTCCAGCTCTTAGCGCAGAGCCTGGTACATGGTAGATGCTTAATAAATGTTAATGGAGTTTTGTTATCATTTTATCAGTACACTACATATAGAATGGAAGACAAGTTTCCACTAAAGTCCCACGTCTCTCATGCGTGTTTATCTCTCATCAGCATTATTCATGGACCTTGATTATAATATTCCTTTATAAATGGCTTCACTTTTTTTAGGTTCTGAGTCTCTGTCTGGTATATGTGCATGGCTTCTGTGCTGGAAGCTACTTTTTCATCAAAAGCCCTTATAGTACCTTGAAACTACAGTCATGTCTATTTCAGGACTCATTCCAGTGATTACTCCTTTCACAGAGAAGAAGTATGGAGTTGTATGATACCTTTGGGACTTTTCCCAACAATCAGAAGGAAAGAATAGTTTTTGTGTCTTCAGCCTTATATACATGAGACACTTGTACTTAGTTGGAAGAAACCTGATGGGGCCTTTTTGGATGGCTATGAAAAGACCTTGTTGTTTGATGTTTCCCTTCCCCTGGGACACAGGCAGAGTAATGTAGTGTGTAAGTCTTGGGACCTGAAGTAGCACCACCAAAGTATGAATGCTGTTTCTGACCCTTTCCAGCTAGGTGGCTATGGTTGAGTCACTGCCTCTTGAGCTTCAGGCTCATCCATAAATGGGAAGAGTAGTTGCTTGTCTGCACTACCTAATATGAAAAATTGTTCTGACTAAAGCATTTTATAAAGCATAAGGAGCTTTAGAAATATGGGTTATCATTCCTCTTATTAAGGAAGACATGCATATTAACCTAGCTCTCCAGCTGTACTGCACTTCTGAATAACACCCTACTTCAGAGCTTCACTCCCAATGAAACCCAGATATAAACAGAATAAGGGAGTGTGTGTGTGTGTGTGTGTGTGTGTGTGTGTGTGTGTGTGTGTGTGTGTGCATGTGCGCCTACACAGGGAGAAAAGAAAACATATTCAATCCTTAGAAAAGAAAATGAAGAATATAGTAATAGTTTATTTCTGGACTATTGTGATCTTAAATGCCACTGATTACTGGTAAATAATCAAATGTTTCTCACACACCAGTCACATTCAAGAAGCAGATTCCTGAGTTATTAAAAATTGGGATCTAAAGATATCCATGACAGCCATGCCAGGCTTTGGGCCTACTGATTTCGATAAGCAGGCATCTCTCAAGGGCATAATCCTATGAGTTTACCCCAATTCTCTTCTAGGGTAAAAATTTTAGAGAAACTTCTCGGTGACTAAATGTTGGGCATTTAGTGGCAGGTGATAAAATGTCAAAGTCACCTGTCAGGAGCCAAAAAAGGATGGCAGCCATCTTTCCCCATATCGTGTAAGCTGACAGCAGCTTGTCAGCAGCTGGCTAAGGCAAAGCTTCAAGGGATCACCCTTCCTCTCAATCACTACTCTGACTGAAACAAAGGCCTTTTAAACAAGGTCAGTGAATCTTAAACAAAAGCACATGCCTATGACTTTAAACTATTCAAGCTTAAAACTGCACCAAGATTTTTTAGATACCTTATACTAAGGAGAATCTAGTTTTCATCTTTACAGCACAACCTTCATTAAGCAATCCTGGCACAGGCTAGCCAAGATTTCTTCCTTTCTAAAATGAGGGGGTTGAACCCCTTTCACTTATGCTCTATGCCTCTTGTTCTAAATGTCATTATTTCCAGGCTTCAGACATTTGCATCCCAAGGTTTAGGTCAGGGCTTAAAGGACCTGCAGAGGTCCCTGAATCCAGTCCATGCTTGAGTAGGAAACTCCTGTACACCACTCCCCAAATGTCATGCAGCCTCTGCCTAAAGATTTCTAATGATGAGGAACTCATTACCTCCCCAGGCAGCCTATTCCACTTTTGGATAGATCTAATAGTTAAGAAGGCTTGAAATCTGTCTCCCTAACTTCCACCAAGTCCTCCAAGTTCTGCCCTCTGGGCTTTGTAAAGTATGACTAATCGCTTCCACATGACAATCCTTCCAACGTTAGAAGACAGCTATCACATCACCTCCTTCACCTTCTCTTCCCCAGACTACATACCTACAATGCCTTCCAGCAATCATCGTATGGCATATGCTAGTTACCTTTCTCTGGGTATGGTCCAGTCTGTCCAATACCTTTCCTACAATATGGAACCAAGCTAGGACACAGTCTTCCAAATCTGCTCTGAGTTGGGTACTGGAGGCAGTTGACAGAAGGAAACAGAGCAAGAACACTGGCCATATAGCATAGATAAGACTCTGGTGCAGAGAACAGACTGCACCAGAAAAAGCCATTTTCTTGGATGATTCAAGATTCATATTTTGAAGCAGTTCCTGACCTTCTGACCCAGGGAGAGTCAGTGATCCTGGAATGAGTGGCTTCATCCAGACCTACTGTCTCTTTTATTTCAAGCTGTGTGAAGAGTTGGCTACAGCCACAATCTTTGCTGCCTGCTAGGAGAGGGATAAGCATACCTAATGCAGATTAAATGAAATTCCACTGAGGGATAAATAAAAAACCATGGCCCAAGGGAGCCTGTTATGTCACTGCAGAAGAATCTCAAAAACAACTGACAGAAAATACCACTAGGAAAAAGTCAGGGAGAAAAGCAGAGCTTAGAATAATAGCAACTTTTGAACCCTTGCTATGTTACTGAAGGATGTCTTGTGCCTGTGGTTCAAGTCACTACCTTTTTGTGCCTCTAGAGTAGCTTCGCTAGGAAAAATGAAGTGATATTTCAGGGGAAGTAAATATTTAGTCCAAAATTGGGCTCAAGGGGAGATTACTATTTATTTGGTTGTACCGATCAAATACAATTTTCAGAGCTGATACTTGACTTCCACAGGTCACAGGTTTCTTATGCAGCAGTGTATATAATAACATTTTACTTATTCTATCTAAGCAGGATGACTATTTTCTCCCAGCCCTGCCACTGACTGATTTATCAGTTTCACAGAATCTCAGTATTGCAAGGAATCCCAGAAGCCATTTAATCTAATTCTTACCCTTCTACCTTTCCAAGTGGTTACCCAGCTTCTAACTGAAGACCTTCAGTGATGGTCAACTCATAGCTTCCTAAGACAGTACATGCCCCTTTGGGACAGCTCTGATCATTAGGAAATTTTTCCTCATACTGAAACTTAGCTCTCTGTAAACTCTGGCATACTGCTCTTAATTGTGTACTCTTGGGTCAAGCAAAATAAATGTAATCCCATATAATAGCTCTTTAAATACCTTCACATCCATCAAGTTCTCTCCAAGTCTTCTCCAAAGGCAACATTCCCATTTTCTTTAATGGATTCTTGTATGACACAATTTCAAGGCTCCTCACAATCAATATTGGTAATCAAGTCCATGTCATTCCTTCGGTGAGGTACTTAGAATTAAATATAGTCATACTCAAGATAAGGTCTGACCGGGACAGGCTGTTGCAGCAGAAATATCAATCACCTCTCTCATTCTGGTTTCTGCATTTAGCAACGTTGCCTAAGCTTTTATGATTTTGAGTACCACATCCAATTTTTGGTTCATGAATCACACTCCAGCCAAACTTTCCCCATTCTGTACTTGTATAACTGACTTTTTAAACCGAAGTGCAGGACTATGCATTTCAGGACCATTGTTCTGGCCTTGTGGTCAAGGGTCTCTTCCAGATTCTGATCCCGTCATCTAATTATAATTATAAGACGATGCTCACTAATATCTCTCCTGTCTCGCTCTCTCTCTACTGGCTCCTTCCCTGCTGCTACAAACAGGCCAACTCTCTTCCAACCTTAAAAAACTAACAAAAAAACCAAACATTCTTTATTCATATTATACCTATATCTCTCCTCTCTTCTTAAACTTGTGAAAAAGAGGCAGTATATCCACTCCCTATCGTTATTCTCTCCCCTACTTCTCTTCTCAGTCCTTTGCAGTCTGGCTTTTGGTACCGTGAGTCCAATAAAACTGCTTTTTCCAGTGTTACCAATGATTCTGTAATTGCCAAATCAAACTGCCTTTTTCTTATTGCTCATCTTTCCTCACCTTTTTCTTCTGGATAGCCTCTGCTATTTTGTGTGTGTGCATGTGGATGTGTGTTTGCGTGTGTGTGCGAGTGAGAGACACACACAACAGACATACACACACAGAGACACACTGTTCGCCTTCTACTACTACTCCTTCTTCACTCCTCTTCTCTTTTTGCTAAACTTTCATCCATGTTGACTAATTGTGATTGCCCCCAAGGCTGTCTTGGGCCCTCTTCTCTTTTCTCTCTATACTGTCTTATTCAGTGATCTCATCAGTTCCTATGGGTACAATTGCCATTTCTCTGCAGATGATTCATGTATCTATATATATGAATAAATGATTAGGCATTTATTAAGCTCTTACTATGTGCAAAACATCATTTTTAGACCTGGAAATACAAACAGAAAATTAAAATAGTCCATGTCCTCGAGGAACTCACATTCTAATGGGGAAGGCCACAAATCTAGAGGGTTTCAGCTCCAAGTAAGATGGAAAGCTCTGCAAGTCTTTAGGGTGCAGTGGTAAAGGAGATGATAATGATGCCTTTTCTTTAATGTCATTTTCACTAATAAAAATCTTATCAGCTACTTATGTTGAACCATTTATTGATGTTAAGGACTTTGGTAGTGAGAACTTTCTTTCCTGGGTATTCTGTACACCAGCACAGGCAATATCCAGGCTGCATTTTCCCAGGAGTTGCTTCTTCAGTGATGCTTGGGTTTGGGGCAGGGGTTGGCAATGGAAGCACTGAGATTCCCAAGGCTCTTGGGAAAGCAAGGTGGTGGTTAAGGTAATGGTGGTGCTTTCCCTTGCCTTGCATGTACTGTTTCCTGTCTCTCTCTCTCAGGGTGCTTTGCTGCTTTAGCCAGGCTAAACTGGCTCATTTTTCCATAGGTGGCAGTTGGTCAGCATTCATTGGGGATAGCTGGCTCTTTCTCCATAGGAATTGCTTTCCCAGATACTGGCTGCGGGGCATGCGCTAGATACAGACTAGTAGGAAGAAATCTAGCCTTGGTCTCTCTTCTGAGCTCCAGTCTTATATCACCAACTGCCTATTGGGTATTTTAAGAGAGATGTCCTTAAGGCATCTCAGATTCAACATGTTCAAACAAATCCTTAACTTTGAAACTCTCTCTCCCAAGCCTTCTTACTCATGAGCTTCCCTGTTATTGTGGAGTGTATCAATGTCCTCCAAGTTACCTAGATTTTGGAGCTGTGCTATTCTTGGCACCTCACTCTTACCCTAGAGATCCAATCAGTTGCCAAATCTTGTCACTTCTATTGTCACTACCTCTTGTATGTGTCCCTTCCTACTCACAACCACCACCCTAGTTCTGGGCCTCATTATCTCCGGTCTGGAGGATCCCAATGACCTCCTAATGGATGTCCTGGCTTGAAGTCTCCCTCTACTTCTATCTATCCTCCACAGAGATGCCAAAGTGATCTTCCTAAAGAGTAGATCCGGCCACATCTCTCCATGTTTCACAAATTCCAGTGACTTCCTACTACACGCAGGATCAAATATGAAGTCCTTTGCTTGGCAATTAAAACTTTTCACAACCCGATACCATCCTACCTATCCCCAGTCTACTTATATTTTACTCCCTTATATTGAGCCTTATCAGTCCATCTGATGTTCCTTGCACCTTCTATCCTCAATCTCTGGGCCTTTGCACAAGCTGTCCCCCATTCCCAGAGTGTTCTCCCGTCTCACCCTGACCTCCTAGAACCCATGGCTTCTTTCAAAAGTTAGCTTGGATGTTGCTTTCTGCAGGAGGCTTTTCCTTGATCTTCCCCCTTCTTTGACACCCCCACCCCACTGCTGCTAGAGTTTTCCCTGCTGAGCTTACTTTTCATTTACTCAGTATATCTCATATGTTTAACTATGTTTTTCTTTGCTGTCTTCCAGATTAGAACCTGAGCCCTTTGAGGGCAGGGGCTATTTTGGCCTTTCTTTATATTATCAGCACTTAGTATATTGCCTGGCATGTAGTAACTGCTTAAAATATTTAACTGCTGAGTCACTGACTGATCCAAAACTAAACAACTTTGATATTTCATTCATTATGTTAATATAAAATTATAAGCTTTTTATTTGGATTCACTTAATGATAGGCAAATACACACTTATTAGGAAGGAAGACATGGGCTTACATTCTGCTTCTGACCCAAACTGGCTTGTCCAAGTAACTTAACATCGCAGTAATTCAGGCAACTTTCTATGACTATAAATTGCTGATCTATATTGGTAAAAGGAGTTTCCTTACTGGGAGTTCTTTATATCAGTAAAACCACAGTTCTAGATACCCCTTTTCCCCATTGTACTATACCAGGTTTGGGGGAGATGAAAATAATTAAAAACATGGTCCCTTATTTCTTAAAGCTTTTATATTTTCCCTTCTCTACAGTAAACACCCAATGTTTCTTTGATCTTCCAATAACACTTGTGATGTAGCAAAAATAACAACAAAAAAAAACCCTAAAGCTTAGTCTAAATTAATAGAAGTATCTGGCAAAAGAAGACAGATGAGAGTCATACTGTACTCTATCCTGATCAGACCACATCTGGAGTATTGTGTTCATGGTTACAAACTCTCTTCCTATCCTAGACATCCTTTTGTCATTACGCTCCAGTTTGGAAAGATCTTTCTTAAAAGGAATGTTTTCGGGGGCAGAGCCAAGATGGCGGAGTAGAAAGACTCACATATGCTAGCTATGAACCCACAGCCCATGGATCAACTCTAAAAAGAACTCCCAACAAATTCTGGAACAGTGGAAGCCTCGCAGCAACACAGTAAAGGAGATTTCCGTTCCAGAGAGCCCTGAAAAACCGATCCCAAAGGTCCATCTCACACAGGACGGGAGTGGAGCCCTGCCCTGCCCTGGCTGCCCGGCACTGAGAGGAGCGAGCAGATACGAGCAGACTTCAGGGAGGGAATCTCCAGCGGCCA
>CM053769.1:40772471-40830145 GCA_028658325.1 Potorous gilbertii | reverse complement strand
ACGGAAATCTTTTGCATGACTACACATGTATGGCCTGAATTGAATTGAATCTCAGTGGGGATAGGAGGGAGGAAGGGAGAGAAGTTGGAACTCAAAGTTTTAGGAACGAATGTTGAGAATTGTTTTTCCGTGCAACTTGGAAATAAGAAATACAGATAATGGGGTATAGAAATCTATCTTGCCCTACAAGAAAAGAGAAAAGATGGGGATAAACGAGAGGAGGGGTGTGATAGAAGGGAGAGCAGACTAGGGGAAAGAGTAATCAAAATGCATGGTGTCTTGGGGTTGGGGAAGGGGAGAGATGGGGAGAAAATTTGGAACTCAGAATCTTCTCTGACAACTAAAAATAAATAAAGTTTCAAAAAAAAAAGTTTATGTCAATCCATTCACCTCTTCTTTGGATCTGAAGATTCATATTTCCAAATTCATTGTGGAAGGAACTTTTCATGCTTTGGTAAAAACATTTATTTGAAAATTTATTCTTTTCATTTTCTGCGATGTGTTGTTACAACCTCAGTGTCCAGGACATTGTCTTGGAAGGGCTTATACAATCAGGGCACTGACTTTAAATGTCAAATTTGGCTTAGTCAAGTGACACCCTTGGAGGACTTAGTCACTAACTCCATATGCACAGGGATATAACATGTCATCTAAAAAAAGTCCCCTGAATCACACTGTTAAGACAGATGGTCCACAATGTGAGCAGAAATGTCCTCATCCATCTGTTGATTCTGCCTATGAAATTTAAAATTCTGAATGTCAGATAATGATTATAGTTTACATTTCCATCAAACTTTAAGACTGACAAAGAGCTTTCACACATATCATCTCTTCTAATTCTCACAATCACCATGATTGGTAGAGAGTGCAAATATCATTATTTTTACATTATTGGCGAAGACGCTAATACTTTCAGAGATTAAGTGATTTGCCCAAGGTTGCAGTAACAGAGGTGGAAATCAAACCTGGACCTTCTGACTCCTACTCTAAGGTATTTTCTCTTATAACATGCTGAGGTGAGACATTCATTCAGCAAACATTTAATAAGTGTGAGAACTATGCTTTCAGCGTCCCACATGTTTATGACGTCTTTAGATGAGGCAGGCTTAGTGAGGGATCTTATCATAGCACTTGTTTGAGCTTCATTGGCAAAGTATACTAATATTCAAGTCCCTATATTAAGTTTACGTCAAGACAGAAAAGTTTTTCTGCATACAAATTCCATGAAACCAAACTAGACTCCATGTCTCCCAAAGCAAGTACGCATACAGAATATGCTCAGGTTTCATAGTGTGAGTCATATGCAGCTGCATTCTTGAATCTGTAGTTATCCTTACTACGGTGGGGCAAAAAGCATTAAACTAAATCAGAAGATGTGTGTTCAAACCCTGGCTTTGGCATTTACTAGCAGTGTAACCATGGGCAAGTCTTTTAACAACTCTGCTCCTTCCAGGCTCTAAGTTCAGTGGCCATTCATCGGCCCTATCCCACTGCTGATGGCAAGGAAACTTGGTATATTCATCCCTCTCTAGGCTCTTGGTAGGACTCACCCCCCACCGCCCCACTGTCCTGGGGTAGCTCAGAACTGCTAAGCCCAAGTGATCCATGAGCCCCAGCCTGCCCAATAACAAAGGTTATCAGCATGTGCTATCATGCCGTTCCTAGTCACTTAACTGCTCCAAACTTGGCTTTCAAATCTATGAAGTGGAGAATAAACATTCTTATACTAACTACGTGTTAGGATTTTTATGAGGAAAGCCTTTGTAAACAATTTTAAAATGTTCTATGAATGTGAGCTATTGCTCTTAGTATGGTTACTTAATTACAAACCTGCTCATACGGCCAGAAAGACTGGTATATTGGGTAAAAGTAAAACAGGTAAACAATGCACAGATATTAACATGGCAGCCCTTTATTACTAAAAAAAGCTACCGCAGATTAATTAATTCTATCACAATGTAAAAGTATAGGAATTAAAGAGGAATAAAACAGTCACATTGCAAAAGAGAATTCCCTGGGTACATATAAGAGAAAATATGGAAGGACTAATCCAACCTAAATCTATTCCCAGCTTGTAAAATTGGACCACCTGGACATGATTTTCCATGACAAATTTTCAAACCATAACTGACCCTCTTGTATATTAATATAGGAGGTATGAAGTGTGTATTAATGCACTTCAACAAGGGGAGAAAGTAGAGATGCCAGAATGTAGAGAAACTGTGTTCCACCACATATTCTACTATAATAGAAATGTTAGCTATCATCATCATGATACTATCTGTGCAATGGAAAATCAAACAATCACAGGATTTGAAAGCCCTTAGAGATCAATTTGTCCAAGCTTATGTTACTAATGAGGAGAGAGAAGTCAGAAGACACTGTTTCTTTCCTAAGGTCACACAAGTAATACGTAGCGAATAGGGCTCTCTGACTCACAATTCCCTTCTCCCACACCATGCTGCCTCTCAAATTTAAGATGATGGCAGGTCTGGATAAAGTGAGAGAATTTGGATTGAGGACCTAGCGCTTCCTACTTATGCTTCTCTTAATCCCACCCTGGCCACTTGTTGTTGTCCACCTTGCCTGACCCTGCATGTTCCCAGCTGCCGAATCACCAGGAACCTCATGCTAGGAACAGTGACGGTGGTGTCTTAATTGTATCTGGGACTACTGCCCTCAAGTATGTCACATGGTCCACTACATAGCTACTCAGCCACTTTCTTGGAAATAAGGGATGAGCATCTCTTAAATACTTACTATGTGCCAGGCACTGAGCTAAGTCTTTTTTCCCAAAACACACTTGGGGGGCGGGTGCTTTCATTATTCCCATTTTATTATGGATGAAACCAAGGCAGAAAGAGGTTCCTTGACTAGTACGCAGTCTCACAACTCGTAAACGTTGGAAGCTGGATATGAATCCAGATCTTCCTGATTCCAGGGCCCAGTATTCTATCCCTGGCACCATCAGCCTTGTGGTCATGAACTTTTCCGAACTTCTTTTGGCACACCCCCACCCTCCTCCTTACCCCTTTTCTAGTTTTGGAACTATAACCAAATTAATATCATCATTAATTACCACTGGAAAGGGCATATCAAACAACTCGCTTATGGCTCTGTTACCATCCCTGTGGCAAATCAAAACATCCCTCCCTGGTTTACCACTTCTGGACAAATTTTGTTTTCCCCAGTAGAATATAAGCTCCTTGAGGGCAGAGACTATCTTTTTTTTTGTATTTGTATCCTAAGAGGTTGCCACATAGTAGGTGCTTAATAAATACGTTTTTCATCCCTTCATTCTGGGGGAGAAAAAGGGCCTATTATGTGTCATTGAATTTGTCTTCAAGATAACCTCAGTTTTTCCTGAGATGCCTTACCTGGAAAGCAGCAAACCACATGAGCCAGTCTAGCCGATAGTGATATGGAGAGATCAGGCATGGTCTCCTCTTCAGGTTTCCAGGCTTACATTTGAACTCATATTCCTCCCATACTGCAGTGGAGTCATTGGCTTCCAGACTGGAAGTGCCCTGAATAATGACCTCAGTCCTCTCTTTGGTGATGCTGTGGGGAAACAAGGCAGAGTTAGGGCAGGCTGCAACGTGATAGGTCATTAATTCCTCACTGATTCATTTTGCTTCCAGTGGGAGACTGGACTCCCTTTGACTTTTTCCTTTGGCTTTTGAGAGAGGGTGTTTTGGCAAAGCTAAGGTTCTTGGCCTCCTCAGCTCACTGTCTTTTGAATTGGCACACTTAGTTATCCCATTTTCTTCCCCTCTCCCAAAGCAAACATAGGTAATTGAAATTCATAATGTTTTCTTGTATTATACAGATATTTAAACGTGGGGCCAGGATTTGAATTCATACCTATATGCGCTTGAGTAGTGGTCTGATGCTATGCCTGGTGTTTCTTTCCTGTTTCCTTCTCTTCATTGATAAATGAGATTTGCCTGGAATTCAACTCAGTCTACACTCCAAGGCAAACTTCCTCTGTTAGGTCATCTTGAACTACACATCATCAAATGGGGCTTCTATAGCAAGCTCAGTGGTAATGGGGCTCTGGGTCAGGTCAGTAAGAATAATCACCATTGCACACATTTCTTTCTTTTTTTTTTTTTTGCATAGAGGACCTGTCTTCACATAAACCAAGAGATAGGTGGGTATAGATTTGTGGGTAGGAGTTTCGCCTTTTTTGTCTCAAGTCCAATCTACTTGCTGGCTCTCTTGGGATCAGGAATTGTAACTGGCTCCATTGGCAACATGGTGGAAGACTTGATGGTCTCAGCCCACAATTGTGAGCAGGAAGTGGTTGAGTAGACTAAAGAATGCCAGGAAGGGAGAACTATGCAGTCAAAGGCTCTGGGAGTACACAGGTGACCAGAGGACAGAGGCAGGCTTCTCACAAGGAAGATGGTGCTGTTTTCATCCCAAAAGCAAACATTCTGCTTTTTTGAGAATGCCACGTCAGTAAGGGAGGAAGGTGATGGGAGGTACTTCCCATCTTGCCAATATGTGTTGTTGGCTTAGGATCCTGGGGATCCTGAAGTAAAACCCTCTTGTCCTCACTGCAGGACAAGAACACAGGGCCCTTGTCAGGAGAAGCAGCAGCACAGTAGAAGTGTCCAGAGTGAGCTCTTTGGAGCTGAGCACTTTCTCTAGAGCAAGACCCCAACCTTTTATGCAGAAGTCATTGCTGCCACTGACAGTCTGGACCAGGACACTGACGCAGTTGCTGCCATCATGCTCACATTTGCAGAACTTGCTAATGACAAGTGTCTCATCCTTGTTTAGCTCCCATGGTACCAGAGCACCCAATGTGGAAGCCACAAGAATACTCTGGTCCCCAATCCAGGAGAGGTTAGTCAGCCTAAATTTGGTCTGGACCCTGGCCAAGCAGAAGCCCTTGCTGGGGCCATGCAGGAGTCCTTGAAAAGTTGCAGGGAGGCAGACTAGGATGTGCCCAGAAGTCAGGAGTCATTGGGCAAGTAGGAGGCATGTGCTTTTAGGACAGCAAATCCCTCCACATGACTGGCTCCAACTCTCATCCACTCCCCACATGGTGTCCACTTGGGCTCTCTGCCCCTGTCCTGCCAGAGGACAGAGCCCCCAATTTCCAAGAGACTTGCCTCCCTCTCACATTTCTAAAGTCCACAAAGCACTTCTGTGAGTGAGGTAGTACAACCATGTGAGGAGTAGTACAAAGATTATTACCTTCTATTTTATATAAGAGGAAACCAAGACTCAGGGAGGGAGAATGACCTGCCTTAGGTCACACAGTAGTTAAGGGGCAAAGCCAAAATCTGAGGCCAGATTCTTGATTCCAAGTTCAGAGTTCCACAGACTGTCTCTCTGTGTTCATGTAGCTAATGGTCTGCCATGCCTCTTCTTACCAATAATACTACTCTGGTCTTACTTAAAAGTAAACTCTAAGCACAGCCCCCTAAATTATGACCTTGGACCTCCCTTGACTTGGGAGTCACCAAGGGAAAGAGTTATCACTTCCTGTTTTGTCTGTGGGGAAATTTTCATAATTTTGACAACTTGCCAGGGTTCTAGTACATTATTAGTAAAGCCAAGTCCAGAACCTTCTAATTCTTATCCCAATGCTATATCCAGAGTGGGATAGCAGCCATAGAGCAAGCCTAGTAAAGCTCCATGATGCCATGGCTGGGCAGAATTCCCCAGTGTCTAGTCACTGTTGCTCTACCTCCCTGGGAAAATGACTAAAAGTTTTAGCCTCTACCAGAGGCAATGAAAATTACTTTATTCAGATATTTGACAATTTTTTCATGTCAAAATTGTTTCTAGTTCTTTAGAGTTACAAATTATAATGCTGTATCTATCAAAAGGCAGCATAATGTAAGTAGGAATAAGAACTCAAGAGTTGAGTTGCTGGTGAGTCGAGGTAGTTACTATGGTAGCAATACTATCTTAATGCTGGGGGAGTCCCTCAGCATCAGGACTCTTGAAAGTGACACAGTCTATGTGGGGAAAAAAAATGGTGTATCTAGTAGGTATCAGTAATAAGTTTAGCCCCTAGCAAGCACTCAAGAAATACCTGTTGACTGATCAATTGTAACCGAGACAAGCCAAGCAGAATAGTGGCTCCATCAGCTGGATAGAAGATTGGAAAGTTCCTCCTAATTTTTTATTCCTTCTGTCTTTGAGTCAATGGCATGTAACTTTAGTTCTATTGTGGTATAATGAAGGTTTCTCTCTCTCTCTCTCTCTCTCTCTCTCTCTCTCTCTCTCTCTCTCTCCTCTTAGTTACTGGCTGGCTGTCTATTCCACTGTAGTCAGCTCAGAAAATCCCAGACACAGTGCTTAAAGAACACCCATTAATAGCTGACTCATGGGGCCCCATTAACAGCTATCTGAAGGCATTCAAGCATGGACCATTCTGGCTGAGAAATGGGTCTCACAAAGCCATTGCTCAGCAGCAGTTGGGGGTGGGAGTAGAAGTCATAAGAAGTTGTTAGGATAGGAGGATGGAGAGTTGTGCCAAGGAAAACAGAAAATGAAAACAAAATCATTGTACCTAATTGGAAGTCTATAGAGAGGGTTACAAAGATAGCCCCTCAGAGGGTCCTCATATATGTTCTCAGGATGCCACACAGCAAACACTTATGTTCTTTATATGCATGTTACTTGCACTTCAGGTATTCACTCTACATTTAGTAACTATCTGATGTTTGCAATGGTACAGTTAATGCTGAGGGAGCTACAGAGATAAATCAGATATGGTCCCTTGCCTAAAAGGGAAATATGAAATAAAAATATGTAATACAATAAAAATAATTATACAATTATAACACAGACTAGAACAGGGTAAGAGTATAAGATATCTGAGGTTTGAAGAAAGAAAAATCACTTTTGCCTGGTGGGCTCTAGGAATGATTTATAGTCCAGGTGAAACTTCAGCTAGGCCTTGAACTCAAGCCCAAAGAGAATGGGATGGGGCTCTGGGAGATGGCAGGGATTCCAGTTTGCTTGAAACACAGAACACAGAGTAAAGATCGGGGGAGACAAGAATAGGTGGGCATGAGAAAAGAACCACCAGCCCTATTTGTAGACAGGACTTTAGTGACAAAATCAGATGCTCCTATGCATGCAATTAAAGGAACTGAATGGAATTCAATACACACACACACACACACACACACACACACACATATATGCATATTTGGGATTTATATGTGTTTTTCATAGGGACAGTTAGGTGGTGCAGTGGGTAGAGGGCTCAGCCTGGAGTCAGGAAGACTCACCTTCCTATACTTACTAGCTATGTGACCCTGGCCAAGTCACTTAATTTTGTTTACCTCAGTTTCCTCTTCTGTAAAATGAGCTGGAGAAGGAAATGGCAAACCACTCCTGTGTCTCTGGCAAGAAGATGCCAAAGGGAATATGAAGGATCGGACATGACTGTAAAATGACTGAACAAGAGGCAGTTTTCCATCCTCTCTCCCTTTCCCCTTTTCCTTTCGTTTAGGGAGTCAAAGGGATTTCAGTAATGAAAGAGAATTCACTTGGTGGGGAAGTAGGCCCTGTTCTCATTTAATCCTGTGACAGTCTCTTCCACCAAACAAATTAAAATTTGCATATCACATGTAATAAGTCTTTTTCACATGAGTTAATTAATGACTGCATGACTGAGTTCTCTGATTATGGGCCCTGATGAGCTACTCACTGGTCAGAAACACAGTGGAAACAAGGGATAACAATTTCTATTAATAATAATAGTGCCTACCATGTATTCTAAATTGCACTTCTCACACTCTTGAATGTTCAGTATGAGCTGGAATCATTTTTTATTGGTTGACATAGGGTAGCGTTACCCAAACATGATGGAAGTACATCCTCTTTGGGTTCTGCTAACTTTACAAACAGAAATGACACAAAAGAAGGAACAAGGATCCCCAAGGAGACACCAACCAATCAATAAACAAGTATTTATTAAGTACAAATTATGAGCCAGACGTTGTGTCAAGTACTAGGGATGCAAGTACAATGAAACAATCCCTCTCTGAAAGGAATTTATATATGTAATTGGAAAGACAAGTACAGATAAAAATATATACAGCATAAATATAAAAGGAATTACTATAAATACATACAAAGTAATTAAATACACGGTAGTTTTGAGAGTGAAGGCATTGATAGTTGTTGGGGGTTCAGGAAAGGCATGGAGATATAAAAGATGGATTATCTTGTGTGAGGAAAAGGAAGACGGCCTGTTTGGCTGGATGGAAGAAAGAGCAGGTGAGAATGATGGTGGGAAGAGAGGTTGGGAAGGGCTTTGCAAGCCAAACAGAGGGGATTATGTTTTATTCTAGAGGTCACAGGAGCCACTGGAGTTGGCTGAGTAGGGGCATCACATGGTCCAATCAGAGTTTAAGGAAAACTGCACTGGCTGTGGTGTGTAGGACAGAAGGGCACAGGGAGACCAACCAGGAGGCTGCTACAATACTCTAAGTAAGAGGCGATAACTAAGGTGGCAACTATGTGAGTAGAGAGAAGGCACTGCATGTGACAGATCTTGTGAAAGAAGTCAGGGCAAGGTTTGACAACGGACTCGTGGGTAAAGGAGAGTGAAGAGCTGGAGATAATGCACTAAGCAGGATGCCTGGCACATAAGCACATGCTTAATAAATATCTATTGACTTGACTATAAGAAACCCAGAGTCTATTCCTTTAGATGTAGACATCCCCTTCTAAAGTACTGCTGAGAAGTGAAATCAGCAGAGCTAGGGAACAGTATGCCCAATGACAACATCGATGGAGAAGGGTAGAACAGTCGCCACAAAACAATCAAAGGAATAGTGAAAGATTACAAAGAAGAAGGTTGGGCCCAAAGAAGAGATATGAGGAGATGCCTGCCCCCTGCTCCTTTGTGGCAGTGGGGCTGGGGTGGTTTATGGCTGTGGAAAACTGCAGATGACATTAGATTTTTAAAATGGATCAATGTGCTGATTCTTTTTCTTTTCTTTAAAAAAATTTTTTTTGGTTAATATAAGGGATGGCTTTCAGAGAGGGGGAAAGAATGGCATGAGGGGGACATCTAGGCAATGTAAAAATAAAAGACAATCAATAAAAAGTCTATTTTTCAGCATAGTGAACCCTGGAGGCTGTGAACATTGCTCTTTCTGGCTGGAAGCTCTCTTCTTTCCATTCTCTTCAGTGCCTTAGTTCCAGGGAGCCTTACTTGGAGGCTTGGCTGTGCCACAAACATGTGATGTGTAAGTGGGGCATGGCTTACTTTATGTAAGGCACTTCCTCACTTTGGGCCTTAGTTTCCTCATCAGTAAAATGAGGCGTTTAAACAACAGAATATCACAGAAGGCACTTTTCACAGATTCTTAGCGTGGGAAGGACCCAAGAAGCTGTCTAGACCAAATGACTGCTGAATAAGAAACCCTTCTACAACACACCTAACAAGTGATGATCCAGAGACCCATGGTGCCATCTTTTTTGGACCAGACATTATGCTTTTATATAGCATGGAAAGAAAATTTGTCTCTATAATTTACTCATTGCTTTTAGTTTTGCCCTTTGTTGTCAAACGAACAAATCTTCTTTCTTTTGTCTTCTCCAGCCTAAATATCCCTATTACCTTCCCCAGGATCCTCCCCTAGCCTAACTGGGCATGAACTTATGGTCATTTACCATCTTGGCTGCCCTTCCTTAGACATTCTCCAATTTACCAAAGTCCTTCCTACAATGTATTGTCTAGAAGTGAACACAATATCACCTAAGACTACTTTAGCTTTGTTTTGACTCTTAATTACCCTGTTGACTCATATCGAGCTTTCAGTCCACTAAAACCACTAGATCTTTTTTTAGATGAACTACAGGTGGGTCATGCCTCCCTCATCTTATACTTTGTGAAACTCAGTTTTTGAACTCAAGTGTAAGACTAAATTTATTTTCTTCCCTATTAATCTCTAGATTAGCTTCAGTGTTCAAGACTCTAAAGATCTTTTTGTATTTTAATTCTGTCATTCAGTGTGTTAGCTATCCTTCATAGCTTTGTGTTCTCTATAAATTTGGTAAACATACCACCTATGCCTTTGTCTGAGTCATTAATTAAAATGTTATATAGAGGATGACCAAACACAGATTTCTAGGGAACTCCACTGGAGTCTAAGCTGACATCAAACCTTTAATTAATCGGTCCAATGATTCCTTAGATTGAAGATCCATAGCCCGATAGGGCTTTATTTTAAAGTCCAACCCTTTAATTTTAGAAATGAGGAAACCAAGGCCCAGAAAAGTTAAATGACTTGCCCAATGTCACACATTTGGTAGGTAGCAGTGGCAGAATTTAAACTTGTCCAGTGATTCCAAGTTAGTTTTCTTTTGGCCCTGTGTTTCCTTGAGGCTGCCTATTCAACCAGCTCCAAACCATCTAACTGTGGTATCCCTTAGTACTGTACACCTCTCCATCTTTTCTACAAGAATAGCATGAGAGACTTTATCTCACCCTTTTAGTGACATCGAGGTAAACTAGATTTTGTTACTCCCTTGATTTACCAGTCTAGTGACGCTTGTCCAAAAAACAACAAACAAAAGCCAAAATAAAAGTGACCCGGCATGACTTGTTTTCAGTGAAAGTATGCTAGCCTTTTGTGATCACCCCTTCCTTCTGCAGATGCTCATCCGCCATCGCCTTAATACAGAATTCTAGAATTATGCCATGAATCAAAGGCAAACCCAATGATCTGAGAGTTTTCAGACTCAACCTTCTTCCATTTGGGGGAGATCTAGATAACATTTGCTTTTGTCCAGTCCTTTGTACCTTTGCTGTTTTCTGTAAACTTTTAGATGACTGATGCTGGTCCAGCCACCACATGCGCCATATTCTTTAGTATGCTAACATGACCTCTTGGGTCACATAACTCTCACTCATCAAGGACAGCTATGCACTCTCTCATGATTATGTCTTTATCTTTTGGTTATCAACTCCTTATTAGATAGTCTTGTTCTGTCCTTTCCAGGCCAAAGATCATTCTCTTTTTCAGAGAAAACAGAAGCAAAATAACCCAAGTAAGATGCCTTCTGTCCATTGTTAATTGTCCCAAGCAATGTGATCTTTTATTCTCTTCAATTATTTTATCCAACTTAGCTGGAAGAAAATCCTCATTTTATTGTCCTTAATTTTCCTTGTCAGCCTTAGCTCATTTTGAACATTAGCGCTTCTGACACTGTTCTTTCAGGGCCAGCCCATGCTTCTATAGTCATCCTCTGTCATTTACCCTTGCTTCCATCTTTTGGACATTTTTTTAAAAAATCTAAGTTGACTGGCAAGTTTTCCATGCATCCACATTGGTATCTTTGGACCAATTCCTCCTTTTTATCCTCACCATAAATGTTTCTCTTTTTATATTCAGAATTTCACCTTGGGCATTTCCTATTAGCTGGGGCTGATTGTATGGAACTTTACTAAAACAAGATCTTCTATCTATGCTTCCTCGAGAACCCTCAGAATCAGTTCCCTTAAAATCTAGGGTAACGTTCAACTATATTCAGTTTTCCTCTACTTCTCTTTCACAGATTCCAAGACAGAGCAGTCACTTCCCTCCAAGGCTCCTTCTCATTTTTTTCTACCTCAGGAACCAGGTCTTTGTTGGTTAAGCTCAAATCCAGACAAAATTTCCTGTTTTGGTTCGTGTATTTTTGGAAAGAGTTAATTATCATCATGACAAATCAAGAAAATACTAGCTGTTCTGCTAAGGGTACACGTGAAAGGGCAAATCCATGAGATATCCAGATAACTGAAGACCCAGTCCTGCTTCCCCCCAACACCATTCTACCCACCATGTTTCTATGCCAGGCTTATAAACTGCTTCAGGATTTATCTACTACGTTGGATTGGCTACACCTTGCATTGATGGGAAAAACTCCCACACTGAGAGCTACAAACACTGACAAAAATCATAAATCCTTATTTATTTGTGTATATATTACCTTACCTTTTTACAAGACTGTGACATCCTTGAGGACAGGCATCATGCCTCCTTATTCCCATGTTTCTATCCCACAGAAAACAAAACCAGAACGAAAAGATGACTATGGATAAAAGACAACCTGGAACTGAATCATACCTTCCAAATGCTCCGTAAGTGTTGACTATTCTGAGAGGGTTGAATGAGGTATTCATAACTTGCTTGGAATTAAGCAAATTCATAATCACAGGAATGCTGAGGCCAGCAATCAGAACACCTAAAAAGACATTTACCAGTCTTCGAACCAAACAACCTGAAAATAAGAGAAAGAGAAATGAATTCAAGTTTTTAGTTTGGGATGGTAGAGTAAACACTGGACTGAAAACACTGGAATGGCCGTCTGCAGACATGGGTGCAAGTTCTGGCTTCATCTTTTACTGGCAGCATGACTTTGGGCAAAACACATTACTCTCCTGAGACTGTTTCCTTGTCTGTAAAATGGGTGTAATAGTACTTTGGGAAGAAAGTATTTATAAAAACTAAAATGTTATGTGTACTGTTGTTATTCCCTCCAACTCTCTCAAGGCTGATTTATTTTTTAATTACCAGATTACAATGTGGCTATCTGATTGGTATATTCCATAGGCTTGGAATAGCCTCTGGGACTCTACTTTCTAAAGTTCTTAGTCCAAATCAGTCTGATTCTTAACAATCTATGATGTAATTTTGCCAAAGCTGCAATTTTCTCTAAATATTAGGCAAAAGGTCTAAACCAAACAACATATGTCTTAAAGACTGCAGGGAAAATAGCTCAGTTGGAAATGGCATATGACTGTGATGGAATATTACTGTGGAATAAGAAATAGCAAATATTAGAAATTCAGAGAAATACGGAAAGAAGAAACATGAACTGACACAGTGAAAAAGGGAGAGCTAGGAGAACAAGATAGACAGAGATACCAATAAAGGCAATGAAAAGCTAGAAGGAATGCAAACTCTGAGTTATTGTAATGACTAATCTTGGTACTGGAGGACAGGTAATGAACCATGCACACCTCCTCCTGGCAGAGAGATAAGGGTCTGGGGGTTGGGGGGAGGAGGAGGGCAGGATGCTGCACACCATGTCCAAAGATGGTCACTGTTTTAGATATATTTGATTAACTTTTTCTTGCTTACAAGAGGTTTACTGCTATAAGGATTTTGATAAATAACTGTGATTAAATATAAGAAAAGCAATAATGGAACTTAAAAAAAAGAACACTAAGTCAGAGTTCACATACTCTTTTAAAGATATGGAGGTCTTAACTCCATTTGAGTGAAAATCTATGTAAGTGAAAGGGTGGGTTTGATTGAATAGATCAACCAAATCACCCAAAGGAGAAGAAGCATTTACACTGGACCTACTACGTGCCACTAAGGGCTTTACAAATATTACTGCACTTAAACTCCATAACAACCCTGTGAGGTAGGTGCTATATATTAGAGCCATTTTGCTGTTGGGCAAATTGAGGAAAATAAAGGCTAGGTGACTTGTCCTGGGTCACGCATCTAGTAGCAAATATCCAAGGCTAGATTAGAACTAAGGTCTTTTTGACTCCAAGCCCAGTTTGCTTATAAGATGCTCGGATACCTGTATGAAGAGAAATGAATTATTAGTCAACCAAACAATCATATACTTGTGATTAAAGAGAATGGAATGAGTTGATAGGAAGTGTTCAGATTGGCTGAGGAAACTTAGTCATGAGGGCCCTTTGGGTTGCCTATAAAATAGAAGACCAAATTATTTAAGCATCTGGCAGAGATTGGGATTCTAGTGAGTGAGAGGCAAATGAGGAGAGAGTTTCAGTTAAACCCCATGAGTCACTTGGAGGAAGAAGAAAGCACTTTGAGCCAGCCTTGGTTTCCTTCCCCTCTCTGCATGCCTTGGCTGGAGGAGGAATCTGAGTTTCAAAGGTCTGGAGGGATTTCATACTACTCATCTTCCCATTAGCGTTCTAGTATAATCCTCCCTGAGACAGCAATGGCTGGTGCTATGGTCTGTATTGGGTGACAGGGAAAGACTAGACGTAGATCCACAGGTCTTAAAGGAGACCCCGCCATATCTAATGGAGACTTCTTATGCACCCTTCCCCTAGAAATGGAGTAAAGGAATTCCAGGAACTAGGAACTGAGTTACTTTCATGCACTCACTGGTTTTTAGCCATTTATGCTATGGTAGTTTGGCTGACTAAATTGATTTTCAGCCGACAGTCAAGGCAGAAAGTACCCAGCTCGTGAGTTATGTAGCCCCTCAGGCTTACTCTGAGACTCTTGAAGGGAGATGGTAGCCCAGCTCCGGGATGAGTGGGAGTTGGGATTGAACCTCAGAGCGCATGCTACATATGTCTAATACTATGGTGTTCTCCAAACTGGTTTTTTCCATGTATCCTTTCAGATTATTTAATGGTGGTTCTCCACTGCTGGTAAGATCAACTCTAAATTCCTTTATCTGGAATCCAAAGCTCTTCATCCTCTGGTCTCAACCTATGCTTCAAACTTTAGTTTCCTTTTCTTAATGACACAATACTCAGTACCAACCAGGCCAGCTGGCTCTCTGGTCTCTGAATAATCATGTGCATGCTTATCAGTGAACTTTCCCCAAAACTTTTTTTACTATAGTTTATGTAGCTGAGTCTTCTCCATTCTGTTCTGTAATAGGTGACTTCTGTAGGGATGTTCTATATCTGGCTTTAAAAAATCAAGTTTAAACTAGTTAATACAATGACCAACCACAACTCCAGGGCACAGACTGTAAACTATGCTCTCCTGACAAAGATGATGGACCCAAGATGAAGAAAAAAGACCTAATGGTTTTGGACATGGAAAACGTGCATTTATTTTGTCTATGCTTGTAAGTTTTCTTTTTTTTCTTTTTAATTTTTGTATGGATAGAGAGACTGGGGAAAGGGGACAGTGATAATGTTGCCAAAATTAAGAAAAAATTTTAACTCATGTAAAAAAGTGAACAGGAGGGAACATAATGAAATAGAGGAAAACACAGACAAGCAAAAACAGCTTCAACATAATATGTTGAATTTATTATATGTACATGTAAAAAGACCAAAGTTGTACATTACATTTACAATTTCACATACACTCTTCTCTTCTACTTTGTACATGTAAACATTCCTTTTTTCGTGTTAAATTAAGAATAAAACAATGAAAAAGTCAAGTGTGGAATCTGGAAATTTTGGCTAAGTTATCTAGGTCTTAGTGGAAGGAAAGCTCCATAGCTATCAACAGTGTGATCCTACTGCGATAAAGATGTCCTATATTAGCATCCAGGAAGAGGGAGAGTAATGTTCTCCTCCTCTGTCCTGGAGAATTCTGTTCAGGCCTAAGTACACTTTAGGAAGGACACTGACAAGATGGAGTCTATTAAGTGCACAGCAACCAGGATGATGAGGGAACTTGAACCTATGCCCTCTGTTGGGAGAACTGGAATGCTTGGTATGGAAAAAGAGATAGCTTAAGTTGGGGGTCTGGAGAGATGACATCACATCAATAGGAAGAGGGCTAGAGGGACAACATGACATCAATAGGAGGGGGGCTGGAGGGATGACATGACATCAATAGGATCACACTTCTTCTACTTATCCCCAAAGGACAAAACTAAGACCAGAGGCTAGGAGTTACAGAGAGGCATATGTTAGCCCAATGTAAAGAAAAACATCCTAGCAATTAGAAGTATTCAAGAATGAAATGGGCTGCCTTTGGGGGTAACAAATTCCCCATCAAGGACAGTATTTAAGTGGAGGCTGAATGACCACTCATCAGAGATTTTTGCTCCAGCATGATGTCTGAAGTCAAAATCTACAATATTTAGCTTTGCTGTACCTTAGTTTTCTTGTTTGTAAAGTGGGGTGATAAAATTTATACTTCCTACTTCATAGAGTTGTGAGGAAAGTGCTTAGTAAAGAAAAAAGTGGTATAAAAATATTGCAGATTATTCTGAATGTATCTTATTTTCCACATTAGATGACAGGTTTCCTGAGGGCAAAGATGATTTTATGGGTCTTTTGTGTTACCTCCAGTAGTCCACACAGGGCCCATCAATTGGTACAGATTCAGTTCACCTTTATTAACTGATTTGTGAATTAATTTTTAGTATCATCATAGACAGTGCCTAGGGTAGCCCTTGTATGTGTAATAACCCACCTTCTCATATCACCTGAAGGTTTAGAAAGCACTTTCCTCACAACAACCTGGGGAGGCAGGTAGTGCAAATATTATACTGGGTTTACAGATGAGGATGATGAGAATCAGACAGGCCAAGTGATTCGCTTGGAGCTACGTGGCTAGGAATGTTCGGTTTGGGATTTAGAACACAAGCGCTCTTTCCTGCCTATTAGGGATAACTGAAGCCTGGGGAAATATTCCGTCCATCTATTAAGAGTGAGAAGGGCAGGAAGAAGAGTTTAGATGCATGCAGAATCTGCTGTAATGGGAACTGTGGGGTTAAACCCACCCGGCACCACTCCACCCACCCTCCACTTGTGCCTCTGTAGGAGTCTGAGTCAGAGGCACAAGGTGTAACTGCCACTCCAAGAAGGGGGAATGAGTCTCATTAGGGGATGCTTTCCTCAGTGCCTCCGACCATTTAGCCCATCTCTTACTGTTTTTTTCGTAGGTTGGATCACTTAATTTTTTTTAACATTCACTTTTTTAGTTTGAGTTTCAAATTCTCTCCCTCCCTCTGGCCCTGACCCTACTCTTTGAGAAGGCAAGCAATGATACCCACTATACATATGAAGTCATACAAAACATATTTCCATATTAGCCATGTTGCCAAAAAAAAGAGCAAGAAAAATTAAGTTTTTAATTTTAAAAATTAAAAAGGCAAGAAAAAATATGCTTCAAACTGCACTCGCAGTTTATTAGTTCTCTTTCTGGAGGCAGAGAGCATTTTTTTTTTGGTCATATATCCTTAGGAACTGTCATGGATCATTGTCTGTCACAGTTGATCATCCTTATAACATCGTTGTTATTGTGTGTAATGTTCTTGTTTTGTTCACTTCATTTTGCATCAGTTCATGTGGGTCTGTCTAGGTTTTTCTGAAATCAGCCTGCTCATCATTTCTTATAGCACAATAGTATTCCATCCCAATCAAATACCCCAACTTGTTCAGTCATTCCCCAAGTGATGGGCATCCCTTCAATGTCCAATTCTTTGTCACCACAAAACAAGTTGCTATACATATTTTTGTACAGTTTTACAGCCTTTTGGGCATAGTTTCAAATTGCTCTCTAGAATAACTAGGTCAATTTATATCTCCACCAAGTGCCCTTGCTTTTTTACATCTCTCCAGCATTTGTTATTTTCTTTTTCCATTATATTAGCCAATCTGATAGATGTGAGATGACCTCTCAGAATTTTTTAAATTTGCATTTCTCTAGTTATTAGATTTAGAGTATTTTTTATATGACTATTGACAGCTTTGATTTCTTTTTCTGAAAACTTCTTTTTTATATCCTTTGACCATTTATCAATGGCTCTTAATTTTTATAAATTTGACTCAGTTTTCTCTGTATTTGAGAAATGAAGTCTTTATCATGGAAACTTGCTGCACTTCTAATTGTTGCTGCACTAGTTTTGTTTGTGACAAATCTTTTTAATTTCATATAGTCAAAATTATCCATTTTTATATCCCAAGATCCCTTTACCTCATGTTTGGTCATCCATAGATATGACAGGTAATTATTTCCATGTTCCTCTCATTTGCTTAAGGTCTCACCTTCTATGTTTAAGTCACATGCCCATTTTGACCTTATCTTACTATACAGTATGAACTTCCTTAAAGAGGAGATAACTAAGACCCAGAGTAAATGACTTGCTGAGGTCACATGATTAGTAGAACACAACATAGAAAAAAAGGGATTTTATACCTATTCCAAAGATATCTCACTATTCCATCTGGAAAGGTGTACCAATTAAAAAGTTTTGACCAGTTAAAAATCTGAAATAAATCTAGTCCTTGCAGGACATATAATGAAACGAAACTACCTACAAAATTCAAATGTTATTTCAGGGGAAACTACCACTTCACATGAAACAAATGTTGTAGGATAGAACTCTATGCTTTGGTTTATTGAGTGACAATGTCTTGCTGTCTTTTGAGTTACTAAATTGGTGAGAAATAGCATCCTGAAGGGTATAAAGAACCTCTCTCCTCTTACATCTGGCCTGTTTCCTTGTGAAATCCCTGGGCATGTGAAACAAATTTTTCTTGGGATAGAAATTAGGTGAGGAAGGAGCTAAGTGCACATCAGCCCAAGCTTAATTAGGCCCTTCTCCTCTTGGTTAAAAAAAAATCCCATATTTCCTTTTTCATGATTATCTGTAGCACAGTGATGCCAAGTTCAAATTCACAGCCAAGCTTCACACTCCCAAATGGGCCTCCAACTCTCACCTTTGGTGCTTAAATCCTGTGATTCTGTACTTGCTGGAGAAATGAAGATTAAACATGTTTTTAAGGTTAGTGGCCATTTAATGACTTGCTTAATTAAGGAAGCAAAGGGTCCAGCATGTATGTGTCTGAACTATTATAATTCCCCAAAGATGATCAGAGCTGAGCCATGGGATCAGTGGGAAATAGTGGGAAACTGAAAGTAATGAGGTACACAGGAGGACTTGGCTCCCCACTGAGCTTTTAAAAAGAAGGCATTTGTAGGACTGATTCATCAAACCTTGTGACTTCACTTCTCCATCCCCAAAATGAGCTCCATACCACGTGCCAACAATCCTAAACACCCGCTGGTCTCAGATACAAAGCCTCAGAAAGTTCAAACAAATGGAATGTCTCTACCCTTTAATTTTGTAAGGAAAAGATAAAGATTTTTGATATGTATACAGGCTAACACCATTTGTTTATTCATAATATTTTACATTTAAATATTAATAAATAGTTTTACATTTAAACACTTTTATTACTACTTATTAACATATAGCTTATATCCCCTTAATAATAAAAACTCACTCCTATAACGTTTTAATATTTACAAACAACTTTCCTCATAATAAGTCTATTAGTTAGTTAAGCAGTACAGATATCATTATTCCAATTTTATAGATGAGGGAATCAAGACTCAGTGGTGCAGTGAGTAGAGTGATGGACTTGTAGTCAGGAAGAACTAAGTTCAAATCCTGCTACAGGCACTTAGCTGAGTGACCCAGGTCAAGTCATTTAACCTCTCTCTACCTCAGTTTCCTCATTTGTAAAGAAGGGATAACATCACAACTCCACAAGGTAGGTGTTGTTGAGGGACAAGTGTTGTGATCCTCACCCTATTGTTGTGAAGAGCACATGAGATAACATACATAAAGCACTTTGCAAACCTTAAAATGCTACATAAATGAAATTATCATTAGAGAGGTGGAGAGGCCTGCTCAAGGTTATACAGCTAATCCACGTCAGAGCCATGTCTCTCTTTCTATACAGCACAATTCCTTTTCAACACAAAAGAACACATCCTGGAGTCATCCCAATTTTCTATTTCTGCTGTTACCTCCATTGATTAGCCTGTGCATTGACATTGGAGGCTCATGAGGATGACTGGACTGATGTGCTTCAGTCACAGTGCCTCACAGAGAGCAGGTGGTGGTGTTCATAGCTAAACGTTGTGTTAAGAGGTTTTATGGTACAGCATTGATAACACCTAATTGAGAAGGAGAAGATCTGGGTACTAGGCCTCATTCATCCACTAGCTGCTATATCACCTCACATCTTGAGCTTGTTCCTTCATCTAGATATCTAAAATGCCTAGAAAGCGATTTGTGTGAAAAGGACCTGGAGGTCTTAGTGGCTTGTAAGTTTAACATGAGTCGCTCAAGAAATGTGGCAGCTAAGAGAATAATCTTTGCATTACTAAAAGGCTAGCGTCCAGAGCAAAGAAGAGGATGAGTCTATCCTACAAGACATCTGGAGTATCCTGGGGGTCTCATTTTAGGAGGGCTAGAATCCAGAGTGGGGAATGGCAGGGGGGACAGATAAAGCAGCAATAGCAGACAAAGGAACAGGATAGGAAACGTGCTACAGAAGAACTGTTTGACACAACAACTGGGGTGGTTGAGCCTAGAGAAGAGATTTAGAGCAGGAGAACACAGGATTTGTGAAGGGCTCAGATGTAGGCGAGAGTTCAGACTCACAGGGCTTGGCCCCAGAGGGCAGAACTAGGAGTAATGGTTATAAGTGGCAAAGAGATCGACTGAGGTTTGATGGAAAGGAAGATTCCCCCACCATGAGATACCGGAAAATTGGCTCCTCATTCTCGCTCGCTGAATGCCCACTTGTCCGGTGTGGGGCAAAAGGAATTGCTTTGGAACTTCTCACTGACCAAATGGCTCCTGAGTTCCCTCCAAGCTCTGAGATTCTTGGATTCTGTTATCATCAAAAACCCTCCAATCACTGAAGACTGGGCAGGTGTTATTTTTTAAATAATAATACTAACAACAATAGCTAGCATATGGCACCTATTAGGTTTTATCTAGATAATGTGATAAGTGCTTTACAAATACTACCTCACTTGATTCTTAGAACACCTCTGAGGTAGGCGCTGTTATAATCCCCATTTTACAGATGAGGAAACTGAGGCAAAGAGAGGCTAGATGACTTTGTCCAAGGTCATTCAGTCAGTAAGTGTCTGAGGCCAGATTTGAATGCAGATCTTGCTGACTCCAGGCCTGGCAGTCTATTCACTGCTCCATCTGGATGCCTACTTCTGTGTTAATATAGCATGTAGTGCACACACACTGCAAGGTCTGTACCAGAATTTGCTCTTGCTGTTTGTTCTTCATTACGGAAGAGGACGATGGCATCAGGAAGGTGATGCCGTGACTTGTAAGTGAATTGGATTTAAGCGAGTCAGGGCTGTGCAGTCACCAGCCTCACTCTCTCCTCCCCAGCCATCTGAGTCCAATGGCAAGATAGAGATCAGAACAGATGAAGATGACCCTGTATTCAGTGGGAGACCTTGGCCTTTTTAAGGGAAGATCTTTCCCAGGCCTCAGTTTGTCTGAGGGAACACCCAATCAGTGATTAAGACTAAAAAGGAAATAAAGCAAAAAAATAACCTCTATTACCTACTCCAAAAAAAAAAAAAATCAATCTGGGAGAGGAAGACCCTCAGGGCTTCAGGCCAGAACTAAAACAACCACTATCTATATTCACCCAAACAACGACCAGCTGAGGCTTGGAACCTACTACTGGCCCCTCCGTGAGAGCCAGTGATTTGGGTTTAAGGCACTGTCAAGTTGTTCCATTTGAACCCCAATGGGCTATATTAAGGCCTGGTTTTCTTTCCTGTGCTGTACTTCCAGAAATCATAGACTACGGTACTCACAGAACTTCTCTGTTTACAGGAAGCACACTCAGGCTCAGAGAAGGGACACAGCTGACTGGGCCACATCTTTTTCCTATCTCCAAAGCCCTGGAGATTGTACTTGTATCCCCAATGCCTAGTACCATACCTGTAAAGATACAAATAGCACAGCTCTTCTAGAGCAATGCTTTCTAAACGCAGCTAAGGCAGTTAGCCCCAGCATTGTCCAATGCCCTTTCCTGGCTGGGTGTCTCTTCCTTGGATGCCACCATCCCTTCACGTTAGAAAGAAAGCTTTATTACATCTCAGAGCAAAAGGGACTTCAGTGCTCCTCTCATTCAACCCTTCTTCCCCTATGTATAGAAAGGGAAAGTGAGGCTGAGAAGGAAGTGATTCATCCAAGATCACACTGTGAATTAGCTGTAGAGCTAGGAACAGCTTCCTCTCTCCTGAATCCTAGCCTAGGACTCTTACTAATGATGCAATAAGCCATGACAGCTTTTGGGCAAATTTGGGAAGAAAAAATTCAAGAAATGACAACATTCAACATAGTTAGAAAACATTCTAACGTGAAGACTGCCTGACAGGAAGCACAGCCTGTGCCCTCCAGGTAGGCAAATGCAAATCATCCACAAGCCTCTCATTGTACAATACCTGGATATGCCCGTGGGAAATCCTGATGGAGACCATTGTTTTGAAGACTTATTCTTCCCGGAAAATAACTCACCATATCTCACAGGGGGCTTATTCTCCCTTGCCTCTTCAAGCTGCATTTTGTGGACTTGATCTTTAACCCCTCCCGGCTGAGAGCCAAACAGGAACTCCAAGGCAGCATCATCAAAGCAGGCAATACTGGGAACGATGGTCAACCAGTTTAAGAAGCTCAGGTTTCCACTAATGATAAGAATCACCTAAAGGGGGAGGGGAGAGAAGGAAAGAAAAAGATGTATTGAAAGTATTTCCCTCTAACAGAAGCAGCTTTCCTAGCTGATGGATCAGTTATTTTCCACAGGAGAGAAAAGAGAATATTTCTGACACTTAATGGTTTAAAAATGGCTGTGATTTGTGGAACACTGCCTCTCAAAGCAATCACAATTTCAGGGACCCGAAGGGCAGTTGAGGGATGTGTGATGGCTGTAAAAAAGCTACAGCATCTTAACAGTGATGACCGTGGGTGAGAAGAGGCATCATTAGGGGCATGTGTAACAGGAAATGGAAGGGAACCTATCCTGTAGCAGGAACAAGGGATGACAGATGGACAACCCAAGTTCTACAGTGGTGTCCACTGAAAGAATCAAAGGAAGGTTTCTATTATAGTGGACGGACTGTGGTATTGTAGAAAGAAGGCTGGATTTGGAGCCAGAAGATGCTGAATTTGAATTCCAACTCTGCCACTTTCTATACCTTTGATTATTCAGTTTCCTCAGTTGCACAATGAGGCATTTGGGCTAAATTACCTAAGGTTCCTTTCAGTTCTCGATCCTATGATATAAACTTCAGAAAAAGGTCTATCTCAAATAGTATTTTTTTTATCTGCCATTTTTATTGATTTTTATTTTTATATCACTGTCATCCCTGAATATCTCCTTGCCCCTTTCCCTACTCAGTGAGCTAGCCCTTGTAACAAAGAATTAAAAAAAAAAATAAAGATCAGCTAACATGACAAAAAAGGAAGATGACAAATGTTGGAAGGGATGTGGGAAAACTGGGGCACTAATGCATTGTTGGCAGAGTTGTGAACTGATGCAACCATTCTGGAGAGCAATTTGAAATTATGCCCAAAGGACTATAAAATTGTGTATACCCTTTGACTCAGCAATCTACATCCCAAAGACATACAAAAGGGAAAAGACCTAAATATTTATAGCAGTTCTTTTTGTGGTGGCTAAGATTTGGAAATCATGAGGTCTCCCATTAACTGGGGAATGACTAAACAAGTTGTGGTATATGATTGTGATGGAATATTCTTATGTCATAAGAAGTGACAAGCAGTATGATTTCTGAAAAACCTGGAAAGACTTACACGAACTGATGCAGGACCAGGAGAACACTTACACAGTAATGGCAATATGTAGGATAAAGAACTGTGAATGACTTAGCTATTCTCAGCAATACATTCACCCAAGAGAATCCTAAAAGACTAATGGTGAAGCATACTATCCACCTCCAGAGAATTGTCCGAATACAAACTAAAGCATCACTTTCTTTGAGTCTTCTTATATAAAATGACTAATATGGAAATATTTTACATAATTGTACATATATAATCTTTATCTGATTGCTTACCACCTCAGGGAAGAGGGAATGGAAGGAATGAAGGATGGATAGAATTTGGAACTCAAAACTTAAAAAAAACCCCAAATGTCAAAAAAAATGGTTTTAACATGTAATTGGGAGGAAAATAAAATATTATTTATTAGAAATTAAAAAAGAAAAGGAAGTTCAGCAAAACTATCCAAGACATACATCTGATCTGACAGTGTATGTAATGTTCCCTGCCTGTAAATCCCCTGACCTTTGCAGAGAAGGAGGGAAGGATGGATTTTCTCAACTATTCTTTAGGATCAAACCTCTTGGTAATTATAATTGGTGTATTTCTTTTTACCATCCTCTATTTCTTTCACTGACCCAAATGAACTATATCTGTGTGTCCAAAAAGAGTTGGTAAATGTGATAGCTGAGTCACTGTTAGTGATATTTGAAAGATCATGGTAAAGAGGGGAGACACCACAGGATTGGAGAAGGGTAAATGCTATTTCAGTTTTCAAAAAAAGTAAAGGGTACACAGTCTACAAACTATAGTTTAGTGAGCTGGGCCTAGGAAAATTCTCGAAAAGGACCATTAAAGAGATGGTTGGTGAACATCTAGAAAGGGAAGAGGTGATTACAAAGAGCCAACATGGCTTCATCAAAAACAGATCATATTCAGGCTAACCTTGTTTGCTTTTTTGATAGGACTACCAAGAGTAAATGAGGGAAGTGCCATGTAATCACTGCTACTGGTTCAGTATCAGTGTAGCAGAAAATCTCCAGCAGAGTACTCAAGGATCTACACTTGGCTTAAAGCTACTGGATATTTTTAGTTAATGATTCTGATTGGAGGATGGATGGTATGTTCATCAAATGTGCAGATAACACAAAACTGAAGGGATAATTAACTCTGTGAATGATGGGGTCAAGATCCAAAAAGATCTTGACAGACTAGACCACTGCTAGTGGTCTTTCCCAATGCTCAAACTCTTTGATTCTGGGAAAATATGACCATGATCAAAGGTCATTTCTAAAATCAAGATTCATTTTGACCTGAACCGTGCTCAGTTAATACTTAATCTCCAGCTTGGACATCTGAACAAGTAGCGAAATAGTTTAGATATTTCTTGCAAGTACTGGCTACAATAAACTGGCATAGAATTTAATGTCTTTGCACAAGGTAACCAATAATAGTATTTCAGAACTTTATAGCTGAAGAAAAATTTATTTGATTTTAGTTGTGAACCTAATATGAGGCAGCCTGGCAGAGTAGATAGAGAGCTAAGGTTGGAGTTAGGTTACATAGGTTCAAATCCTGTCTCTGAAATGTATTAATTGTGGGGCTCTTGGCAAGTCATCTGATTTCTATGCGACTCACCCTATTCCCCTAAGACTGATTCTCGAAGTCATACACGCTGGTGCTATAAACATATCAGGAGTTTCCACAATGACATAATTGTAAGCTCAAATCCGGAGTTCTCCATACTGATGAAATTACGGGGCCTTTGAATATTCATATAAAAACGTATTCCTAAGTAACATTCCTAAACATGGAACATTGTGAATATTACAATCAAAGGGAGTTGAAACCAATAATTTTTTAAGCTGCCAAAAGTCTTGTTCAAGGAATTAAAATACATCTGATTTCCCCCCGATATCGGTGAAATTAACTTTAAAAAAAATCAAATGCTTTTCATAACCTTGTTTCCTGACCACACTCTACAAATTAGACAGCACAGAGTAGTATGTTAAGTGTGAAGATGTCAGGAAAATTAAGACTTCATTGATGCTGTGAAACTGATCTCAGTAATAAGAGAACAAGAAGCCAAGTTTTAATTTGTTTATTGTCAGGTGTTCAAATTTGAATACTATTACCTAGAGAGGGAATTAGACTTGGTTTGTGTTGCAACTAAGACCCACAGAGAGAAGCTACAGGGAGGCAGATTTCAGCTTATTACCAAGGAAACCTTCCTTCCCAGTGGAGCTCTCTCTTCAGGAAAGAGGGAGCCAACTTTGGGAGTTAATATCGGTGAATGGGCACTGCCTCAGGCAACGACCCCTGTGAAGGACCTGAACTTAAAAAGGCTGATGATCCCCACTGCATCCTGGGCACGTCTAGTTGTCTTCTCTCGATCTGGCCCCTGGACCTGGATGGCTCTGGAGGAGGAAGTGAGGCTGCCGACTTTGCACAGCCCTCCCTCCCAGTCGCACTGTACTTTCCTGATGTCACGGTCCCCTTTGAGCATGAAGGACAAGCAGCAGCAGCCAGCTGGGGAGTTCCTGAATTCCTGAAGATCACAATCCCTGGGGAAGCTGGAGGGATGCAGGTGATCCCTCTACGCCTCCCAGCTCTTCAGCGCTACCTACGGTCGCCTCAGCTACTCTTCTTGACACCGCGGCGCCTCCACGCAATCGGGCGCTCGGTCTTCATGAAGAAAAGAATTTCAAACGGGAATCGTTGCTGTTTTATTACTTGTCATTAGCGAGACACTGGATTGGGAAGAACGCGCCGGGAAGACCTGAGGTCCGGGCTAACCCCTGTCACAAGCTGGTGGTGCGGCCCTGGACAATTACTCAGCCCGAAATGGTTACTTACACTTCATTAAAGATGTGACCTTTCCTGTTAAACTTTATTAACTAAAGAGAGATAGGAGGCTAGTAAATTTCATCTCTTTAAATAGAGACTTCCCTTTTGGGTTCCCATGAATTTACTCTAATCTTGGCCCATGGGTATTTCCTTGGTTACAGAAGACACCAGGATCAGCCAAAAATTGATTTCTTTTGGCTCTCTGACAGACCTGGAAATAGTAAAAACTTATTAATTCAGACTCCATTCATTTGGGACATTTCAGACGGTGCAAACTGAAAATACATTTTAGAGAGATAATTTTTAAAAAGTAAGTATTTGCTTTCAAGCATTTAGAAGCACCTATCCCTAATTTCCATGGTAACTACAAATCACTCTCATCTATGCATTAAGTTTGATTCCATTAAGATGTCTACTAGGTAATAATAGTTTCTTAGGCTCCTTTGAATTAATAAACTTAAAAGCAATAAACTAGTTTTCCTTCAAACTGATTTACAATTCAGGCGTTTCACCATTTGTAGGTGGGCCTTATCCATCCCCCTCAACCAGCTAAAATCATTGAGATTTGACATCTAACTTACAGATATTTATTCTTACTATAGGTAAAAATAATTCTCTTTTAGCATCTAACTCTGGTGTCTTAACATGGTATGGAGCAGGCAGTGTCACCCTAGGCTCTGGAATACTAGCTAATAATTTGCTTTGTGCTTTAATGTTTCCAAGATGCTTTACCAATGTTATTTTAGTTTATCCTCACAACAACCATGAGAGCTTGCTAGCCCTAACCTTATTATCACCCCATTTTAAAGATGAGAAAAGTAAGGCAGAGTTAAGTGACTTGCCCAGGCTCACACAGCTGGTAAGTGAACTGAGGAAAATGAGCCTTCTTGATTCCAGGCTCTGCCCACTCTGCCCCCTAGGCGACTACTTAAATTTAATTTGCATTATTAATATTTAGTAAGTCTAGAAAGTAACAAAATAGCATATTGAGTTCTGATTTGTAATGACTGCCAATTTCTGAGGAGTAAATGCTCACAATGAAAATTTAATTGGAAGAATGTTTTATCAACAACAGAAACAGGAAAATTCGGAGGAGTTGGTTTGAGGAGAAATATGAGTTCTGTTCTGGAAATGCTGAGTGTGAGATGCTTATAGGACATCTGGTTCAAAATGTCCAGTGGGAAATTTATGTATATATCTATATCTATATATGTCTGGGAATGTGGGGATATATAGAATTGGGACTCGTGTGCATATAATTAATAACTGAACACATAGGAGCTGATGATATCACCAAATGAGATGATCTGTCTGTTTATCTCATTGGAGGGTACTGATAGTGGCGTGACAGGAATAAAGGTCCAACTACGGTGACTGAGAGAGTGAGTTACACACAGGAAGGAGGAAAACTAAGAGAAAGCACTGTAAAAACTCAGAGGAGAGGGAATATCCTGGAAAAGGTAGGAGTGTCAGATAGTCTAAAACTTACTAGCTCTTTGGCTTTGGGAGTGTCCCCTAGTTTATTTGAGTCTCAATTTCCTTATCATAAAATGGGAATAGTTATATTTATAATACTGTTCATTTCACATAGCCATTGTAAAGAAAAATGCTTCGTAGGCTTGAAAATGCTATATAGATGTGAATTATCATCTTGGACTTCAAAGTTTTCTATACTCATGATAAAGGCCTCTGCCAGGCACGGAAACAAGGACTCAGTAGCTGGCCTGGATCTTGTCCCTCAGAATAATATAGATTTTGGTGGTAGTCAGAGCTCATTATGAAAGAATTTTAACTTTTTCTTTTTTTTTTTTTTTTAGCAATCTTGAGATCTTTGCTTGTATGGGGGTGAGCAAAACTTCCATACAAGGTAGTATTTTAAGTCAAAAAGACTACAGTAGGCCCCTTAGAAATGGAGTCCCTTTAGAAAGGGAAGAGGCTCTCTTTATTTTCTCTGTATTTTATACTGTGTTGAATAAAACAAACTATATGCTTATGTCCTTGTTAGCTTGAGTACTTTCAGGGGAGGGGCAGTTAGGTGGTGCAGTGGATACTGCAAGTCAGGAGGACCTGAGTGCAAATTTCACCTCAGACACCTGACACTCACTAGCTGTGTGACCTTGGGCAAGTCACTTAACCCCAATTGCCTCATCCTGGGTCATCTCTAGTCATACTGATGAATCACTGGATTCAGATGGCTCTGAAGAAGTAAGGCCAGCAAACTGCACAGCCCTCCCTCACTCAAAAACAAAGTCAAGTGCAAGTCATGCCGTTACTTCTCTGATGGCATGGTCTTCTTTGGCAATGAAGGATGAACACACACACACACACACACACACACACACACACACACACTTTCAGGGGACTTGAAGGCATCCCTTTCTGTGGAAGTTTCATATGCTGCTGATGTTCTCAAGTGCCACCTGGGTAAAGGCAAAGTGAGCCTGATATTAAAGTTACCAGGATTTCCCTGGGTTAGTACATAAATCAGAGGAAATCTGAGGGGCATTATCAAGTTTACCTGGGTCTGTCATGTTGGATCCAGGGCCCAAATAACACTTAGGTTACAGGAGGAAAGTTCTTTGCATATAATTAAGCCCTATATAAATGTTAGTCGTTATTGATAATGATAGAGCACTAGGCCTGAAGTCAGGAAGACCTAAATTTAAAACTGGCCTTACACACTCACTAGCTATGTGACCTAGGGCAAGTCACTGAAGCTCTGCTGGTCTCAATTTTGTCAACTGTAAAATGGAGTATAATTGCCCCTACCTCCTAAGGGCGCTATGGGGAGCAAAGGAGATAACGTGTAAAGCCTTGGCACGGCGTAGGTGCTATATAAATGCTATTATTAATAACGATGATGATGACAATAACTTTCTTCAGTGCCTATGCTTTTGTCAGCACGAATCCTCCTGCTACGTTACAAACTGTAATTCCTTCTGTTTCAGTCAATGGCCTTCACGAGTTCCTTGGCCAACATGATAATGTGCCTCTCTGAATTAAACTAAGCTGCTCCTAGGGCAAAGGAACACACTGCCTATCACCAGGTCCATATTTGAAGCCTCGCTTGAATCAACTGACGCTTGTATCTCGCTGGTGAGTCTTTTCAAAATCCTTAAATAAGGCTGTACTGCAGCCAAGTCCATCACCCAGGAGTCAGTGCAGCTAGACAAGTAGATAGGACTGAGACAAGTAGATAGATTGACTGAGTGCTTATTTTATGTCAGGCACTGTGTAAAGTGCTGAGGATACAAAGACAAGTGTGGCAGTTCTTGCCTTCAAGGAGCTAACATTCTAACTGTGAGACAAAACATAAATGGGTGCTGAAAAGTGAGGGGGATCTGGTTCAGACAGGGCCGGAGAAAAATAAGTCAAAAATTCACCATCTGGAGCTGGAGGGGCAAGGTAGTCACAGTTCAAGGTTCTGTTGGAGAGAAAGATTTTATTTGACCTATCCTTCAAAGCTCCCTCCCACACCAAGCTATGTGGCCTACAACCCTAAAACTTGGCCCACTAAGAGAACTTACTAGTATCCCTGTTCCCTAGGGTATCTCCTCTGACCTAAGTAAGAGTACTGAAATCCAATGCATATGCCTCTGGCAGTGGTAATTCAACACAACTGCACTGCTCAGGAGTTAGGTCTTATGGAGAAGGACTCAATGGACTTACAGAAGAGGCACGTCATCAAGACTTGGATTGGAGGTCTCAGTTTTTAGCAGAGTGATAACTGGTATGTGAAGGGTACAGACACCAAAGGGACCTGGGCAAGCATAATTGTGAATGTTGCATTTCCGTTTAATGACTGAAGCTTTCTGTTCCCTATCTATCTTATTGGGGGAGGGAGGTTCATTTTGCCTCACTCAAATCATAATGGGCAATTTTGGATGAGAGGTGATTTTATGGTTTTGCAACATCTGTTCCATAGCAGCTAGGGCCCAGTAACAAGTAAGTAACTTTTTCAAAAGAGTAGCAAGTGCCTTTGGGGCACTTATTGCTCCAGAAATCTAAGGGTCATTTATTCTGGCCACTTCTACAATCCTGTTAAAGACTTCACTAAAGCCTCCTCTATATGGACATAGATCAACCAAAAATGGCAACTACCATATCTTAATGGTCCAGGGGGAGAGATTGCTGAGTGGCCCACTTAAGAGCTATATCTTCTTCTGGGCCTCACTCAAAAGATGCAGACTTACAGGTGATTTGATAAAGAGGGGTCATTAAAATACTTAGGGAGGAATATGGATTCTCTAAAACTCCAAGAATCTGATAGCCTCTAGGCTTTCTTTTTAGTTTATGTAGAATCAAGAGTCAGCATCTTCTGGGCTGTGTCCAGAATCATCTAGATTCTCCTTATCCACCATATTTCTCTAAACTTGACTAAGCAGACTGCCTGGATTTTCTTAGGGATTTTTTTTTCCCCTACTTCATCTCTCACATGGGCCACCATCTGATCTACCCTATTGAAAGTTCTCTGGTGTGATAATCGTAGAGATAGGGGAAAAAACACCTGGTATTGTCTGGCCCAGTTAATATGATGTCATCCATGTAGTGGCATACATCAGTGCCCTCAGGAAGGGAAGCCTCTTTTAGGTCTCTGCCCAACAGAATATGGCAGTATAAGAGAATTCAGGTAGCCTTAGGAAAGGACAGTGAAGACATACTGAACTGAGCCGAAAGTGACCTGACTACTTTCAGTCACAGGAATAGAGAAAAAAAAGTGTAGGCGAGGTTAATTCAACTCATCCTGGGCCACAATGGCAAACCACAATGATGTAGTCATGAATAGCTGCAATAACGGGCATTCACTCAGCTCTCTGTAGTCCACTGTAAGGTACTGGATGACATCTGCCTTCCTGATGGGACAGGTAGGATTTTTGTAAGGGAAGCTGGTAAAACAAAGTACTCCAGATTTCTAAATCTCCATCATCAGTGAGGAGTCATCAGAGACCTGATACTGTTTGGAGTTAACTGTATAGGATAGTTTGGGCAATTCCAATTGTTTCCACTTTGACCTATTCACAAAAACCTAAACAGAAGTTGCTGAGAAGATCCATATAAACACCAACTCATAAGAGGTCATGATACGGTCTTTCATTTACAACACTCCATTAGAAATTGGGGTACCTAGATAGGCTTGTTGGGTTTCATTATACAACATCCACAGGAATAGAGAAAAAGTATTGGGGAAGAAGATAACTCCATTCTACCCAGGTTAGGCTAGGCCAGGGCTACCTGGTCTACCACATTCCCCTCTTTGTGGTTTTAAACAAAATCATTTGATATTAATTACATGGGATGGCTCAGACAATTTCAAAGATTTCCATCTGGTTTCACCAATTTTATTAAATAATAATTGTTTTTACTATTTAGTTATTGGCTAGACTTAGTACAGTCAAACCTCAACTTTCACAAAGGTAATATTCTTAGAAAATGGCACAAAAGTAAAAAACGCAAATGTTGATGCACTGAACCCATGGAACATTGTGGGGTTAGGTTCCTGGAAACCATGAGTGTCACAGTCTTGGGAACTTCTTTATATTTGTTGTATTGTGCACAGTTACAAATAACATGAAAGTGAAAATAAGGTTATTAATAAAATCACAGGAATGCTTGAAGTCATGAGAATTAAATGTGTGAATGCTGAGGTTTGACTGTATTTATCCTCTTCTCTCCCTTCACTCCCCAGAACAAAAAGCAGAGATTTTAGGAATAAAGGGCGGGGCATGGATGCCAGGAGGGTAGGCTTCTCAGAAGAGAGTTCCTTGGGTTACAGTTTACACAATTTGACTAGCCAACGTGAGGAATTGTTGACTGTCTGTAGTTCTGCTACAGTACTAAAAGGTATAAAGAAGTAGGAAGTAGGCTGTTGTATAGGTGGTAGGCAAAGATGAGCCTCAGTGGTTAGAAACTGTGCTTCAGTCAGCCAGAAAAGGGAACAGCGAGAAAAGGGACCAAAGAGGTTGGTGATGGGAGTCTACAGTGCCATCCCACTGGGTTCTTATTATGGTGAGTGTGTGGATATTCAGGAGCTCTTATGCCAGTCTAGGTTGTCCCTTACATTCTTATGAGAGATGGTATAGTATAACTGAAAGAACACTAGGTTTGGAGTCAAGAGAGGTCTGTGCTCCCAGCTCTGTTCCTTATTAGCTGTGACCATGGGACAGTCATTTACCTCTCTGTGGCAGGGTTTCCTCATCTGTAAAATAAGGAAACTTGTACTTCTTACCTTATAGTATGGCTGTGAAGAAAGTGCTAGGGAAATCTTAAAGCACTTTGTTGATGTGATTTATAACCACTACCACTGCTCCTGAGTTCACACACATACAGACTGTGCGCCCTTGTTAGGAAGAATCAGCAATGATAAGATAAAAATCAAATCCATTTTCGCACTCTCCGTCTGAATAGCGCTAATAGAATCTGCTCCTAGCTCCTAATCCTAAAGAAGAGTTCTGGGGACAGTTTTAGGCGTTCCTAACAAGAGGCAAGGGAAGGAATCTGTTGCCACATTCAGCAAACCTGTTCTCTGGAGAAAAGGAACAAAAAGAAGTAATTGTGGTGGGAGACAGCAAGTCTGGATTTTACTGCTATTACACTGCATGGCAGGCCATGGTGCTGGCAGATAGCACAGTAAAAATCTGAAATGAATTAAACTATTTCATGGGAGAAATGGATTCTTCGGGGTTGGCAGAGACCTGCAACATTATTTGTGGGTTTGTATGGCAAAAATACATCTTGGAACCATAACAAATAAACACAGTCCCCTCCCACTTAATGTTGTAAGTTGGATCCATGAAAGCAGAGTAGATGAAATAACATTACCTGGGATGGTTAGCTTCCTAGGAACTATAAACGTTGCAAGTAGGATGACTGATGCTCATAGCAGTTAACACTGTTGGGCTCAAGCACTAGACTAGATTGTCACCATCCACATGATATGAATCTTAGTTGGTCACCTAAACAATTTTATAACATAGTTTCTAAATGTTATGGTAGAATTTGGTGATAATGTATTAATGGCTGAAAAAGAAAACCTGCATGACATACTTCAGGAAATCATAAAGGAAAATTGCCCAGAAATATAGGAAACGAGCAACAAAATACAGATCAAAGGAATCCACAGAACAGCAACAGAAACCTTTCAAATTCCAAGGTAAGTAAATCAGAAAAACACAGGATCGACTATTTCTTGTTCATAAGAAATCAAAGGAAAAAAATATATATTAGCAGCCCCCAATAATAGTCTGTTTTTCTTGTGACTTTTCAACTTTTATTTTCTCTCTTAAACTTTATTTTCACTCTCCCTATCCCTGTGCATTTCCTTGTGGAAATGACTGTATTTGTAATTAAATACTCTCTCTTTTTTTTCTCACCCTTCCCACCTGCCCCCACACACTCACACACATGAATGCATGTATGTATGTTGTACAACCCCCTTTTGCCAGATTCAGATTGGAGTGAGGCTCATAAGATGTCTGTCCACTCCCCACTGCTTCATCCAAGTTTATATATTTTATTATTGTACTACCCTAATCATGTGAAATAACAAGTTTCTTCCTCATAGCCTTCTTTTTCCTCTTCCTTTTTATTTTGTCTTACAATCAATAAAACAGAACAAAATCACCCTCGGGCTCTGAGCTTGTCTTCTTAAACTTCCTTTATGTCTTAAAGATATCAGAATTCTGAATGGGCACTTGTTTCTTTTCTTTTTTTTGGAATGCAAATACTCTATCATCATTTAGCACCTTTCCATTGCTCTAATGTATTCATTGTTCTAGGTTTCTCTTGTTTGTGTTTACATTTCAAACAATTCTATCCAGCTTGGATCTTTTTTAATTAAAAAAAAATGGCTGTACTTTACTTTGTTGAAAATCTATTTTTTAAAACCCAAGTTTGCAGGATAAGGATACTTTGTGCCTCTTGAAATATTGCATTCCGGAATTTCCCTTTCTTTATAGTAGCTGAAGCATAGTCTTGTGTAACCCTTACATTGGTACTTGAATTCTTTCTGGTTGCTTGGTATTTTATTTCTTTGACTTAGAAGCCTTGGATTTTGGCTGTAACATTCTTTATTGAATTCATTTTTCACTCTACTTCTGACAGATCTGTGAAGTTTTTTGAGTTTGATGATTCTCATATTATTTTTCTTCAGTCTGTTTTCCTGGCTGGTTCTTTTTGGTAGTGGGTATCTTAAATGTTCTTCTAAATCTTCCAGTCTTTTAGTTTTGTTCTAATATTTTTTGTTGTCTAACAGAATATCTGAATTCTATTCGCTCCATTCAATTATTTTTTAAAGGAGTCATTTCCACCCTTTTATTCCATTAGTAAATTTTACCCTCAGGATCTATTTTGTTTGTTATCTCTTTTTCATTTCTTCCATCTGCTCTTGGGCCAAGATATATATATATATATATATATATATATATATATATATATATATATATATATTTTTTTTTTTTTTCCCCCTGAACTTCTACTTGTACCTTTTATGGAGTTACCCTGTTTCTACATTTAACTTTGTTAAACCATCCTATTTCTTCATTGCATTTAGCATTTTCTGTTTACTCATGTCCTCAGCCTCTGTGCCTGGATTAGGACTGCACTCTTAGTTGAGGTTAAGATCCTGCCTAGTCCTGTCACCTCTGTAGCATGAATGTTACTTCTAGGTGGGAAGGCTAAGTGGCACCAGTTCCTACCCACTGCATTCATGTCCTGATAACCCAATACAGATGTCTGCCTTAGCTTCATCTCTGTCTTTCTCCTTGTGATCATTAACCAGGAAATCTATCCCTTATTGGTGCCTTGATAAGCTCTGTCTACATACTGAAAGGCAGCATGGTCTAGGGGCCTCTTGGAGGGCCCTCCAGCATGGGTTATTTGGGTGTTGACACCCTATGGGAGCTGGCCCTCTCCTGCTATGACTCCAACAGAAGTACTATATTAGGACCTTTTAGAGGGTCTCAAGCTAAACATGCACTGCTCAGTCCTGGCACCTGACACATTTGACTTATCAGGGGGTGGGTCCATCCCCTCTTGTGGCTTCAACTGCCCAGCACCAATATTCTGTTGGCTTTTGGTTTTGTTTATTGGAGATTGGGCTGGCATGCACTTGCTCAGAGTACCTACAGAAGGTCACCTTCTTGTCCATTTCTAGATTGGATAGAAAACATTTCCCTTTTTTAAACCACTATTTCCTTTGGTGCGCCTTTAAAGTTCTGTTAGAGTTGTTGTACTGATTAGAAACTTTTATATCATCATCTTGACTGCTTAATAGGTCTTAGGGGTTATTATCTTTCTTTACCCTCAAGTTCCCCCATGTTTGCTGATGCCTCAAATTCTTCCAACAGAGGACAAAGTTTTTTTAGTCCAGAATGAATGATGCTTTCCATTCTTTAATGGTTCCATGACAACATCAGTTTGAGTACATTTTCCATAATACAGCTAGATATAATAATAATAAATAACAGTAAATATAACAAAAACTTATTAAATGCCTGCTACTAAAGTATAACTTCTCATCCTATGAGATTTTTGTTCATGTCCTTTGGTAATCTTCCATATTGATCTACCTAATACACTGGAAGCCCATCTAGTTGGTTTTTCAATATTTTGTGACTACCAGCACAACATGGCTATATAACCAATATATAACTTTCTATTGTTATTTGATGAACCCATCTTTTTCTACTCATATATGTCCCCAGTTATGACTTAAAAACATGTAAGTTGTTAGTGGTACCTTCTGCAGTCTATATCCACCATAATCTTATGCACTTTAGGATACTTTCAGTACAGTCATATAGCATCACAGAGAGACTACTGTTTATGTGGCAGCAGGGAAGAGGTGGGGATCACTGAGAAGAAGAGTTTTCCAGATATGATCAATTTCTGGTCCATTCCTAGAATTGGTGGAGGATTGAAAATGAACCCAAAGAAAAATGAAAGATAAAAGAATGAAAAAACAGAAAAAAAACTTTAGTGTAAAGGAATCAGATAATGAGGCAATGAACAAGCAGATGTGTAGAGACTGGTTATTGGATCTCAACTTCTTTCTCTCTCTCCCCCTCCACCTATTTTGATAGGGAAGAAACAGTTCAAGTCCTGGGTTCCTGAATTAGGGTTAATGATTAACACCCGGGGGAAGAGGAAAGGCACCAAAAAGGGAATCAGGAAAACCCTGTAGCTTGATAGACCTGCCTAGAGATGGCCTTCACCTGAGCAGCTGCGAATCTCAACATTTTTGCTCTGAATGATTAATGAAGGATTTTTTCTTTTTTTTTTTTAACCTGTTGACTTCATAAAATAGCTTCTTTCCATTAATTGGAGTATCATAGAATTGCTCAAGTAGCCTCAGCACTATAGGACAGATGACAAAAGGAGAAAACCCCTTTCTGCTCATAGCCAGCCAGTCTGCAGTCAATAAACTGGAAAGCTAATTTTCTTGGAGTCTTTGTACAGATCCTAGAATCTGTCATAAAACTAAGGACCTCAGTGATCACTGAGTCCAACTGTATAGATGAAACTAAAGTCTAGAGGGAGGAAGGTCCTTGCCTAAGGTGACATAATCATAGCAGAGCCTAGCTTTGAGACCATGTCTGCTGGAGGTCCAGTTGTAGTGCATTCTGTTGATTCTCTGTTATGCCTACCCTGCTTCAGGCCAGACAGGCAATTTCTCAAAAATGTATTGACTCTTTTGATTAGTCAGGAAAGACTCATTGCCAATATCCAGAACGATTAACTTGAGTCCTTGTACAGTATTCTCTCTTGGGACTCTAATCTTTGAGGCATCTTGGGTGGGTGCTGCCCTTTTGCTAGCATGCAACAAAAGCCACATGTGACATGGATACAATCCCAGCAGGGTGAGTTCCAAGACGCATCTGGATTTCTGTAGAAAGGATTGCCTCACTGAACAGTCTAGCCACTTTACTACTCAAACCCAACATGCTATAAATGATTTAACATGCTGGCATAACCCAGCGTGGAGGATTCTACAGAGAAAATGTAGATTCCTGTTCAAGGCTGTTTGTGTTTTGAGAGTGATTTGGATTCTTACTTAGTTAGTCATGTTTCTTAGGATTTGGGACTAGTTAGATTAATTAACTGATTTCTTTTTCTACTTGAATGCCACCAAAAAGGGACTTACCATCTTAACCATAAAAAATTAAGGTAATAAAGTCTACTTAATGGATTACGCGTTGAAAAATAATGCCCCTGATGTAATCAAGTCATTTATTTTTCAGACGGAGACCAACTAATGAGAATTTCCTCCACACTCAGGTCAGATTGAAAGCAATAACTTTGATTGGTTCCATTATTTTCTAGCCATGCCTTACTATGCACAGCTGGCCTTTATCTTCTCAAGAGTCTGTCCATCTACATAATGATTTGTGTTGAAATCCGAATACAAAGTCAGAGATTAGGAAATCCCAAATCTAGTTTTGGGTTGGATGCACCATTGTCAATGGAGACCAGATTTTTCCAAAGCAACTTGTAGGTTAGTCTGAGTTTTTAGAGCATTGGACTTAGAGTCAGAGGATACATGTTCCAGTCTTCATGATATTTGTTAGTTTTGGGACTTGTAAGCAAGTCACTTTGCCTTTCTGATGCTAGCTATTTCTGAGCCTCGATTTCATAATCAATAAAATAGAGACAATAATACGGGTACTATGTACCTTACAATAATATCATGAGGAAAAGGAGTAAGCTGAAAAGCACGTTGAAAATATCCATGGCATCAGTAACATTTACAGTTACATTTAGGAATTAAGATTTCTGTCAGTCACTTCATACTTTTTAGTGACATAGAAATAGCATAAATAAATGAAACCAAGGCCACCAACCAACTTCATCAGAGGTTCAGATGGATGCTAGCAGCTGCATTTAGCCTAGCTAACAGAAGATGGCCTTAAGCTAACAGCCAAGAAGTGGGAGGTTCTGAAACTCATCAGTAATTATCTGAACATGTTTTGCTATAAGTTCAACTCTGTTACTTCCTTTTCCCTATACTGTGTCCCTTTCTTTATGTTCATGCCTAATTAAATTTTTAAAGAGAGTACACATTTCTGATTTCACACATTTAATCTTCAAATCGAGACTTCAATCCACAGGATTGTTGGCTATCTCTAAAAAGTCAAATCTGGGCTATTCAACAGTATAAATTACCATGGTAAATACACAATTTTAGACTGAGGTCTTTAAATTGGCATGCTGTTAAAGAAGACTTCATTTTTCCCACTTAAAAAAATACCTCATCACATACTTGTGTCTCTGAACATAGGCATGCTTTCATTGAGAAGAGAGATTTGAAAGTTAAAAATTTCCAAAATATTGGCAGGACATGAATGGAAGTGCCATGAGATCTACAGTGGATATCCAGTCCACGGACAAAGGTCTTGGTAATACAACACTAAACTAAAATAAAAGAGAGATGGCCTGGGGAATAGAGAGCATACTTGAAAGTCAGCCCTGGGTTCAAGGACCACCTCTGACATAATGGCGGAGTGACTTCAGGCCAATCATTTAACTTCTCATGTTCTCTAAGAGCAGAATGGTAACCTGACTACCTCTGTAAGAGTTTCCTCACCATAGTTTACAATAGTTCCCTACACTGATGAAATCACAAATCCAGAACAACTCTTCCTCAAAACAAACAATCCCTCATCCTAAAATAATGCTGATTGCTCAGGAATCATGGAATTGAATAATTAACTAGGAGATCTCAGAACAAAATCACATGCATATTAGATGACACTGACTACAACACAGTGGTTCATGAATTCTGAAGTTATAAACTCATCAAAAGCCATTAGCAGAAAGCCATGCTATTGTGCTGTCTGGTTTCTAAGACACTTTTGATATGGAATTTTGAATTTCTTTTAATTTGATTCTAATTAAATTAACTATTGCAACAAGAATTGTTTTTTTTAATTGGGCCCCACATAACAGGCTCATTTTATAGCTAAGTCATGACTACCTGGGTAATCTGTTACCTCCCTTATAAGGGTTGGATGCAATAACAACAAAAGATAGCACTTATACTAGCTGTCCATATCTGGAGAATTAAAAAACAACGCCCATTTGTGCCAGTGGTCAAAATGTTAAAAACCTGAAAGAAAACTGCCTCATCTGTTTGAGCTGGTTCTTGGTGACCAACGTATAAAATAATTCATTGTCAACTTCTATATGGCAAATGGACCTGGACTTACTTAAACTAGCAGTTAACACATTAACAACAACTCACATTAACAGAGCACTTGAAGCTTGGGTTCATCTTCTATCCAATTTGTTATTTTGGGGGGGACATACATAGCTATTCAAATAATCACTTTCTCAGTCAATACTTCAAAGAGTTAATATTCTTCCATAGATTTGTGTGGTCAACACTAAGCCTAATGCTTTGTTAGCTGAGGAACAACTGTCTTCTGGAGCTTAGCATGCCCTCCAGCCAGTAGATCTGTAGTGAATCAGTTTCTTATTGACATTGGCCAGCAAAGAATATTTATCTAATCCTTCCTTTGTTTCGGCAATTTCCTAATTTCCTCTCTGCCCCCCCACACTTTCTAGTCCCAAAGAGAAGTCCATATCAGTCCCTATTATTCTTCAGAAAACATGCATTAAACAATCCAATTAAAAACCACTGTCAGAAATGTTTCAAGTAAGCCGAATTTGCCTCACCAATTCATTTACTCACTCATCCGTTCAACTTATTAATGGTGCAAAGCAACATTCACAGAGAGAACCAATCCTCTCCAGTTGAATTTATGTATTAAAATCACTCAGTCTAGCACCCACACTGCAACTTGCAATATTTAAATATTTAAATAGCCGGCCAATATGTCCATACACATAATATTCTGTAATGTTAACCAAGAAACAGGAAAATGGCCTGTTAGTAAAGTCTTGTATGAGAGATTCCTAAGGGTAACAATCATTTGTCTTCACTCAGTAATTCCCATCTCAATGCATTCTGACATCCCAAGTCTTGTTCTGGCTTCTCTTTGCTAAGGTTCCATCTCTTTTTAGCTGGGCAAAATTTAAACACACAATTATAACAAACAGATGGTACCTGCCCTGCTTTTTGGATTTTATTAAGGCACAGTATTAATCATGGTAATTGGGTAGGAATTTTAAGGTTATAAAACTACAGCATGTCTAATGAGCGAACTCCACATAGGAGGAGCCCAGGCTTTTAATCTAATAATGTCAGTTTTATGGATTATGACGGGAGTTTTATGAAGTGTGATATGAAATACTGTGGATTCATGGCTCTCACTGGATTAATTTGGAAAACTAGTTTTCCTGGTTCTAAGCCCAAAAACAATTATTCCTTATATTTCTCTCTCTTGCACTGTTACCAAAGCCCTGGGCCAGAAAAATGGTACAGCTACTCCCCTCAAGATCCTCCCCCACCCCCAATTCTCTTCTCCATTCCTTATTTTGGTATTGATTTGCCTTTCAAAGTATCTACCTGCAGTCCTTCAAAGTGCCTGCTCATTGGCACAGACATGTCTCCAGCGAAAAGAGAAGCAATAGCTTGTAAGAGGTATAGGCCAGCAGACTGGTGCACTGATATGCCCAATATAGGTTTCTATAGGTTACTGACTTAAAACTTCAGTTTAAACAAGTAAGGTATCATCCCAAAACACATGATGTCTGTCTTCACAGGACTGGACTCAGGACAAAAAGGACCAGTCTCATTCTGACAGGCTTTCTTTCAGGGAAGCCTACAATGCTCCCTGTCTGGGGGCGTGGGCTGAGGTGTAACATGACTCACTCCCCTTGGAGACATGTGAGAGTCATCTTCTCTCAGCTCTCTGCAGCTGTACTACCTTTGGCCTTGCTTGCCATTACATTTGTGGTCTGAACCAGTCTCTGCAGATGGAAGAGTTGAAGTAGTTTCCTCTCACTATCTATCTTCAGGATGCAGATTTAACCATGTTCACCATCTGGAAGTTCAAAATGGCAAATCAGGTTTGGATCTCTACTTACCCAATTATTGGTGATGGAATTCAAATGGTTTCAATTTCCTCTCAGTATCAGTCCGAGATATCAATCAGAATAGGGGTGGAAGGCATTGCTCTGCAGGGCTTAGGATATTCAGAAAAACCCAGCACAGAATCCTGTCTCTTTTCTCCCTCATCTCCTGAGCCAGGAACAATGAGCCAGGAGGTGGAGGCCATGGAAAGATGAAAGCTAAGCACTGAATGATTAAACTTCCTTCTGTGTCTACAGAAAGAACCTTGAACTTTGGAGTCACATTGTCACAGAACTTCAGAATAGGAAAGGTCCTTGGTGGTCATTTAGTCCAATTCACATGTAAAAAGAAATTATACAACCTCATACCCAAGGAGAGGTCACACAGCCTTCAATTTTTGCTTAAGGACCTCCAATGAGAGGGAGTGAATCTGCCTTTCACAGACATCCCATTCCATTTGGGGTTTGCTCCAACTACAAGAAAATTTTTCCCAAACTTGTCTCTTTTCAACTTCCACCTATTTATTCTAGTTCTGCCCCCTTCACTAAGTACAACAATCTTTCTACTACATGATTACAAGATCATGGAGACAATTAGGTGGCAAAATGACTAGAGTGTAACCTTAGGCAGGTCTCCCAACATTCAGCCTCAGTTTCCTTATCTATAAAATGGGTATATTAAAAGCACTTACCTCACAGCGTTATGAGGATCAAATGAGATAATTATATATGTATATGTATAATATATATCACATATATATAGATATATATATCTATATATATATACAAAGTGCTATATATAGATGTGTGCATATCTATCTACCTATCTGTCCGTCTGTCTGTCTATCTATGTATCTCACCATCTCACTCTAGAAACCTTAAAAGGCCTACATAAATATTAGGTATTTGATGATGACATTTTCAAAATCTCTTCTTCTCCTGGCTGAATACCCCCAGGTCCTTCATGTAGCATAGATTCGAAGGACAACAATTCAAATCTGCCACATACTTTTATGACCTTAGGCAAGTCACTTTGTGTCAGCTCAGCTGCAGAATTAGTGGAGTTGAACTAAATGACCTTTAAACTCTGAGCTTATTATCCTAATTGGGGGGAGGGGAGGTTTGTCAGCTGGAGCACAAAGCAGAAAAAAAGTAGCAGCAGGGATGGGGATTCAGTTTTGAAGAAGATGCCTGAGCTAATCCCTTTCTAGACCACCACCATGCCAAGTTTTGGTCACAGATCTAGCTTGTGGTACCCGGAGGAAGCAAACATAGCCAGTTAACCTCAAGGCAGGTCTCTTTCTTCTTATAAAATGAGCACTTCCACTCAAGGAAAAAATCAGCCCCAGTTCTTCCTACTCATTTTAAATCCAAACTTCAAAAAAGGTCAGCCATACCACAAGACGCTACCATGGCTGAGAGATAGGAAGGACAAACTGAAAAAGTTCAATTTGATTTTAATGTGCCTCCAGTTACTTGCGTACCATGAAAACCCAGCCTCCCACCATGAAAAACTGGCTATGATTTCACCATCTGGTTTTAGTTTGAAAAATACTTATAGATGGAGTATTTCCTGAGAGTTACTATAGGCAAAGTTAAAACAAAATCCCAATAAATAACAATGGTGAATCTACTTAACTTCACTCTGTTACTCATTTAATCTCATTCATTTTTTGACTCTGCTTCTATGGAGCTTTAATCTCTCCCTCACAGGAGCAAAGAGAAGCACCATGGAGGAATGTTTTCTTTTAAATTCGTTTCCCTTATGCAGTAGCTGAGGACATATGTATGCAAGCCAGAGAAAACAAGGGCAACTTGTCAGGGGTTTTGTAGATGGAATTCATGTTCCAGGTAGCAATGGGATTAGATGACGCCTGAAAGCTTTTCCAACAGTGAGATTCTATGGCTCTAAGAAGGTCATGAGAACTTCCAGGACACAAGCTGAAAAGAAGCTATAGGCTCTTTTAGGCATGCTGTTACGTCCTTTCTGTCTGGCTTCATGCTCTTTGACCATGAAAATGAAAACATTATGAAAAGGAAGACCTTTCTGAGTAACTGAAAAAGCAGTGAAGGTCCCAGAGAAAAGATAACAGTCTAAGACTCGAATCAGATTTGGTTTGGGCACAACCATATGCCTAGAATCCAAGTCTCTCAGAGTTTGGAGAATATTTTCCATTATATTTAAATCCAATCTGTTATAAAACTGGTCAAGAATCCATACCTTCTCATGAATACAGATGCAGGTAGTAAGGTAAGGGAGCCTTATGCCTAGAATCCAAGTCTCTCAGAGTTTGGAGAATATTTTCCATTATATTTAAATCCAATCTGTTATAAAACTGGTCAAGAATCCATACCTTCTCATGAATACAGATGCAGGTAGTAAGGTAAGGGAGTCTTATTGTCTAGAGGTGAGGTACATGTTGGGACTGAGATCCAAGTTCAACAAACAAATGTAACATGTTTAGGTAGATGCCAGCAGATCCCAGGGCTGCAGTTACTTTTCTTCTGTTTTAACCCCAATTGGGGTCATCCTGGGTCATCTCCAGTCATCCTGATGAATGTCTGGTCACTGGATTCAGATGACTGTGGAGGAGAAGTGAGGCTGGTGACCTGCACAGCCCTCCCTCACTCAAAACAAAGTCAAGTGCAAGTCATGTCATTATTTCTCTGATGGCATGGTCTTCTTTGGCAACAAAGGATGAACACACACACTACTTGTAGCAAGGCCTTAGTTCTAGACTGGGCCCCCACCACTGGACTGCTGTTTAGAGTTGCCTTCCCTAATTTTACAAGCAGGAAACAAACAAACCAACAAACTATGGGAACCCATTTCAAAGCAAAATGGAAAAGAGTTTTGGGTTATTTGCTGTTCTGGATGACAAATGTCACTATTTTCCACCACTACTACTGGTAACTGAGAGCTGACTGTTTATTATATGTAAGGCCAGCTTCAGGAGTCCCTCCCACAGAGACTACAGTTACTGTTACTATATCTTTAAGAGGAAATATGATCTTGGGGACAGGCTGCTTACTTGTCATCTGGAGATGGTTAACTGTCATGGCTGAGAGAGACCGTGTGATGTACAGACAGAAAGGATAAGAGAGGTTCTTTCCTGAAAGGCTGAGGATGTTGACTGTTAAGCAGAAAGAATCTGGAGAGACATCTCTTGAGGAAAATGTGTTTAACTCTTATCCTGTGGAGAAAATATCCTAAAAATAATTCTTAGGAGACTTCCCTTTCCCTCCTGAGATGGAGGAAGGATGGTACTTCATTAGTACCAGTTTATTAGTTATTGTCCACGGAGAAATAAGATGCAGTCGAAAACCAGAAGTGACTTTGGTCGTGATTTTTCACATACCTGATACATTGTTGAAATATTTAAATATGTTTTTGGATTATTTGTTATGTTGTTGATAAACTGCGTAGTAGTACAATGAATGATTGTTTAAGGCCTTATACTGAGAAGAGGGAAAGGTTTATGGTAAAGAGAATTACTTCTTAAAAACTAGGGTAGAGAGTTCAGAGTTAACTAATGACAGTGACTATGAATTTCTATTAATTTATGATAAAACATCAAGACACACCCTCTGACTGCTTTAGAATCCAAGGACGAAAATTAATGAGGAAATAGACCAGCAGCCCTTAAAAGGGCCAGGGTTAGCATGACTGTCAATCAGTGTAAAGCCCCACAAAGTCCACTATGTGGTGTCCCTGCTGAATCAGTATTTTAAAAACCTAAGCCACATGTGGAGTCGCTGTGTGAACTCTGAGATGTTTGTGTGTATATACACACACACACACACATAGGTATATTTAAGCTCCACAAAATAAGATACTCTATATGATATATATCTATATATCATATATAATATCAATTTCATAACCTTTATATATATGATATATATCTCATATATATAAAGGTTATGATGTTATGTGTATATACATATATATATATATATATATGTTTGTTCTTCAGACTTTCTCTATAAAGTTTATGACCATAACTCTTTTGTCTTAAAGATTTTAAACTATTCTTGTCAATACTTGGTAATACATGGTGTTTCACTAGTAGCTCTCTTCTCCCCTCCTTATCTTTCATCACTTAGATGCCTTCTGCCACTGTCTGGTTCTTTGCCTTTCTCCCATAATGAGGTGGCTTTCTCCTTGCTAAGGAGAAGGCTCTTCCTCCTACCTGCACAACTGATCCCCTTCCACCTTGTCTCTTCCAGAAGATTGTTCCATCATCCCCACACTGTCTTGTATCTTCATATCTATTGGCTACTTCTCTACTTAGCCTACAAACATACCCATGTTTCCCCCATTCTCAAAAAAACCCTTGATCCACCCAGTCTCTACTAGCTACTATGCTATATTTCTCTTCTGTTTTGTGGCTAAACACCTTGAGAAGACCATCTACAATAGGTGATTCCACTTCCTTTCCTTTCACTCTCTTCTTAACTCTCTACAGCCTGGCTTCTGACCTCATCAATTCCATTGAAACTCTTCTCTTCAAGTCACCACATCTAATGGCCTTTTTTCAATCTGCAGCATGCTGATCACCCTCTTCTCTTTAATATTCTCTTCTCACTAGATTTTTATAACCCTACTCTCTCTCTCTCTCTGTTCTCCTCTTACCTATGTGATTGCTACTTCTCAGTCTCCTTTGCTGGTTCTTCATCCAGGTCATGCCTGCTAACCATGGATGTCCACAGGGCTCTGCTTTGGGATCTTTTCTCTCCTCCATCTGTACTGTTGATCTCAAATCTACTTGTCAAACTCGAACCGCTCTGCTGACCTCTCCAACTGCCTACTGAACATCTTGAACTGGATGGGCATCTTAAACTCAACATGTCCAAAACTGAATTAATTATCTTTCCTTCCAAACACTGCCCTCTTCCTAATTACCTTATTAATACTATTATCAAATTTCTAGTAATTTGGGCTCAAAACTTAGGTGTGCTTCTCCACTCCTCAGTCTCACCACTTTCTACCTCCATATTCCATTTGTTATCAAGGCCTCTCCCATCAATTTTGCCTTCATAACATCTATCACATATGTGGGCCCTTTTGTCCTCTGACACTGCTACCACCCTTGTCCAGGCACTTATCACCTCATGCCTGTATTGTTGTAATAACCCCCTGGTTGGTCTCCCTGTCATAGTTCTCTCCCCACTCCAATCCATCCTCCACTCAGCTGTCAAAATGATCTTAAAGCACAGGTCTAGCCATGTCTCTCATCTCCACACCTCCTACTCAATCACCTCCATGTCTGCTTGTCAGCTCTAGGATTAAATATATAAAACTGCTTGATGTTCAGAACCCTTCATAACCTGCCCTCCTACATTTCCAGTTTTCTTACACCTTACACCACCTCATGAACTCTGTGATCCATTGACACTGCCATTCTTGGAACAAGATAATCATCTTCTGACTGCATTATCACGGGCTGGTCCCCATGCCTGGATAGGCATCTCTGCCTCCCCATTTGTCTTGTTTCTCTCAAGTCTCAGATAAAATCTCATCTTCCACAAGAAGTTTTTCCCAATTTCCCTTTACTTTTAGTGCCTTCCCTTTGTTGACATTTCCAATTTATTCTCTCTATAGTTTGTTTGTACATAGTTGTTTGCATGTTACCTCCCCCCACAGACTGTGAGTTCCTGGAGAACAGGGACTATCTTTTGTCTTTCTTGACATTCCCAGTGCTAAAAGTGTCTGACACACAGTAGGTACTTAACAAATGTTTCCTGAGTGACTATATTAAATTTATATAATGATAACAGCTCACATATTGATTGAGTTCACAGTTTGTGAAGCCTACTGAGGTTGTCAGGAGAGAAGGTATTAGCCCCATTTTACAGATTAGGGGACTGAGGCCCAGAAAGGAGAAAAGGTGAACGGATTTGTTTAGTAACCTAGCTACTGATTAACATTAGTGGTACTCAAAAGATAATCAGAATATTCTTTGCTATTTCTAGAGCACTGAAAAGAATACTATTTTAAGTTTGAAATTTCTGGTTCTCTATTAGCACATGTTACCACTCTCCTCAGATGAGGTTCTCTGAGAAAATATTCAGATACCTCTAGTCCTGTCTCATGCTCTAACAACCTTTTCTTGCCAGTTTTGTCCATTCAGTAGCTATCTGCAAAACAGGTGCTGAATAACTGGAATACTAGGTGGCCTGAGGGGCAGCTACAGGTAGAAATCTACCACCTCCCTCCTCTACTATAGATTTTGATAGAATGAAGAGATGTCCATAAGGGAACTTTAAAAGTTTTTGACTTCTAGATTGGCTTCATAATCATTTCCATACTGTGGAAAACTGGAGACAATTATACAGAACCGTTCACTAACATCTTCCTTTGATGCTTCATCATGGTATGGCCATGACCTTGGGTTCTTGAAGGCTGTGCCAGCAGAGTACAGTCTCTGGCAGGCCCTACAAAACTGCGAAGGTTTGGAGGAAGGGTCCAGTGCCAGACTGTCTGTCATCCCAGAACCAGCTTTGCTGATTACAAAAAGGTTCATCACTAAAAGGTTAACTAATAACAAACTTATAGCAGATTATGAAGCACCATCTACTAAGGAGTAGGTGGTATGATGTGTGTCAATGGAAGGCATATCCACTCCACTGAACCCAGAGATCCTTGAAATAATAAGCAAGTGTGCTGGGTGGGCCATTCCACATTTTTGTAATCTTGTAATAATTTTGAAACTGGCAAAATTATTTATGTGTGTCCCTGTGGGTGATATCAACAACTATTGTTTGAACCCCAACTATGTAAGAAACCTTTAACTGCAGAGACCTGGAAAATGGAAATAATGTGACTTGATCCCCAAGAAGCTTTCAATTTAGTACAGTATCACTATAACTTAGTGTTAGTAACAATGGCCAAACATTTCTCTAGCATTTTAAAGTTTATACAACGTTTTCTTCAAAATAATATATCCACACTCATTTTACAGATGGGGATACTAAGGCTCAAGAAAGTCAATTAACTGATGCCAAATCATGTGGCTGGTAAATAGAATGTTTGAGACTTGAGCCCAGGTCTTGACTTCCTGTCTTCCTTTTCCATCTTTCTGCTACATTTAACTGCCCTGGGAGAGTCAGGACTGAGACAGATAAAGCCAATGCATTATTGCTCACCAATCTGCTTTTCCCATATTGACTCAGCTATGAAATAAACTGATCTTAAAAAAACTTATTTTTTTTTCTGTTCTTTGATCTTTTTCATTTCCTTCCCCATCCTGAATGACTGAAATTGGTCCTAAGACACATTATGGACACTGGGCTCGCTCCTCAATATCAAATGCAATGTGAAAGGGTTTAGAAGTGTGACTCCAATTAAAGTTAATGGGAATCGTGTGGTTAATCCCTCATGCAATGCTTTGAAACTAAACCCCTTAGCAATACACATGCACTTTTGGCTGGTTTCAGATTTTTCACCCCAAACACCTTGATTTTCACAAGGAATATGAAAACATACTTTGTGTCTGAGGAACATTTGCTTCACACTTCAAGTGTGGAAAATACTATACCCTATTACAGATCATATTAGGATAGAACCAAGAGAGAACTAAAAACAACTTTCTTTTAAATACATTTTGTACGTTTAAAGAAAATTTATACGGGTAGATGGGAATACTCCCATCCAATTCCTAACTAGTTTTGTGAAAACATGACGTTAGATGAAACAACATTACCAGGGGCAGGTGTCCCACATGAACGATGTAAAGGAAATAAGTACCATGCCGATGGTTAAGGAAAGTAGATCAGATTGATACAGGCCAGCACAGGGACCTTTAGGACAAGACAGTCTAAATCCTTCATTTGACCAGTGGGAAGCTGAGGCCCAGAGAAGTTAGATGATTTGCTAAGAGTCATACAGTGAGTCTTTCCTGTGCAGTCTCTTGAAACATCACACAGTGGTGTTTCTCAGCTTTTCACTGGGGTTTGGTTGTCATGTAAAACTGAGTTCTTATGAAATTATGTTGGTACAAAGAGGGTAAAATGGAAGAATTCCTGCTGCAGCCTGCTCTCTTATCATGTAAGTTTTATATTTTGATATGAATTTCAGAAATGAGAAATTAAGACATCCTCACTGAGATATCATGATCTAAAAGCTGGTCTTTCATAACTGCTATGCTAAATTTTCTCTACAGATTCATCCCTTGACTTTTCTGGTGCAAGCTATGACAAATTGAGTTTATACTCTCTATAAAATATTTGTTCTTGTAAATGCTAGAACAGTACAAAATGAAGTCATCAGACTAGAAAATTAAAATGTTCTCTTCCACTACCTTCAAACCACCCATGTCCATCCAGCATTGTGGAGGAATTACACTCTATTTACTGAACCCCTCAGGAATTAAACCTTTCTGGAGAGATGAGTATTTTAGTATCATAACTATTTCTACTTAACTATTCTGGGTGGAGAGTTTCTTAAAGTGAAAAATAGAGTTCTCTGCTTTCTGTAATAACATTTCATTTCAATACTGTGCTTGAAGGTTTATAAAGTAATTTTTTCCCAACTACCTTGTATTATCAGTAGTACATGTATCGATCACTCTTCCTGTTTTAAAAAGGTGAAAACTTTTTGGTATAGTGGAACAAGCACTTGCTCTGTGGGTAGATGACCTGGATTCAGTTTTTTCCTCTGAGACTTACTATCTAGGTGAACTGAAGCAAGTAACTTAGCATCCCTAAAGTTTCCTCATCTATAAAATGAAGAGGTTGGTCTACATCAGGGTTTCTGTTTCATATTATGGACCCCTTCTCAGAATAATGTTTTAAAATGCATAAAATAAAATACATAAGATTACAAAGGAAACCAGTTATATTGAAATCTAGTTATCAAAATATTTTTTTTTAAATTGTGATATAACTATATCTAACATATAAATATAGTCTAATAACTATAGCAATTTCCAAGTGGTGATGACAAGACATATTTTGAGACATTTACTACAATAATGACAATACCTATGATTCCTATAGGTGATAAAGTTATAGGTACTGCTAATACTATTGTGGTTTACTGCCCATATTCATAATTGAAGTGCTAAATTTCAATTAGAGGTCAGTAAAAATACAGATGTATTTTCCCCAAATCTATTCATTGATCCCTTGAAGTTTTGTGGACTCCCAGGGAAAGCACCATTAGAAGTCCCTTTCAGCTTTAGCTATATAATGACCACTTTCCTGATCAAGTCACACAGTTGGCTAATAAATGCTAGAGCCAGCATTCAAACCTAAGTCTCATGACTCAAAGTCCTGCACTTTCCCTTCTACCTCACTGTCTCCTACTTAGGCTATACTGAATATATTTTAGCTTTGGTTTTGTATTTTGTTCTTGCAGTATCAAGGTCTTTATAATGCCAATTATTCCACCTTACTATAGTACTAATATTTGATGTTGAGGTACTGAGGGGCTGTTTGCTCTCACTACTGTAAAAATGGTTCTGGACGCCTGCGCTGTTTTAGTTCAAATTTTTGTTTCTCAGTTTTTTTGCCTTCTCCAGGGCAAGTATATTTTCTAGAAAAAGGCCTTTTGTTTTCTTCAGTTTGCTGCCTCTAATCTGTGATAGACTTGGGAACTTAATCACTAAACTTATTAAGTATGAAATAAAAGTAAATTGGCTCAAAGTGAGGACTCAAGGGTTTTAGTGTTTAGTGTGTGGACTTCATCATCTCTATTTTGGATGTCTTTGCTTCTTTGCCTGTTTGAGGAGTGTTCTCAATAAATAAGGATGCTCAGTAATGGAGATAGATATGGTAGAGGTCAAAGGAACATGGGATTTAGAACTCTAAGGCTCCTCTAAGATCATTTAGTCCAAACTCCTTATTTTATGACTGAGGAAAACACAGTCTAAATTTGTCTAATTTGTCCAAGGTCATAAGGCTGGTTAAGTAGCAGAGCTGAGACTCCCATTGAAAAACAACTTAGCTGCATACTTAAACCATCACAATATGGCACAATCATGAAATCATACTGACTTCTCTCTAGAAGAGATATTACAAGAATCAAAGACAATGACAGGCTAGGTTCTCATCTATGTCTGAGTGTGGTTGTGAATATTATTTTAAGTCATCCTTGAAGTCAAGGATATGGGATTTCTGGGTGGGCATTCCTTTCACTAAAGTAGATTTTAACTTCTCTATGGTAGATGGTCTCCATGAGTTACAGCAGTTCAAAAGATATGTCACCTTATTGCTAATCTAGTGATGACCCTCTCTAGATTTAAACTTAGCTGGTCCCCAGATAGAAGACATACAGTTCATTATTTGGCCTGAGTTCTAAGTGACAGCTTTTATTCCACTGGCATAACTTTTAAGAACACAGAGTCATCCTCCCATGCTGGGATGAATCATCCAAAGGATGCTGCATATTATTATGTGCTACTGTTATTAGCCTTTTTGGGGATTACACTTAATTCTATGCATTTTTAATATAAAAGCAGACGAATAAGTTCAGAACTGTTCAAAATAGCCAATAATTATCTTAGAATATTAAATTACAAATCAAAATATACTTCCATAGCTCTTATTTGGTGGCTGGGACATGTCTGGGAGACAACTTGCCTAGAAGTGTAACAAATCTGAGATAAGATCCACTCCCTGCGAGTTGGTTCATTTTAACAACGCTTCTCATTTCTGTAATGCCTTAAGATATACAAAGGTCTATCAGCAACTCCTGAGGCAGACTATCACTTCCATTTTTAAAAATAAGGAGAATGAGTTTTAGGGAGGAGACATGAGGTGCTCGTAGCCACTGCATAAATATTGGAAGTGGGATTTGAACTTGGTGTTCTGACTCTGAGTCCAGCACTCTTCTACCACATGAGGCTTTTTGAGAACAGAGCCTGAGGATATCACACTAGAAGACAGAGACAGAAAACTGGAATATGATAGTACATTAAGATTGGGAAAGGCCTCAAGAGGCTATCCTCATAATTTTTAATGGACAGCCGGCCATTTCCCATACCCAAGGTCTCACACCTGAGATCCTTCCTGATGCAGTTCAGGCCTACTTCCTCAATTTCTTCTTTAGAGACTTTAGAGAACAGCTGTTCCCCATGTTTCATATACATGCTTTCCATCAGAACCAAATATGGAGCTACTGTTCTTAGGCTACATATTTTAATTTTCCATAACAGTGGTGATGGATGTGTGCCTCTCTATCCACATTCTCTTGCTCAGATTCCCCTCCCTTGTACCAATGACTTGCATCTCTGAGAAGGTTAGGGTTTAGGTTAATAATTTTTAACCATGGAATGGAGTGAAACTGATTCAGAGCCAGGATCAAATACATGATGACCTGGTTAGTACCATGGTCATTAACGGAGGTGGTCTTCCAGAAACATATCCCTTCAAGGGCCTATTGAATGGCCAAACTCTGTGTCAAATGTTGGGGGTCCAGAAAAAATAACTGAGACATAGTCTCTGTTTACAGTCTGGGGGCAATGGGGGAGGGTACTGATAAGGGTATTGATAAGAATGAGTCTTAGATCTGGGAGTCAGAAGACTTGGGTCTAGTTCTTAAGTTCTGATGCTTTACAGTTACTTGATCCTGGCCAAGGCATTTTCTTTTGCCGAAACTTCATTTCTTGCTTTGTAAAATTCAGATAATAAAACATTTTATTCTCTAATTCACAGTGGTGGGAGGAAAGAAATTTGTCAATCTTAAATCACCAGGGAAATGTGCCATTATCATGACACACACCTGAATATTTTCCATTTGCCAAACACTTTTTGAGATCTTATTACATCCTCAGCCTTCCTTTCTAGAGAGCTCATGATCTTCTTGGTAACTCCATTTTCTCAGCAGGCCTGTATAGCTACTCTAGGGAACAACATGGTGGCAAGAGGGGGAGATTCTAGGTGGAACACAAGCTGATCACCTGAAATCCTGTCACCAGGAATACTGACTCAGGTTTGGAAACCCAACACCCTCTTCCCTCTGATTAGAGGGTAGAACACCAAACTCCTCCCAAAGCCTTCCTTTATAGAGGCTCACAATCTTCTTGGTAACTTTATTTTCTATCAGCAGCTCAGCTTGGCATCTATTTATTTCTCCCCCTCCCCCAGCTTCCTTCTGTGTGTTGTATTCCACAGCACTTAGGACAGTGTCTGGCCCATAGTAGAAATTGGATAAATGTTTACCAAACTGAAGTTCTCAGTATTCTCTTCCCTGGTATAACTATTTCCAATTTTAACTTTCCCTCTTAGAATCCATTAAAAAAAATCAGTATTTTTGATCACTCATTCCTAGATACTATTTGGATCCTTCCTACACAGTGTTTTGGACTAATTTTTTTTTGAGGAGGGGAGAATGGATCTTCCTTTCTTGCTGAGGTGAAGGGGCCACTCATGTGCTCAGTTTTGACCGGCACCAAGGCTTTGACCTGCTCCATGTCTAACCTGGGCTGCTTCATCTCTTCTTAAGTAGTCTGATGGTCCCCTGTCCTGGGGGCTCATCATATCTCTGTGGCTTAGGGTATAGACACCCTATCAGCCTGAGCCTTACTGAAACTCTGAGCCCCTGAGCTCCATTGATCACATACCTCAGCCTGTCTGGCAGCACAGATTCCAGGTGTGCACTAACATGCCCTAGTGGATACTAGGCTCTATGGACTGAATATATGTAACAAATTGTTACATCAATTAGCTCATTTTAAGCCTAATGACAATATAATGGACCCTCAGTTCCATGTGATTCCCTCCTGGCCTCTTTGTAGATGAGGCAAAATTCAGGTTATCAGAAATGTTTGGGGAAAGAAACAATGGAGTATATTTTGGTTTCTGCTGATAAATAAGTGCAAGGCAAAATAGGGAAAAGAGCAGACTTTTTCTTGGAGAAGAAGACCTCAGTCTTTGGCCAGGTGGGTACCATTGTTACATTAACCTGAGTTTCTGTTCCAAGATACCTGTAAGATGAATGACTGCCTTCCATATCCCCCTTCTATTTTCTTTCTCCTTTTGCTGCTTGCCTTGAGGCTACCAGTTCTTTCCAGCTCAGCTCTGGATGGTCCTCCTTTATCCCTTCTGCTCCCCAACCTTTTAAATCTCTTCCTGATACTTAACGGCACTCCTGCTTTCATAATGTTCCCAAAGATGCCACTCTCCCCACTCCTCCACTCCCACCTAACCTAAGCACTTTCCGTGCATCTACTTCTGATTGATTGATCCAATCCTACCTAACAATAGTAACTGCTTTCAAGGGGAGGGAAGCAATTACACTTATAAAGGAATATTATGCTGCAGTTACTATGCAACTTTGGGGATTTCCTGTATTAAGGTGGCTGAGAGTATTCTCTACAGGGTTGTGGGGTACCAGACTGCCATTACAGATGGATGGCAAACTTGGACTTGACAGACCTGCAGGCTTATAAATGATATATATCTATCAGTTCCATATTTCATTTTTTTCTACCTGCTGTTTCCACTGTCAGCATCACCTTTTCCCACTTCTTCCTGGGTGAGGGTATCCTTAGCCACTACGTGAGGCATGTAAGCCTTTTCAGACACGTTTGCCCAGGGCAGAAATTCTTCTAGCCCTCCTTGGCAGTCTAATGAAGTTTATGGCCCCATTCTCAGAATAGTGTTTTTAACGCATATTATAAAATACATCATTACAAAGGAAAGCAAAAGTTAGTGAAAATAAAGTTCCCATTTTTTTCCCATCAAAGTTCATGGATCATCTGAAATCTATCCACAGATGCCTTGGGAATCCATGGACCTCAGGTTAAGAATCTCTGGCATTAGAGGTTCCTTACTCTAACATTTTTTGATCTTCTATAAGCTGAGCCCAATCAACTTTTCAAGCCTTATGTCCTACAGCCCATCTACATGACACTTCTGCTCCTATCAAACTGGTCTGTCTATTCACTGTCCTGAAAAAACACTGTACATTCCTAACCTTTGACTTTGCTCATACCATTTCTCCATCTAACGATACCCGCCCATCTACTTTCCACATCATTTAAGTCCCAAATTAAGCGAAGCCTTCTTGGATCCTTCCCACACATAATTATCTCTTCCTCCTTTGAACTATTCCCACCACTCATACTCAGTGCAAAGATGTTTCCTTTCTCTTTTTTACTACTTAAAACGCATAGCTTCCTTTAAAGCTTCTCTCTTGCCATCTCCTTGACATCTCTCTTGCCCCTCGAGGTTACTGGGTATGTATATATTTGGGATCTACTTGAATCAAGTGAACTAATGTTTTTAAAGCACTTGTCACAGTGCCTGTGACCCATTAGGTGACTCGCTTCCCTTCTCTACTTCTATGTGCACATGCGGTTTACACTACTGGAATGGAAGCTCCTAATGAGCAAGGAATGGTTCATGTTTGTCCTTCTATCCCCAGTGATTTCAAGTGTCTCTGGCACATAGTAGGCACTTATGGAATACTTACTGATTGATTGAAATACTTAACTAGTTCTAGGAAAACAGTATTCGAGTGTGAAGTTAGTTCTATAGGAAATATTTAAAATGCAAAATCAGATAAATGGGAGGTTTCCAATATTCAAGGAAGAGTTTAGTTATGACTCATTAGCTACATTAACGTTAATGAGGCTATGTCAACAGAGTGACTTAACTATTTTTCAGTGTATGTCTTGTCTCTTGAACTGAGGGCAATGACATACTCCCACTGGTGTCGTAATTATCTCCATCTTTTTCTCTGGAGCATTGCGTAGGGTCCTTCATATAGTAGAAGTTCGCTAAATATACAGGCTTGATTAAGAAAGTTCAAGGAATTACAACAATTCTGATAGTTTTCCTTCAAGCAGAAGTCATAAATGAAGCTAACTGACAGTCCTTGCCCCTCGTTGGGATAGTTTAGGTTTTGGTCAAGAAGAGCATTCAAATTCACTACAGGTTATAGAGCTTCTTATGATCAAAAGTGGAGGTAATTTGTTTCACTGTTCTGTGCTACACTATTAATAGGTTTAAGACGAGAACTTGCTCTGGTTGCAGGACATTTATTAATTACTTAATATGTATGGAACATGGTGGGGTACTTTTAGATAAAATACAGTCCTAATTCTCACGGAACTTACAGCCAAGTTGGGGGATAATTTGGAAAAGCAAGTAACTGCAACAAAAAATATGGCTTGATGAAACCATTAGTGACACAAGATGTTATGTGAGGTATAAAAGGAAGGTCATTGGAAGCTAGGGGAAGAAGGGAATCACAGAAGGCTTCCATGGTACCTCACAAGTTTACCCAACTTAAAAGTTCCTTGAGGACATGGACTATATTTTATATTTCTCTTGTAACACTTTTCTCATTCTGCCTTCCACCTCACCAGGGCCATAAGTGCCTAATTTAGAGATATATTATCAGTGCTCAAAGAAGACTTGTTGATGGATTCAGTTCCCAAAGAAAATCCATGTGAACAACAGGGGAAATTAGTGGATGGTGATATGAGCCTGCCTTCCTCTTTTTCCCCCATCCTCATCTCACACCCATCCCCTAAGCAGGGCCATTTGCACATTCACTCTTTCTAACTAGAAACCCCAGGCTGTCTTCCAATAGAGGCCCTGTTTTCCTGCAAATCGAATTCATTTCATCTGACAGCACTAAGAGACTACACCAGCCACAGGAGCCAATCCAGCTGCAGTCAACCTCTGAGTAGCAAAAACATTTAACATAAGGAGCTTTTACAGAGTGAAAAAGAGAGGCTTTTTGGCAAAACATGCCAAGGGCACCAAACCTCAGTTGAGTTGTTTCCCTGGGAGGCATGAGAAGTCTTGTACATATGCAGTCAAGGTGACATTAAAGGAGAATGGCCCCAGTGTGGCCTTGGACTTTCTCCGTGTCCCCTAAATGTGACCAGGTTAACTCATTTAGAAAGCATTTAGAAAGTGACTGTCAAAAGAAAGAAAGTAAAATGTCTCATGGAAGACTCTTCATCGTTTTCAATACAGAGTGTCATTCAAAATATTTCAATGGACAAATATAAAATGGCTCCCAAACCATAAAGGTTAATCCAAACAAGTTCCTCATGAAGGTCTTCAAAGAAGTAGAATCCAACGCACTGAGACACCAGGCAACCCCTGCTGATGAATACTCAGCTGAGGGCTTTTTCCCTCCTCCCTACTGTGGTTCACTGCCGATTCAGATCTCAAGACTTCAGAGGGAAAACCCCAGCCCTGTGATTAATCATGGGCTGTCACAGTTTTCCATAAGGCGCAAATTTATGGTAATAAAACTGTCAGAACTAAGGTGATACAGGTTGCTTGCTTTAGTGGCTGGGGGAGACTCTTAAGAGACTCAGAAAACAAATATGGGTGATTGAGCTACTGGCCTGTAGATATTTATAAGATCCAGAAACTTTTTAAAAAAAAATAAGTAATTTCCCTCCTCCTCTTTCCCCATCACTGGAGAGGGGGGAAACACAGCAGGAGGGAGTACTGAATTATTTATTTATTTATTTTAAAATTTTCTACAATCATTTCCTTAAAATTAAGATTTTATCCCCCCCACACCTTCCCCCTGCTACCCCCCTCCCTCCCCATGACAGCATACAATTCTGTATAGGTTCTACATATATTTTCCTATT